>OY292390.1:3600000-4200000 GCA_958496215.1 Verbena officinalis | reverse complement strand
TTTAATTTACCTGTTTTCGGGCTGGGCCCATTACTTTTGTAAAAAGAAAAAAAGAAAGAAAAATTAACTTAAATTTGGAGTAACTACCCCACTTCTCTAATTTGAATCACAAAATACTAGGAAATACAAACTACAAAGCATGTGCAAGTATGGGTCCATCTCTCTCTCTCTCTCTACGTGACCTCTAGGCTCTAACTACCAAATTCAAATTGAAGACACTAATTTTTGGATGTTCATAGGATTCCCCTAAAATAATGATTTTATTTTGTTTGAGCTACTTTCTTATCAACAAGTGTCACAGATAAAAGAGTTTATGGGAGATTATTGCACATTTATCTCTTCGACATTATACTAGTTTAATTATAAATTTTAAGTTGGAATTCATCGCAATAAAGAGAACTTTACACCTTAATATTCGGTCTGATCCATATATATAAGGTTTATAAAAAAGAAAAAATTAATTTTGTCTATAAGTATTAACTAATCCTCAAGTATATTATCGAACAATTAAACATAATTACACTATAATTTCTTCCCAAAATTCTAGTCAAATAGGAATATATATCTTTTTATGAAATTATGTTAGGTTTGGTAAAGGATAAGATCCGACAGCTTTGTACTGGACACGTGTACTTCCTTTTCTTTGTCACGTCGGCTATCAGTCGAAGCTCTTGGCTTATTCGGCTCGGCTTCCAGCTGAATGCACCAATAACCCCTTTTTACCCTTGATGAAGATTCGTTGAGGGGGGTAAAAGTGGAAGAGTGGGAAAATCTTGACCGTTGATGAGGTCTGTCGGAGATGAATGAGACAATAGGTTTCAAATTATGAGAGGCCATCACGGAACATGTCGGCACATATCCAACTCTCCTCTAATTGTGGGGTGGGGGTGGGGGTGGGGGTGGGGGTGGTCCTCTTATTACTTATTACTTTGGTTTTTAAATAATTATGTTCTTTGTCATCATATATAGACTTATTACTTGGAAGTTGGAACATTCTTTTTTTATTTTTATTTTTACATGTTATATGGTTGTCACTCTTTATATTTCTCAAATTTATCCATCATATTTTCCTTTCGATATTTGTTACTTTTTATGCATATAATTTCCCCAAAGAATGCATATTTAGAAGTAGTCATAAATTTAAATATGAAAGACTTAATATAAGTGGTCATAAAACATGAATTTTTTTTTACTTTTTTAATATAAGATATGATCAATTAACTATATTTAGGTGAGTATTTTGGATCCATATTTTATTTTTAGGGGCCAATATCTTAAGTAATTCTTAAAATTTAAAAATATAACATAATAAGTTGAAAAAATAAACTGGATTGGGGGAGGAATTGAACTCTCAAGAATTTATACATAGTTCTCTGAGTCTTGGACTTCTATCCCTGTTTCTTTTTTTTTTTTTTTTTAAACCGGCGCGCGGTCTGAAATTTTTGGAGAGAATCCTAACTCATATTATTAACCAAATCAAACCAAAGAATCCAGTCGAAAATGTGTGCAAAGTAATAAAGTTATATTGGAGAAAATAATTATTAATCTCAACTAAAATAAGATAATTAATAAGCGACTTCACAAAAAAGAAAATGATTGTAACGATAGTATTAGTGGCAAAGTTAGAAAGTTTTACAGGTTGAATGAAATCATTATTGTACATGATTAGTTGAAGTTTTTATCATTACATCATGTTATGGAAATAGAAGTTTTCCTTTAAAACAATATATTTTATTACTTATTAAATAAAGAGATGATTCGGATAAAAAGAAGAATTAATAATTACACTTGGTACACGTCAGAATGGATTTTTCCCAAAATTAACCAGATAAGGATTGCTTTTACCGCGCGCGGCTCTCATCCTAAGCCAAGCCATTGCAACCCACCACCCGATGAACCGGTAGTAAGAGAAAAGACGAAGATGGTTGCAGAGGCCGTACGAGTCACTGCAATTTAGCAGTAGCAGGTTGTTCGCAATCCCCATTTCTTCTCCATGACAGTTAGTATGCATTTACTGCGTGCTCCACTCCCACTCCCTTTCTTTCTCTGCCATACACCCACAAAACCACGCTCTCTCTCTCTCTCATATTACTAACTTGAGATTCAGTTGAATTGTACTGTGTCATTGTATGCTAATTTTCGTCTTCCTCAACTGCAAATGTCCTCAGGTTTCTCTCTCTAGAGTGGAGATTTTGGTTGTCCATACAATACAGAACAGGTAATGCTAGTTTTTTTGAAATGTAATGAGCATATTTTGGGCGGTTAATTTCATATTTGATCCGCTTTTCTTTTCTGTGTTTTTTCGTACTTATTCCTCTCATTTCAAGTGGTGGGTTTAAGTTTAATTTTGTTTGGTGGAAGTCCAGCATTCCGTGATTACTTTGTGATTTCGTTGATTAGTATACTTCAAGTCAGTACAATTTGAGGGAAACCAAAGTTCTTAAGCTCGAACTTGTGAGGGGAATGATTCAGTATTTTGTTTAGACGGGAATTCACCAATTTTGTTCATCAAAAAGTACTTTCTCAAGTCTTGCTAAGACTTCTGATTGCATGTTCTGATGAAATTTGGACATATTCAAGGAGGGTCTTTTCGTTCTTAATTTCAAGTACAGTTAATATGAAATTTTTAGCTATGCGGTTTTCTGCAAAGATTCATTAACTGGACAAGTGCAGATACCTTTACAGAAACTGTTAAAACGTGTGTGAGAGATTTATTATTATTATTTTTTAATTATTATTATTATTTTTTTCCATCATTCATTTATTGCGAGCAAACTGAGCCCGTGATTTAGGGGAAATTTAATGTAGTACATTTAAGATCCCCACAAACTATACATGTCAAACCGAAAAACAATCCTGAGTTTCTTAGCTTACTCAAATGCAATTGCAGAATCAAAGCACAGTTATAATAGCTTGTGTCTGTGTATATGTTTTTGTAACTCACCCTTAGAAATTTCTTTTCAGGAACTCGTGTCAGACTTGAAGTTGTGTGCAGTTGAGAGTTGGCTTTCTTTCCCTGTTTCTTGCCATGGAGACTAATTAACTCAACAGATTCTAGTTTGGAAATACCCACAAAGAAAGACACTCCAATTGGAAAAAAGTGTTTTTGGTCGCAGAGGGCTAAATTGTACGCTTTGCATCAGTTTGTACTTGAATTCATATAAAACTTGGTGTGTTGGCTCGATAGTACAAGGAAAATAGGTTCCACATGATCACGGCTGTATGTAAGTGACCAGGAAGGGAACACACTGTTTGTATTACTTGCTTGATGCTAATAGGCCTGTGCAATAGTAAGATGTTGGAGACTGAATCATTCCCCTCACGAGTTTTATCACCTTTCCACGAGGAAAGTGGTGATGAAGAGCTGTCCGTTCTTCCCAGGCATACAAAGGTTATTGTGACAGGGAATAACAGAACAAAGAGTGTTTTGGTGGGCTTGCAAGGTGTCGTTAAGAAAGCTGTTGGGCTTGGTGGTTGGCATTGGCTGGTATATATTCATCGTCTTTCAAATTACAATTCCAATTTTTATTTAGACCCCTTTGATAGGAGTAAATTAACTCCCAAATTATATTTTTGGTGTTATGTTATCTTTTAGTTGAAGCATCTTGGTTGAAAATTCTCCTTTATTATGCCCAGTAGGACTGAGGGTAATATAATTATTTGCTTGATAAAGATGTGTGTGGTTGCAATGGTACTTCTGTTCTTTCGGATTCAATTAGTTATATATATCAGTGAGGTTAAAAATGAGTTAATCTAGTATCTTTATGAAACATCATTTAGTGGTAGCTTTGGTGTATACATCTATATTAAGGTTGTGTTGAACATTATTTTTAAAATCCTTACATCATCAGTTATTGCGACAAGAAACAGGTGTGTGTGTGTGTGTAGATTATTTTCTTGTTGTCTACGTTGCTAAAATTATTTTGGGAGTTTCTCTATCCAAGATGGATTAAAATTCAGTTGTATTTTGACAGAGATAATAGTGATGAAGAGTTCAAAATTTCAAATGGCTTTTCCTTTTTCGGTTGAATGTCAAAATGCATACGATTCACGAACTCAGAAATGCTACACGTTATGTAATGGAATATTGATTAAACCAAATATTTGGGAATTACCATTTTATTTACTTAGTTGTTTAGTGAATGTGTTTCTTGATTTATTCTTGTTATTATCTTTGTCTTTGAAGTGCTAATTTTATTCAGCCTTTTCTCCTCCTTTCTCGCACCTTCCAATGCGTTTCACTAAATGTTTGTGACATAATGAACAGGTATTGAAGAATGGGGTTGAAGTCAAACTCCAAAGGAATGCTTTGAGTGTACTAGAACCCCCTACTGGGAATGAGGAGGATGATGATTATGATTTTGACGATTCTAGCAGTGGCTCTGATATTGGTGAAAAGAACCATCATCGCTTCTGTAAGTTGCACTTTTTGCTCCTTTGATACCCTTCGGTTGGATGCTCCATTTTTTATTGAATATTTTGGCCTTTTTAAGCATTAGTATGTTTCTTTTGATCAGCTTCGGGCTTTCACTTGAGCAAGATAAGTAAGCCAAGAATTCGGTACACTAGGCCATGGTCACCATGCACAGCATCCACAAAGCTAATGAATCGCAGCAATTGCAGAGTTGTTCAGAGCAAATGCCATGCAAAATCATTGGTAAGTACACTAGGTGAAGATTGCAAATTTGTCTACTAACAAAGTCAATTAACGTAACTCTGCATCTCAATATTAAAGATTTTGAGATGATGCTTGTGTAGGTCCTCATGAAATTCTTTACTGGAGTACTTCAGAAAGCATGTCGTTGATTATTTTCTTCGTTTATGTTAAAGTATCACTGTATCCTTCGGCACAAGTTTAGGAAGTATTACAGCTAAAATTTGACTTTTTTCATGTTATAGATCAATCATCTGCATCGAGGGCTTTGTTCCACTTCATTCGGTCTTGGTTTCTTCGGAATTTTATTGCTAAGAAATATTATATTTCGAATCTTATCACTTACAGCTCATTGGTTTTCATTTCTTTATGGAAGTCAGCCTAATGTGTGTTCCTTATCAATTTTTCCTTAGAATTTGCAATGCTTAACATATATCCGTTTTTGGTTTATCAGATGAAGCAAAGAGTTAATTTGGCAAAGCTTGGGACTGGATCGTTATGGAGATATTGGCGACATTTCCATCTTGTGGGTTCTCTATATTTTCTTTATCATCTTCCTTTTCCTTTTATTTCCTGATCGTTCTGATAGTTAACGCCAATTTGTGCTTCTTCTAATATGCAGACTAATATTAGTCCAAACCCTACAAAGGAACAAATGGTTAATGTCATCCAGCAGCATTTTACTGCACAGGTCTCCTCTGGTGCTCAAAAAGAGTCAACCCCCCACCCACCCCATGCACCTCCAACTACTTGTATAAGTATGATTATATTACAAGTAGGTCTAATTCATTGTCTTCTCTTTGATACTTACTACAGAAAGTGGATGAGCTACAAGTGGTTGTGGAATTTATTCATGCAGCGAAACGACTTCAATCATTTGGCAAAGATTGAGATTCGAGATGGATTAAGCAAGTGAGAGAAAATGAATGCCTCAGTTACGTTGTTGTAATATATATGTATCTATCTAGCTAGTAGCCAGGTATAGTAAATGATTCCTAACCTTAGTTCACCTCTAATTATATTGACCAGGAGTGTGTATTACTTAGTCTTCACTTATTCCCTAATCTTGAATCCTAACCTTGTAATATGTGGCTCATTCAGCCTAATTAGTATCTCAACTTTCTAACGTACACTGTTCTTTCTCTCAGCATCTCTGCTGGGGCCCAGAAAGCCCATAAAGAGACCATAATACATATATAATAACTAGAATGTAAATTGATATAAACGTATTCATGTCGACATGTAAAAAGGTAGTTCGATATTGGTAGAATGTTGATATTTGGGTGGGACGGAAAGGCTTCATTCTCAGTTCTCACCAACTAATAATATATGGGTCTTCTTGTAGTGGAGTCTTTAAGTGCCGCATTTTCTTATTGGAGGGTCTTTTTCTCTTTTCAAGTAAAAATTGGCCCACACGAGGACTTTGAAGCTAAATGTTAAAACCCACTGCTTGCTTTACTTTTAGGTTGTGAGCCACTTGTGAGAATCTTTTCTAGAACCACGTTTGTTACATCATTTTTTTATGGTTCGAAATCGATAATTCAAATTCAAGGTTTTGGACATTTGGTTATGCAATTGTGTTATTACATTTGTCGATCATAAGAATAAGTTTTTTTTTTTCCATTTTCCTACTCTATATCATTACATTTGTTCTGCATTGATAAGTATAATGGCAATGTAAATATAGGGATTGGTTGGGTTGTGGCTTCTGATCCTACCATGAAACTGATGACAAATGAGATAAATTCCACGAAAATTTATTGGGTTTGCGCTATTTATAAAAAATATCCTGAAATTCTATAATAGGGGAGTATTTGTAAGATTTTAACTGACCAAAATATTTGTAATATTTTTAAAATTTTAGAGTGCTTTCACAAAAAATATCTTTACCTAAGTTTTTCTCTTTTAAAATTATCCCATAAATCCAGCAAATCATTAAACGTGCATTACACGGAGTCTTGAAATGAAAGCATTGACATTTCTGGGATAAATCACCCGAAGAAACAACTAATAATAAATTTTACTTGGGATCCCAAGTCAAATTGGGAAACACATTCGGACTCACAATTACGTGCCAGCCTAACTATACAGATTTGACTCAAAAACATCATAGGAGAAGTCTTTATTTATTTATTTATTCCTATTTCCTAGCTTAGCTATTGGACAAATATTTTAGTGGTTTTTATTCTTGTCTGGATCATGTGGCCATTAATCTTACGAGAAATATAAATATAGGCCCTGGATGGCTGCATCAATTAGATTGTAAGGAGAATAATTTAATACGAGATTTCACTTTTGAGTTTTTAAAATATAGCTGTCATTAAATAATTTTATCTTTCAATAAATCTTATCCTATCCGATATTCGTATTGGACACTTTTTTAATATAAAATAAAAAAAAAATTATATTACTGTATTCGTGTCATGTTGCCTGTCCGTATCTGTGTTTTATAGCACGTAAATAATAAAATTATGTTTAATTATAAACGTAATAAAAAAATCGGAATAATGAAAATAATGTTTTTAATTAGCAATTTAAGAGTAGAAGACAAACTAATATAAGTTTTCCGTTTAGTGGTGGAATCCAACTTCCTCCCATAGAGTTTGGTTGTTGCGAAGGCGGCCACCAACTTGGTGGTGGTGGTGTGCTAATAATATATACACAACCATTATCTATTTTACCACCAATTAAAAAATTATTGAAGATTACATACTTGAAAAATATATAATTTATAATCAACATTCTATAGGTTATAATCTTTTTTTTGTTGGGTTGATAAAAATTTAGGAGCACGAGTGACTACTTATTTCCAAAGTCACGACATAATATCGACTTTTCTAAATTTAGATTTTTTTGAATTTATAAATATCAATAGAAAACTGTGTAACTAAAGAAAGAAAAGAACACTTAATCACTTGGTTCAACTCTTATATGCTAGACTATAAAACGTGACATCCTATTTACCCAATTTACTAGTTCTAATTAAATCACAATTTTAATTATTCTCGGATACACTATTGCAATTTACTATAATTATGTAATTAATATTTCCTTACATTTTCAACTTTCCAGGTCGCGGTCCTCCTTTAGTAAAAGTCTCTCTCTCCCTCTCTGTTCTCTTCTCTCTCTCCAACTCACGCCCTCCTCTCCCACACACACGCACTCCCTCTCTCACATACACGCACGCAGTGAGGTCTCTTCTATTTCAATCCCAACCCAGAGCCCAGAGGTATAGATATATATATATATATATATATATATACCTATATACGTATCTACTGTATATGTATGTGTTTGCGGCTTATACGTTTTTGCCGTGTATATGTGTGAGCTCCATGGTGGCAGAACTGCTTGCATCGAATTTGATTGACGGATAAAAATTAACTTGATTAGCTTTTCTGTTCGTGATTTGATTGTTTATGCTGGGTTTTGTAGCTGATTGTAGCCGCGAAGATTCATTGACTGTTCTCTGCTGTGAGTAATTTTCATGGGTAGCTCACTTTTGTTATGTGTGTGGGACTATGAAAAATGATTCATCACCTTGTCTGTAGACCATGTATTTGTTCTCGCTTCCGTGCCCCTCTCTTCTTGTGTTAGAACTATACTGTGAAAAACGAAGGAAGTGTTGGGATCAGTCTTTACTTTTTGTCACTTATCGGTATTTATTGGCCGTTCAGTTATGTTTGGTAGGTTCCATTAAACTGAATTGGGGAATAATTGAGGCTGTAATTAGGTCAGTTAGATCGATCAGGCAATTGTGTATTTCTAAAACTGGTGTTGGTGGTGGTTCTGCTGCTCTAATAAATAGAGAGACCATTTATTGTTATTAAAGTGATGGTAAGAAGCGGTTGATCATTGGGATTGAACTTTATGTTTAGTTGTGATAATGGAAGAGGAATCTGTAATGCTTTTTAGAGTTGTTAGATCATAAATATCTAGAATCTCACTTTTCAGATAACACTAATTATAATATGTTGCTTGCCCTATGTCGGTCCTTTATGATCGTCTCTGATAGAATCTTGCTCTCTGAATAGTTGATGACTGTATAAGTGCACAGATAGGGCTTTGAAAAATGTATTGCTTATTATTGTTTTTCTCTGATCTTATGCTATTTGTGTAGAGAAGGGAACAATGAGCAAGGTGCCAATCGGCTTCAGGTGGATGAGAAATATAATTAAATAGAGATGGGAGGTTGTTGTTGCTGTGCGTCTAAGACCAACGAACTTAATGGGTCACCTCCATTTCTTCCTGTGAGTGATACTCTTGCTGTATACCCTGTTATGTTTCCATTAATTAGACCTTGCCTGAGCTTTTGTGGGGTTTTAAAGGTTTAATGCCGTTGCTTCTCATATTATTGGTTTCATCTAGTATTATGCTGTCTCATTGGGAGGCACTGTAACACTGACATACTTGGTCATTTATCAGATTATACTGGATTATTCTCGAGTCACTTGATATGAACCACATTTGTAAATGTTAGCATAATGAAGGGTGTTTAGCAACACTTTTGTGTGAGAGCTCACTGCTCTTTACAAATAATCAGGGAGGAGTCAGTAGAGTACATTCCTTATCCTTGTCCTGACTCCTGCCAAATGAAAAGGAAAAGAAGAAAGTAGATATTTCAATAGACACATTATAGGTGCAGATGTGTGTTTGGTTGGTATATTTTATCAGGAAGAGTGATAAGTGTAAGTTGGATCCAATGAAGTGCTTTCCAATTAACATTGTAGGAGGGAGATCTGCAAGCAGGTTGCGCTATGTTCTTATAATGTAAATGGAGCACCCTGAGAGTTTGATGTACTGAAATGTCGATTGCAAGACGAATACTGGGGTTTGAACTTCATGGAAATATATTGACTTGTTCATTATGTTGTTATGGTTGTGAGGAAATTTGGTTTCTGCCCAAGGATATCACATTGAGTTGCTTAGCGTGTAAAAGATTACCACATGTCGTTTGTTCTCTGCTCAATGCCGTTGCACCATTTGACTAATTGGGGGTGTGGATGTCATTGTGTAAGCAAGGATGAAAGAATCTTGCTTGATATTTGAATAATCAATTATGACCTCAGTATCTTGTTAATAACCAGTAATATTATTTATAAAGCATCCACCAATGTCAGGAATAAAGTTTCCATGCTGGTGAACAGAACTCTTTTCATGTTATGTGTCAGTCACCCTTTAGCATGTTAATAGAGCTTCTTGGATTTATGTTATGATATTTTATCAAGAAATTTCCATGCTTGATGGCCTGAGAAAACTGATTTTTCCTGTCTTCTATTTTGTTTTTCTCGATTTTAGAATCCGCATTACTGTTGGATAATCTTTCTTCAGTCTTTCCAACTGGGTTATAGATGTCAACATACTTCCACTTCATTTCCTCTATATACAGATGTTTTCACTCTTTAGTTGTCTTTCTTTCCTATTTTGCTGCAATACATTTAATAGCACAACGTCACCCTCTTCACTAATTAATTTCATGTTATCTGATTTTCTATTGTGAATGCATATTTTGCAGTATACAGTGTCGGAAGAACGTGAACCCTTATCATCTCATCACGCAACTTCTGGGCTATTGGTTGATACCAATCTAGATACCTCAGTCCCAGACACTTATCACCCTCCTCCTGCACCCATACCTTATGAAACATATGTAGGACGTCCACCTACACCATCAAGGAATCTAGAAACCTCTGGAAATAAGACTGAAGTGGTTTCTCAAACCACCAACAGCAGCAGTTTGGAGATGAAGGTAAAGAAGCTTGATTCTGATGAAAAGGACGAAACGAGTACTGAACTGGCAGCATTGAAAGAAGTGGAAGACGAAAACTCTGATGATCTTAAAAAGTCCATAGAACCTATGGTTCCTGGATTGCTAGATGAGGAAGATTGCTGTCCCACTTGTCTTGAAGGTGAAATAAAAATATAACTACCTTCCTTATGTTTAATTGACTTCTAAGCTCCACTCCCAAAAAAGTAATAAAATATTCATCTTGCTTCTTCTGCAGAATATGATGAAGAAAACCCGAAAATCATCACGAAATGTGAGCACCATTTTCACCTTGCTTGTATTCTTGAATGGATGGAAAGAAGTGACACTTGTCCTGTTTGTGATCAGGTTTGTGTAATTGCTGTAATTTCTGTAGCATCCACAAATCTGTCCCTAATAACAGGGTTTATACTTTATACATTGGAAGCAAAAATGAATGATCTATATTTTTTTTTCTGAATGCAGGAAATGGTTTTCAGCCCAGCTATAGGAGGATAGCTGTTGACATGGCACCTGCTCGACGAGTAGGCAATTTGCTGTTGCGAACTTAGTTGTAGTTTGCTCGTTTTGTCTCCTGGGTTTTCTGTTTTGTTTATTTGCTTTAAATTTGCGAAAAATTTAATATTGAAAGAGAGAGAAAGAAAAGAAAAGGAGGAGAAAGAAAGAAAATCTGAAGAAAAAATTGAAATTTTGGCAAAATTATGCATATTGCATACATAGGTTTTTTCTTTTTCGCTGCTGTATATATATATCAAGGAATGAGAAAAGGTATTGTGATGGGATATCAAAAGTGTGTGTGGCTAAAAGATTGGAGTTAAATATTTACTGAAATCAGAAAGTAGCTTCTGATGCAATAGTAGACATGTTTGTTTTTTGAGGAGGTCACAATAGTCTGTCTACATGTTTTCTTCTTCTTCCCCTCTTTAAGTAGTTTTATATCTTACTACCGGATGAATCTGTTTGATTTAATATTAGATTGATTACTATCAATTCAGGAGTGTGTGGTGAAGGTTCTCTTCAGCTATTGTATAGCAATTGGAGGCCGAAGATACGTTTACCATGGGTTCGTGTTTGTACAGAATTCGTAAATTAGTCATTCCAATCTTTGAATCGATTTTTATTTTTTATTTAGGTCTTTGAATCGATTTGAATGGTTAATCTTATGATATTTGGCAATTGTGATTTTATGATTATCAAAACTCCCTTTTTTTTTAAAGGTTATCAAAATTCTGTTTACCATAGCAAGGTTTCGATGTTCGCAAGCTAATACGTATCAATAACATATGATGAAATATATCTACCTATCAAGGGGGTAATTCAGAGATATAAATTACTCGTGTTTTTCAAGGTTTCAACCCAAGTTAGACTTAATTATATTTTAGTCACTTCATTTTTAGAAATTACAAAAATATCCAGAAACTATACAATATGAAGTTAAATTGTGCAAATAAGGGAGGTTTTTGTTTTAAGGTGGAAAAGGTGTTTTCGTAATTTTTGAAATTAAAGAATCTAAATTATAATTAGTTCAAACTTAATGGAATATATAGTGCTATATTCAGGTAAGTTTTGTTAGTTTGGGATGATGAATTTGACCGAGTTTATTATTCTTTTTCTTTTTTTTTTGGTCGGGAGTTTATTATTCTTTCACAAATGCATGGTTAACACTTAACAGTAAACAAAAAAGTATTAAAAAAGTGTTTTGCAGTTTTATGTGTAGAATCACTTTGTTGTAAGTTGTATAGTACAAATCTATGAAAGTAGCATATAAATATGGTTTTCAATAATTAAATTTACAAGAGAGCCAATTTTCGAAAAGGATATCATAAAATAATTAATTTCTACTTCTTTTCCCTTTTGTTTTCTCTCAGTCTCATCTTTCAAGAATAATGAGAAAAAGAATGAGGGTGGAAGTGTAAAAAAGAAAAAGACTTTGAGAGGATATTTTGTAAATAATATTTTCTCCAGGGGCTTCACTGCTAAAACCATCTCATGTCTGCCGGTGTAGCGCCGCGGTTCATCGCCTCCCCACACTATATATAGGACCTCCATTCATTACATACAGAAAGCAATATCTTCTTCGTCTTTGACTCACAGTCATCACAGGCAAATATCTGACATAAATATGGGAAATGGTATTTATCTACAAGACCTAATTATCAAAATCGACACTATTAATATTAAACAGATTATATGAATTGGTATTGCATACATACATACATACATACATACATACGGAGATTGAATGGAATCAAAATTCAACATTGATGCACAATAATTAAAAAGATTTCCTCTGAATTTCAGGTGATAAATTTCGGCCCAGCAAGAAGATCAAGTTCTCCAAGGTTTTGAGAGTTTCTTCTGGATTATGCTATTTCCCAGAGGATATTTTTACTTCCCCGAGTCTCTTTCATTGGAAAATAGTCAAATGTCTATGTATGGATATATTTATAATTAATTGTTTGTAAATTGAAGGAGGAGCATTGGGGTTCAGCTTCAGCTTCCGCAGATGATAGCTCCCACTTCACCGATGATTTGGATGATGATCTTCGCGATGGTACTCATCGCCGTTCTAAGATCCCCATGTTGCTGCTCTCTTTGATTGCTTTAATTTGGATACGTTGTATTGATTGGATTGTTTGATTCACATTTAGGTGAAGGGAAAAGGAGGGATTTCACAAAATTGGAACTTAAACCCGATCACGCAAATCGCCCACTGTGGGCCTGCGCCGATGGTCGAATATTTCTTGAGACTTTCTCTCCATTGTATAAACAGGCGTACGATTTCCTCATCGCAATTGCTGAACCAGTTTGCAGGTATTAATTCGGGGCAGTAGATAGAATAAATGCACATAGAGTTGTGATTTAGCTGCTTCTGCATTTAACTTGTAATTTGTCATATGCACATTCCCAGTTACTACACATCAGTGCAACACTTCCTTTTTCAATTTTTGTGTCTTTTTATGCATTTGTATGTTGTCATAATTGGGTTTTATGTGTGTTCTTTCGAACAGGCCAGAGTCGATGCACGAGTACAACTTGACCCCGCATTCATTATATGCTGCAGTGTCAGTGGGACTTGAAACTGAGACCCTTATTTCTGTTTTGAATAAATTATCAAAAACCAAGCTTCCGAAAGAGATGATTGATTTCATTCATAGTTCTACTGCAAATTATGGCAAAGTGAAGCTTGTTCTCAAGAAGAATAAATATTTTGTGGAATCCCCATTTCCAGAGGCAAGATATTTCCATCCTCGTGTTCTGCTGCTAAACTTACCCGATATTGGATAACACTAGTTGTTATTTTCAGGTATTGAAAACATTGCTTAGGGATGACGTCATAGGACGAGCTAGAATTTCCTCTGAGGTATGTGCTTAGTATAGCTGTTACCATGATTCGACGTATCTGGACCATTTACACTTTTCTATTAAAATTCATATGTTGGATATTAATGATTTTCGTTTATATTATGTCAATGACTCAAAAACCTATGGATCATTTAGGGAATGCATGGGACTGATGGATTTACAATTGGCAAATCTGTGCGTGAAAATGAAGGTGCACATGGTGAGTTATTACATGAAGAGTTGGCTGCTGCAGCTGATGACAAAGAAACTCATGCCTTTCAAATTGACCCTGCTCAGGTCAGTTGATATATGTTTCTTTGCGTTGACTGTTGTTGTGAAGTCAATTTTATGAATATGTTTACTATTTCCACTTGTTTAACACACACACATGTATATATATGTGCATGTATATGTTATCTCTGGCAGGCCGTAGATAATCAACATTTTCGGTCTATGCGACTCTTTTCGCTCTAATGGTCTGTATTATGTGAAGTAGATTGCTTGTTTTGTGGAAAATATGTAAAACGGAATTAATTACTGAGAAATGATTGAAATGGTGTTGCTTGAGGCAGATCTTAACTTGAATTTCGCCTTCTGCACTTGCTGAAGGCTGGGAAAAAGGAAAATTCAGGATTTTGCTCATTCGTTGTTCAGCTAATCATTTACCTATATGTATAATGCGTGCGCATGCATGCTTGTGCAACTATTATTGAAGGACAATGTTCTTTTCATGTAGTTTCATTTTAGTGACTGGTCTTTTTTAATTAGGATGCTGAAAGAAACTGTTTTACCAAATGTAAGATTAACTTCTACATAGCCTTATGGCATTAACTACTTCTCCTTTGGCAGGTTGAAAACGTAAAGCAACGGTGTTTGCCAAATGCTTTAAATTATCCCATGTTGGAGGAGTATGACTTTAGAAATGACACTGTAAGTGACTTATTTTTTTCACTCTAGAATCAGTAAAAGGAGCCTTACTTCAGAAATGTAGTATTGATAACTTTGGTGCTGCAGGTTAATCCTAACTTGGGTGTGGAATTAAAGCCTCAAGCACAACCACGTCCTTACCAAGAAAAAAGTCTGAGCAAGATGTTTGGAAATGGTAAAGATTTATTTTTAATATGTTTCTGTGAAGCAATTACAGACTTCAAACATAAGTTAAAATATCTGATGGCCTATAGAACAGAGGGGTATAACCTGTGTCTTAGGCAGATCTACATTTATCAATGAATATTGGCTGGCATTATGCTTAATTTGAGGAAGAAATTTACATTTTTTTAAATTCGAATGATTTTTTTTTTTTTTGTGATCTTAGGGAGAGCACGATCAGGTATCATAGTGCTACCTTGTGGTGCTGGAAAGTCTTTAGTTGGTGTTTCTGCAGCCACCAGAATAGGGAAGAGTTGTCTTTGTTTGGCTACAAATGCAGTGTCTGTGGATCAGTGGGCTTTCCAGTTTAGGTTATGGTCAACCATTAAGGAAGACCAAATATGTCGTTTCACATCTGACAGCAAAGAAAGATTTCGTGGCGGTGCTGGAGTGGTGGTGACAACATATAATATGATTGCATTTGGTGGCAAACGTTCTGAAGAAGCCGAAAAGATTATAGAAGAAATTAGAAATAGAGAGTGGGGATTGCTTCTCATGGACGAGGTTTCATTTTATTTTGGATTTTTTCTTGATATATTTGTGATTGATTATATGATCTATAACATAGTTGTTCTTTTGTAATAAATTTTAGGTGCATGTTGTCCCTGCTCACATGTTTAGGAAGGTCATCAGTCTCACAAAATCTCACTGCAAACTTGGACTCACTGGTATGATTTCAACAAAGATTTTATGAACAAATCTCATAGAATGTCAGAACTGCTTTTTGATCTATTGATTTGCAGCAACACTTGTGAGAGAGGACGACAGGATTACAGATTTGAACTTCCTTATTGGTCCAAAGCTGTATGAGGCAAATTGGTTGGATTTAGTGAAAGGAGGATTCATTGCAAATGTCCAGTGTGCAGAAGTTTGGTGTCCGATGACAAAGGAGTTCTTTGCTGCATATCTCAAGAAAGAAAATTCAAAAAAGAAACAGGTTAGTTGGATTCAGGAAAATATGCTAATTATTTTGGAAAATATTTTATCCATGAAATGCTGCCTTTTCTAATGCTTTTTTTTCTTTCTTGTATCTTGTTAGGCTCTTTATGTGATGAACCCTAATAAATTCAGGGCTTGTGAGTTCCTTATACGGTTTCACGAACAGGAGCGGGGTGATAAAATAATAGTTTTTGCTGACAATCTTTTTGCACTGACTGAGTATGCTATGAAACTCCGGAAACCTATGATTTATGGTGCCACTAGGTCTGAGAATATTTGTTATTTTAGCAGATACTTATGTACTGATAATGCCATTTGACTCTTTAACATTATATATGGGCTAATTTGCAGCCATCCTGAAAGAACTAAAATTCTTGAAGCTTTCAAAACCAGCAAAGACGTGAACACCGTTTTCCTCTCAAAGGTAGATTACAGTGTTACACACGACGACTTAATTCACAGGCAACTTAATATTGACATTATTGGTTGTTTTTTGTTTAGCTAATTTATATCAAAATTATGAAGGACTTCACGAATTTTGAAGCCAAGACATTTGTTTTTAATTATGAATTCTAACCTGTTTCGAAAGGACTAGTATATGTTTGCATAAGTTTGCTACTCGAGATTTTCATTACCCTATGATTTGGTGAGGACAAGACGTGGTATCAGTTTCAAACTTATTTTACATAATTGTAATTTTATTTTTTCAGATCAGTTTCCATGGGACATATATCCATACATTTCAAAGTGGCTTTGAATTAGGATCATGAGTAGTTTTGTTCTGTGTTCGAATTGAAGTCTACAAAAGTTCTGAAACTTGATATAATTAAGGAAATTAAATTATATTTTTTATTACCAGGTTGGTGATAATTCTATCGATATTCCCGAGGCAAACGTGATAATTCAGATTTCTTCACATGCTGGTTCAAGGCGTCAAGAGGCTCAACGACTTGGGCGTATTCTCAGGGCTAAGGTACTTTGATTAGGTGTATATATGCAGTTAAAGCTAATTAGCACGCTGTTATGGAACTTACACCTTATTCAATTCCTTATCTACTACTGTTTTTGTATATTACCATTAGAATAAGTTTCTCTTACTGTGAGAATGTTATAGGGCAAGCAAGAGGACAGGGTGACAGGTGGCAAGGAAGAATACAATGCATTTTTCTACTCCCTTGTATCTACAGACACTCAGGTTTCATTATCTTCTCAATATTACTCATTGACTTTCCTTGTATTCATTTTCAGTTCATTAGAATTTGGACTCCTTGTCTGATGCAGGAAATGTATTACTCAACTAAAAGGCAACAATTTTTGATCGATCAAGGTTATAGTTTTAAGGTGATCACGAGCTTGCCTCCTCCTGATGCAGGCCCTGAGTTGAGTTACCATCGTGTTGAAGATCAGAAAGCACTTCTTTCACAGGTTTGAGATTTACTCTATACCAACACAAGAAGAATTCTCCCTCCTAGAATATGCATGCTTTAAAAAAATTCTCTTTTATTGCCAAAAAAAAAAAGTTGCTTAGAGCTGGAGATGATATGGTGGGTTTGGAGCAACTAGAAGAAGATGCTGATGACATTGCTCTTCAAAAAGCCCGTCGTTCGGCTGGTTCCATGAGTGCAATGTCTGGATCCTATGGGATGCTTTACATGGAATATAGGTAAGTTTCCTGCATTTTTTTTTTTGTAATAAAAATTTTAAGAAGTTTTGATTATGATTGGATCTCTACTTATGTGTCTTAGTGTTGTTTGCGAGTCTGGGGAATTTATTCGGGACCATTAAATCGTCTAAGAACTTAATCGTATATGTGCTTCACATTCTTATGTTTGACTTGAGGCCCGATATTCTCCTTTCATGCTTCTTTTTGGTGAAGTATATTGTATATGATGGTCTTGAAATTTTTTTGGCAGTAAAAAGCAACATGGGCAGAAGAGTAAGCCTAAAGATCCAGCTAAGAGACACCAGTTATTCAAGAAACGATTTGCCTGATCATCATTATCTTCCTGAGTCCATGTTCTCTGGTAATTTTATTTACCCTTAATAAGATAAAAAGTAAAAGAATCTGACATTCGTGCTAAATGTGCATGTGTCATTTCCAAATTCAAAACTATATAAAGGTGGAAAGTGTTTCAAGTGCCCTTTTGAGGTCTACAGAGTTTGAAATACAATGTTATAATTTAATTTCAGACTTCAACACTTCTTTTTTTCTTGTTCTAATGAACTTAATAGTTATTTAAATCTTTTGTTCATTTCTTGAACTTTCGACGTCATTTGAGTTTCTTTGAAGAAATGATGTATGCCTTGTGATTATTTCTTTATACTTTCTTAATTAAACTGTATACATAGCATGGAGTACAAAATTAAACAAATGTTTTGCATGGAATGAAAGGAGAAATAGAGCACTAGTTAACTTAGTGACCTCATAATCAAGCAATTTCCCAGGAACTCTTACTGAATATTGGCCTAGAGCCAAACTATACAAATACAAGTTCTCTACATGCAACTTAATGGGTTGAATCTTTGCCTGGAAAAGGGAATTTTAGCCGCCGGAAGTAGAAAAACTGAACTTGTGCTAGTTTTTGTCATTTTCTTGGAAATTGATGGTAAAAGATTCACCCCACCACACTATATTAGTGCCACTCAAGTGAAAGTGAAAGCGAGAGATGGATGATAATAGTCTTTTTATTGATTCTTGGTTGCAATGACCTAGGAAGTGGAACTTTTATCTAGCATTTGACTGCTTTTGGCATATTTTTTTGTTGTCTCAATTTAGTAATCATCTCGTAATGCACTTCAATTTGAATATCAAGCATAAGATTACTGGACAAAGTAGAAATTTATGCTCTCTCTCTCTCTCTAGGGGAGAAGGGGAAAATGGTAGCTCACAGTTAAAAAAGCAGAAGATTCACATAAGCAACAGGAATAGTAGACCATAGCACTGTTGATCCAATATTTTTGTAGGTGTTGGAAAGGGAAAAGAAAAGAAATACCAAACCTAATTATTGCTAATAGTTTTGACAAGGGATACCGATTCCTTTTCCTAATAGTGGAGACAAGATGGAATTAAAAAAATATTAAGCAGTAAAGTAGGACTGCGTGAGTGCCAAATCATAGAAAGTTATTTCTTTTTGTGGGGGAATAACTGTACTGGATGTTCCAGTGGAACCTCCCTTGAGGTTTAGTCAACCGCAAGCCAATTCAAATAATAATAAGGGATAATTACATAAAACCCCATGAAAATTTGCTTAAAAAAATAGAAAAACTATTGAAACCTTACAAAGTTCCGAAATGTGAAATTGCAAACACCACATACCTCATAGGGTTTATGTGGCAAGGTGTTTTTATCCCTTAAATCATCATTATGACGAATGCATAATATATTCCATGTGCAATATGTGCAGTGCTGAACAACAGAAGGATAACTAAAAGCATTAATGCACCACTCGTGCACAATGTTAAAGTAATGATTATCTTTATGATAATTAATGTATTAATATAAGTTAGATTAATAGTTGAAAACCATTAAATTTTTAGGAAAAAAATGACTTTTACTGTGCAGGGGACAACTTTTTGATCTCTCATTTTCAATTTAAACAAATGGCCACCAGAATATATATATATATATATATATATATGTATAATTATTTTATTTCCATAACAATGAACCAATCATCTCCTGATATGTAGGTTGCAATCATATTTATAGGGTGTTCAAAGTAGCATATTATATAAGTTTCCAATATTGTTTTGGTCAAAAAGTAGTCACTTGGAATCAAATGGGTAGTTGGACTCTTGATGATCAAATATAATAATAATTAAGCATTAATCTCCCATCCCCATTAACTGAATTTTGTTCCTTTTTTCTTTTTTCTCACTCTCCATCAAAACAAATTAATCATGCATATGAGTTGGAATATACTAATCAAAATTGGATTGTAATTAAATTTAAATTTTCTCCTAAGTATATATATGGTTGATCGGTTTGAAATCTGGTCGAATGATGAGGGTCGGTCTGACGATTCGACTAGTCGCTCAAGATTTATATTGAAAAGACTCCTTAGTCAAAATCCTGGCTCCGTTCCTGTGTGGAAGCCGTAGGGTTTGATTTATACCACATCATTGGTCCATTAGAGGGAGTAGGAGGCATGTATTTCAAAAAAACACTTATAAAGTCTACATTTATAATATTGGATGAGATTCTTTGTTGCTATATATCTCCTTATGTGGCTCTTGGGAGATGCTGATTGTTTCTTTTATGGGTTTCATTTGTATTTTAAATCGAATTCATATTTGATAGGTGTCAATCGGAGCCAAAAAAATATGTGTGTTAGTGTGGTTTCACTGATCAAATGGTCACAACCTTTTTAGTGTACGTGTTGAAGGAATTTAGTCAAGAACAAGTCCCTGTTTCTTCATATTTTACTCATTGGAACATCACAAGTGGGCAAACTATTAGTAAAGCTATGATCAAGATGCTTAATTAGCTTGTAAAAAAAAGGGCTTTTGTCTGTTGATTTTGTTAAAACAAGCATCTGCTTTTGGTATTAATTAATATATATGTATGTATTTGTACATGCTATAGCTAAATCTGCACAATCGAATACGAATCTTTGAGGGGTTAAATGCTAATCATATGTTATATAAATGTTTTCATTGACATTCTCCACATAGTAGTTGTAGTTTAGTTTTCTTTGTTCATCATTTTTTGGACTACTCTTATACATTATATTGTATATGCACTTGCTACGTGTTCTTGAGACTTGACAAAGAAATTGGAGTTTCCCTTTTTTGAAGTTTCTCCAAGTCACATGCCACGGGCATCGGAATTTTGGCCTCGCATTTCAATTTAGAGAAAATTTGGCTTAAATTGTTACAAAATTGTAGTTAGTGAGTAAAATTGTAAATTGTTAATTGTTAAATTAATGTACTAAAATATCAATATGTATCAAGTTAAATGACCAATTTTACAATTTGCTCATAATCCTGATATAATGTGTAAATTTCATGAGATTGAGGAGTGAAGTAGAAAACGATAAATGTAGTGCCTTGACAAAATGTATTACTAGAAAACTGTTAAATAGCAATAAATTCAGGGTAAAATATCGTTGCTATTCGACTTAGTAACGGATTTAGCAACGAAAATTTTCCATAATTATATGCATCATGCTAATCTTTGGTAATGGAGACTAGCTTTTAACCGATGCAACATCGAGGAATTATTTTATAATTATAAATTTAATATATTAATATTAATATAGATATATATTAACAACTTGAATATATATCACAAATTTAATAGAAAAATCTATTTATAAAATATAAATTATTAAATAAATTGAATCATATTTTCTTATATAATTACTAACAATACATACAAATAATTAACTCATAATTTGAAACACACATCAAAATAATTCTTTTTATAAAATAATTACGAATTATATATATGAAAAACTCATTTTAAATATATAAAAATAGTAATATGATATGATTTTGTATTTGTAATAGAGGGATATATATATAAATATATATATATATATATATATATATATATATATATATATATATATTATTTAAAATCACGCACACAATTGATATAAAAATGTTAAAATATAAAAAATATTTAATAATAGACTATATAAATAATTATTGTAATCTCTTGTATACTTGATATTATTTTTTTGTTGAATAATTTGTTATTATTTCATTATTAATTAACAATAATATTCATTTCATTATTAAAATTTCCTTTATATTATGGCAATATTAATATTTATATATAATAATTCTATTCATATTGAAATGAAAATTAAGTTTTCCACCACAAAATGAAAATGAAATACGTGTATTTAGAGATTTTTCTAAAAAAATAATTATTTATTTATTTTATAACATTAAGGTAAATAAAATTGAGTTAAACTTACATTTTAAAAAATGTACGTAATTATGTGACCCCATAAATAATTAAAATAAAATTTGAAAATGCAATTACATGATAGATAAAAAGAATACAAAATAAAAAAATATTAATTATAGAACTAAATAATCTTTTACCTAAATATTGTTAATATTTTGTGAATGGTAATTCTTCTATACTATGCTTTCATGTACAAATTGAATCTTATATCTAAATTATAATTAGTTTTAAACTCATCTTCAATCATATATATTTTTTAGCACTTAAATGTAAAGTTCATAATAATTAGCAAAGCTTATTAAAATTTACTTAAAATTATTTCTTGAATGAAATTTTCAATATCAAGATTATATAAAGTAGTTATATAATTATATAATTAAATAAATATAAATCAATATATGGAATGTCAATTAAATATATATGTAAGTTACAATGCAAAAATAATAATTAATGAACTTAATTATAGAAATAATCTACATGGCAAATGGACTAATTCTAACTAATCAATCTCATTTACACATAAGTATGTTTCCTAAAACATTTCACTCATTCATTTTCATATATATATATATATATATATATATATATATATATATGATTTACCAAATGAATCATTGAATTTGCCCCAATGACCATGGAATACCACTCTTAATATGGAAGTTTGGGTTTAACTTTTTTCAGCAACCAGGATCGAACGCGAAAAACTTTTGTCCGGAAAATAGCTAAAAAGATGCAGCTGCACACTGTAAACTTAATTCTTGTTATATATTTGAAATCATTGATATAACCATGATTAGACAGCACTGTAAAGGGTTGAAACTTTATTGTGCATATATTAACTATCTCCTATACCTTAGGCTTTGAAATTCTTTTGACTAAGCTTCATTTGTGACCAAATATAGCTACCAAGTTAGGAAACTTTGTAGAGAAAGAATTTGTAATTAACAAGTAGTTATTCTTCTTCTTGAAATTGATACATTTGTGAAATTTTGTTCGTAGAGGTCCAATCATGCGAAGGAGAGATGCAACTAATTTTAACATGGTAATAATTTATTAAGAATATTTAATGTGAAAACATAATGATGGTTAAGAATCTAATCATGTTATTGTCTAGCTAGTGCCAAATAACATTTTTGCTGCGTGCAGTAGTCAAATGTCTGGCTGGATTGATTGCAGATCTGACCAAGAGTGGACAAGTGGAAAATATTAAGGGTGAATAACTACACAAAATCTGTAAATTAGGTGTATTTTACCATTTCACTATCTGAACCTTACAAGTTGTAATCTTACACTTATCTTTTGAGGAGGTATTTATAAAGTTTTTCAAGGGATATTATGTATATATTTTTATATTTTAAGGGATATTTGTAAGGTTTTAATTTACCAAGGGGAGTTTCAAGGTTTTGATAGTCGGATTTTTAAGCATACCTTACAGTGGTGTAATTATCCCAAATTTTAAACCAACTCCAACAGTTTTCATTTTATCACAACCTGACTAGATCTATAGTGACAAGAATTTGTGTGTTGTATGTCTCAAATCTCAATATTTTGATACTATGCGGCACCTTTTGGCAAATAACAGAAAGATTAGGTGTAAAAGACAGTTTTCTGCATAAATTTAACCTTTTGTTTTTGTAAATTTGTTGCTTTAGCATTTTACAACTTAAAAAGCTAGCTGCAGTCAGATTATTAGTTAGTACAAAGGATTTGCAAGATCAGAGACAAAGATATGATCGAAGTTGCTGATTCTGCATGTGCGACGCAGATCGTACTTACCATGTATCTAGCGGGCTATGAACATAAAATATATATATATAGTACAAAATTAGGCCATATCGAATAATATATATATTTACTCGGTCAAGTTGATTGCAATTTGCATGCTAATTGCTAGCAGATATTTCTTAAAGCCAAACCTATACTTAACAACTGGAACTAGCTAGCTAGCTTCAATTCGCAAAGCGTATTACACAAGAAATTGGTCTGAATGAGCAAATTAAATAGCTATTAATTTTATATTAATATTTTTTTTTGTACTCTTAAGGGTCATGTATAGGAGAATATATCTAGGCAATGTGGCCTATATATAAGATTCTCTGATATATATGTTTAAAAATATTTAGAAAAGGAAGGAGAGGTGGTACTTTTGTTCATATTTTTTCTGTAGGTTATTACCATTCATAGCACTTTAAAAGTAGTGTTGTTAAACTTCCCCATATACTGATCAAGAGTAAATGTTTATATCTCCAACTGTTACTGATGGAAAAGGTTTTTCGAAAGGTAATTCTTATAGCCCAAGCATATATTCAAAGGCCAAAAGGAAAAAGAAACCACACTAATTTTGATGTCTGATTATAAAATCTCAAGAGGATTCAATACAATTAAATCCATACTAAAAGATTGATTATGGTTAACCATTCCACCTCCCAGGTACGGAGCCAGGAAGTTTAGGAAGAGGGGACGAGATTAACATATGTACATAGTATGTAATTTTTTGATGAGTTAGGGAGGGCGAAATTGCAATTTTTGGACAACTGAGGGAGCAATAATAATTTTTCTAAATTTTGTATATAAAAAAAATTCCAAAAAATTTAGGGACCGCTCTCCTTGGCCACGGTACTACCTCCGTCTCTGCCAAGTACTTCTGTATTATTACTTACAGTTTCTATTCTACTTTTTGAATGCATAATACATGTACTGTACAGTGAGAAAAATATATAATGATATGTGTCGTACGTCTAATTTGGTAATTATACACACAAATCATGTCTCTTACCAGAGGAATACATGAATGAAATAGAGAACATTATGTATTTAATTACCCATTTAGTAAGAACCCTATAAAGTACATATATATTAAAGAAAACATTTAGGCTAAGAATTCAGTTTGTCAACTTTTTATTAATCTTGATTTTCATATGTACAGATTGAGACATCAATATGAAAAGGAAAATGCTCAAGTAGAAAGATATATATATAATGAGATTAAGATGCACATTGGCATCATTAAGCTAGATAACTAACACAGGAAACATATAAAAAACAACTGCTGCTGACTATTACATTGAAAGAGATAATTTAAACAACTTAGCACCTAACTTATTTAAAAAAATTATAGGGAAAAAAAAGCCCTCCTGAATTTCTTCTTCTGCTTCCCGATATTCCATAAAATAAACCTCATGAGTAGCTATAATTCTGATACTGTGTCGAACAAGATCCGTTGAAGAACATTCGTCGTCGAGCATTTCCATCATGATCATCGTCTTCATGAAATCCATCGATCTACAAAAGCATGTAACCAAGTTGAAAAATCATAAAACTGCATAGAAATTGTCAACTTGATTGGAAGTAATCAACTACTTGTTGATGTGAACAGATAGTCACTTCATATTATTATGTAGCTACTAATCACTAAAGTACAATGTCACGAGGGTCTAGCTCTAGCAGGGGACCATTCGCCGAAATCGGTAAATATTTTACAATACTTGTTATTTATGTCATTGTCAAAATAAAAAGGCTACAATTTCTTCAAAGTTCATACTTGATGTAATAATCCCAACTGGTGAAACCCAACTTGATCACATATTTGGTAAGTTTTTTAAAGATTCTTTGATAGTTGCTTTCGCAGTAAAGGAGATTAATGCACAGCTTTTATGAAGCATAACAATTTAATATTTAAATTAAAAAAAAAAGAAAAAAGGTTTTTGATAGGGAATATTAATTACCCAAAGATCATCTTCATCTTCATATCTGTGAAACATTGATGCTTTAGGAATCTCTCCAGCTTCATCATTTCTAGCAAATCTGCCACGTATCCTCGGCCGATTATCGGCTAGTGTTTTCCGGCATGCATACTGTAAAATTATCGTCGAATTATTTTTTATTAGGGCAAGGCAAGGCAACCACATTTGAAGTTTAACAATCAAATAAATATATTGTTTTGTTTACTTACCTTAATAGTTTTATTGAAATTTCTCTGAGTTCTCTTTGCTCTGTATCTGTCAATCCTCTCTTTTCTCTCTTCAGCACTATAGCGCCCCACTTTAAAATTTGCATCCTCCATGAATGATTTCTCTGTAGATAATGGACTTGAAGACAACACATTTCTTGTTTGCATATTTATTTTCACCTTCTGAAACAGAGTATTCAAAAAGATAATTAGATTAAAAAAAATTAATAAAACAGTTTCCAAGAATATATTCTGAGAAACTGCTAGAAAATAAAATAAATTACCGACTTGTAAATCTCCAGTGCTGCAAACCCTTCTCATTTGACCAGAAGAGAAGCTGCCTTCAGGCGAGCTCAAGATTTGATTTTGCAAATTCTCAGTTTCCAAAACACTGTCGAATTGAGGCCGAAATGAAAAATTCTGTTTATTTTCAAAATTGTTGCTGCTGTAGCTCCTCTGCATGAACTTAACTGCAGTTTCATCAAAACTCTGGGGCAAAAACGAATTTTCGAAACAAGAAAAGTTTTCAAAATTCAGTTGACATTCCTCTGTTTTCACCTCCAAAGCAGAGTACTCTGTATTTCCCAACTGGGATAGTGATAAACCCTCAAGCTGAACACTTGGCGGCGAAGATGAGAGCAACCCAGACGCAATTTGATCAAAAGAACTTGTTTCCTCAAGTGGGTTGTTGTTTTCCTGAATCAAATTGCTGTTATCTTCCTGAATTTCTTGCAAAATTTCATAGGGCAGGTGTGCGTGAGGATCAATGGCCGAATCAGTGAACGGAGAAAATGGATCAGTGAAGAAAGAGTTGTCAAACAAAAACATCTCAGAAGACATTGCCAAAAGAAATTCCTAAAACTCGAAACAAAACTTCAAAATTTAGGCTTTATACCAAACAACTTGCAATTCTTTTTGCTTGGAGATGGCGTCAAAAAGGCAAAGACAAAAATTCAGAGCAAAAAATAACACCAAATGAGGACAAATGAGGTGGGCTGGTTTTTTTTTTAATCAGAATTTCTGTCCATTAGCTTGAACAAGATGACAAGAAAACCATTTTCCACTCACTACACTAAATGTAATTTTTTGTTCTCTCTCACACAGAACACACAGTATTTTGTGCACGCACACAGAGAGATTTCTGCGTTGTGATCTCACACTGAGATGGTGATTGAACGTTTAAAGTGGGGCTGGCAATTGCAAATGTGTTTTACTTGTTAAAAATAATTAATAAGAAGAAGCCGCCCTCTTTGCTCTTCAAAGCTGTAAAACGACACGACGAGTTGAACGGTCAGTCCACTTCTGGTATAAAAAGACATGGATATTTTAGTTGGAGCCCCTCGTGTTTTTGCTATTTCGAAAATGACCCCGATATTTTGTGGAAATGCGAATAATTGCCGCCATCGATACATTCAAGTTTACTAGTATATATTATGCTGTATTTAGAGGTTTATACGCATCTGATCCGCCGGCTTTACTTTGAGCTGGTACATCAAAAAACCTACTAATTATAACGTTTTAAATAATAATGATGATTTCATTAATATTGATTTTTTTTTATCGTGTGAAGAATAATTTTAAATAACTAAAAATCAGTTAAGGCGGTCTTGCTTCTTGAAATTGTGAAAATTAAACTATGATGCAAGAACTTGCTTAAATTGGTGGAAATTAATTATTTGGATATTGTTGTTTTTACCAAAGCCAAAAATATTATAATCTATCATTCACGGACATTTCTAAAAATTTATCCTACCGTATCATATCGTGTCGGATACTTTTCTAATACAAAATATTAATATTACAAAAAATCAATATCCCGTATCGTATCAGTGTCTATGTATAATATATTGTAATGCTTCTCCGTTGTTTGGAATACCTATCTAATGAGCTAGTTAGCCTTGGACTGTAATTTCTATATGTGTAATTTAGTTCATGGCAAGTCGATTGATATTTTGATTAGATTATTATTAAAATGAGAATCTTAGAAAAGTATATAATTGTCTTTCTATAATATTTGATCACCTTAGCTACTCTTTGTTCTTCTCCTTTGCCTTTAGACATTGCTATCAGCTTGCTTTTACGAAGTTGCTATAAAGTTATTTTAATTCATTTATTTTATGATAAAAATGATATGATGATCAAAAAAGTAGAATTGGTCATACTTTAAAACAATTCCGCGTCCGAAAAACTATTGTATGAGAAAAATAAAGTATAATTAGAATTTTATTGATATAACAAATGAAAGTTGATATATCTATACATAATCCTTCTCTAATTCTTCTTTTAGACAAAAATAATTTAAACTCTTCAAAGGTAGATTTGGGCTTCAAAAGCTATTATTCGTAGGTTTAACACCATAAATTGAATTACACATTACAATCAATGATTATTTGGCTAAATGATTCTTGTTCGTGGACTCGCGAGTTTCTTTTGTTTTAAAATTAATATATTAAAAAAACTTGTGTTTAAACGTATTTATGTATTTATTTATAATTGAGCGGCTTGAGCCTAACTAGAATTCTAGTTTTTTCTTCTTTTTTTTTTAAAAAAAAAAGAGAGTAGTAAATAAGAGGGAGAGTAGAGATAAGGCCCACAAAAAATTTTGATTTTTGGTGGAACCCATAGATGGATCAGCATTACTCCCGGCCCTAAAGCCCACATATGAATCCATAAATCTCTATATTTTTCTTCTAGACAAAATGGAATTATAAGATGCAGTTTGAATTTTTAAAAAGTTATTTCGTTTGAATGTTGGAAACTCAACATGAGAATACACTGTTGACAAAATTCTTTTAGCAAGACTCGTTATATATTTCTTTTCTATTGTTTCCATAATTCGTTACAAAAAAGATACTAAAATGAAATTGTGGAGGTTTGAGTTCGATTTTTTATCATGACAAAGAACACTAGCAATTACATTAAAAGATTTATTCCGAACATTGTTTGATAAAATTCATCTAACCATATAGCAAGTACATTTCACTTGTTATGAGACCAACCACTTTTTCTAAATATATTGACAAGTATAATATAATATAATATAATACATTCTTTACATCATTAGTTTAGTATTAATTCGATGAAAGTCAGTTTATGCTAAAATTTTCTGACAAATATTGGGTAAATTTTAGTTTTAGGGGAATTAAAAAAATATATATTATTAGAGTCCATAAGAGTTTATTTATTTATTAGGCCTTGAATTTTCTTTCTTCTTTTTTCTCTTTATAGGATAAGAATTTTCTTTGTTCTAGTAATTTAGAAAAGGTCAGAAATTAAATTATTACAGGTCAGGAAACTTAAAAGGGAAGAGATTGGAGGAAGTCGTCGTGCGTACCGTACGTATTTCGTAGAAACCCAGCAAAGACGAGACCCCTTACACAACACAACTGTTCTGTAATATTCGAGGGATAACGCCATTTTTATCCTCAATTGTTTTTAATTTTCTGCGAAACGCCGCTTCGTCTTCTCGGTCTAGGTCTTCGTTTCAAATCCAGGATTTATCGCAGCCAGATAATTCGTCTGTGAAGAGAAGAAGCAGCCGCAGAAATGTCGTCGCAGGAGCACTTGGACAAGATGCAGCTGCGCCAGAACTACCGCAACCTCTGGCACACCGATCTTATGAGCACCATTCAACACGATCCTCCTTGTATGTCTCTCAATTTCTATCACTACTTATGCGATTTTCGTCTACACCTCTAATTTCTAGTGTATTCGGTAGATTTTTATAGGGTTTTTGTTAATGTTCGTGTTTATTTCGCTGTGTTCTCGATTTTCGAATTTAATAATTTTTTTTCACTTTGTTGTTTTTTTGCAGATTGTTGCTTGTCGTTTTGGTGGTAAGTTAAGAAGTTTAATTTTTCATAAATTAATAACCCTATGTCCATCTTCTTTCCCTCAAGAATTTAATTTTTGGTTTTGCCCAATTTTTATTCATTTCTTAGATCTGATTTCATATCTTGATTTATGTGCGCTTATTCTAAGGTCTGGGCTGTCGGTTTAGGCTCAGAATTGTGTTTTATTGGATTTGGGACTTTACGATATGGTTGACTCGAGTAATTCGATTCAGTTGCATGTATTTGAACTTTAGCTGGTTATCTTATATGAGTTTTTGATGCAATTGGGTACGGTTGAGTTGTTTTCCATAATAATTGATGATCCCAACTTGTGAGAATGTTCAATCAAATTTATTTTTAAATCGACCTTAATGTGTGTAACCTAATTGAAACAGAATCAAGTTACCCACATTTGATCAAGTTGAACATTTCTGTACCGAACAAGTATTGTTTTGTGAAAACAGAGGGATATAAACACTCATTCGTGATAGATTATTTTGACATATATATTGGTTTCATCCTTCATTTGCCTCTTCATTCATATCATGAAGCAATGTACTTTGTTACCAGATAGGAAATCATACATTTCTTATGTATTTAACACGAATGTATTAGCTAAAAGGACAAAACCTCTAGCGCAGTGATCTCTATGACCCTGCGATCCTTAGATAGATGATCAGTAGCCCCTAGCAAACAGCTGTAAGATTTGCTATAGATTAATTTTGATACTAAGGCAGACTTTAACCTCAAAGTTTCATGCTTATGATAAATCATATCAAGAACACATGATTTGGTTTAAGAATGAAGATGGATTGCTGTAAGCTTTGCCACATATGTCCTGTGAACCCTCAAATATTTCAGTTCTCTTGTTGACGAGGTCTTGCCTTGGCTATTGGAGTTTGGGGTTTGAGTATGTTGGGTTTATTTATTTATTTTTGTTTTGAACTTTAGGAAATGATCTGTAAATTTATTTGGAAATGTGCTAGGCTTAGTTTATTATTTGAGCAAGTGATATTGTTTTCAAGTTCTTCGATTGACACTCCTGCTACTCATTATATGATGTTTTGCATGTTTATTTATATTTCTATTTTCTATCTTGTTTCGTGAAAAGCTCAATGAATAACTATTCATGCGTGAGCAATATCAGAAAGAAAGACTTTTTTATTGTGGTCCTTGTGCATACTAGGAAATTTTGGAAACTTAGCCTTTTTAGAATTATACATGAAATCGTAATTCGTAATTCTTTTGAGTTTCCAAATCACAGTGGACCATGTGTGTCGTACATGCTGCGCAAAAGAGCTCTTTACAATGATATGACCAGGTAATTAAAACCCTCCCTTATTTTCAAGTTTGCAATCATATTACTTCTTGGAATCTAAAATATTTGCTGTTGCTTGCGATAGGTATGTGTGCTGTGCTGGATATATGCCTTGTAGTGGACGGTGTGGTGAAAGTCGTTGCCCTGAATTTTGCCTTGCAACTGAGGTAATGTAGCACACCTTTTAAAATTTTCTGATTTGTATATTTTGTTTAGAAATCTAGGATATAAAATTTCTTAGAAGCAGCTTACTTTCTGAACTGGTAACTTTCCCTAAAAAAAGTTTAGTAGTGAAATACTTGATGCCCGTGCCTGTTGTTGGGCATTTGTTCCCCCAAGTTCTCTATAGTAGCATTTGGAAAGAGTACATTTTGATCATCTAATATGATGGCATTGATTTTGTACCTATATGCTTGGAGTTATGAGGATAATATTAGTTCTTTGTGGGAGGAAGTAATTACAATATTTCCATCTTGAAATAATCATGGTAAGCCCAATGTAGAAATTTCTAGCTTCTTACTGCAAATTTTTACTTAGTTTACTGTTAAAGTATACAGGGAATCAAGGTTATGTTTTTCCAATAAAAAAAGAAATTTTATCAGAGGGGTTTGCTTTTATTGTGGAAATTCCATTTTCTCGAAGATTAATATCTTGTCTAGAGAAAAAGATAGTCAAATTTCAGAATTTACGATCAATTCATTCAATATTTCCCCTTTACTTCTGCATTTGATTATATAGGAACAAATAAACCTTGCTTCAGGCCTTGCAATGAAACCTTAAGCCTATAGTTTTTTGGCTTCATTAGCCTCTTTGATCGCGTTTTCTCTCCATCATGCATATTACGATTGCTGGAGAATTTATTTTGTTCACTTATATGCTGTATTCTTCCTGTTACTTCTCGCTCCAATGTGTATCACTCCTGTTACTGACATTCCACAAAAAATAAAAATAATTTTCAGGTTTTCCTATGCTTTGGAAATTCAGTTGCCTCAACACGGTTTATGTTGCAAGATGAATTCAACATACAGACAACAAAGTGTGATAATTGCATCATTGTACTCTCTCTCTCTCTCTCTCTCACACACACACACTTTTCTTACCAGACAACCTTCAACGTGTAAGTAATTGTTCTTAAGTGGCCTTGTTCAATCTGATGGGATTTCTTATTTCTAGGGTTTCATGTTCTGCCTCCAACAAATTGCTTGCATTTTCTCAATTGTTGCTATGATTGTTGGAAGTGATGAGATCTCAGAGGCTTCGCAGATTCTCTCATGCTTGTCTGATATGGTCTATTGCACGTAAGAAACTTATGCTTTACCTTCTCCATATTATAATAGCTTTTGTTTCTCACCAGAATACTAAATCACTACTTAATTTTGGTTCTACAGGGTTTGCGCTTGTATGCAGGTAAGCAAATATTAATTATGATAATTATTGTTATCACGTAGTGTTTGCATACTCATAACAAAAGTGATCTTAACAAAAGTGACTTTCTGCTCTTAGTTAAAAAAAAGCAGGAACAGTATGTTTTGTTTAGAAATAATCAAATAAATAAAAGCCAGATCTAGAAGCACCTTTGGGAGTGCTTTTTAAGCTCCTAAGTTAGATTTTTCTATATTGTGAAAGTGTATTGTGCTTTTTTTCTCCCAACACTCGGAACTTTTTTCAACTTTAGCTTCTAACTTCTCTAAAAGCACATGTTTTTGCGTACTACGAGGATGTTATGTTCTTTATCTGAATTTCAGACACAACACAAGGTCGAGATGGACAAGAGAGACGGTAAGTTTGGACCACAACCAGCAATGGCAGTGCCAGCTGTCCAGCAAATGTCGCGCCTCGATCAGCCATATCCCTCAACTGTTGGATATCCTCCTCCAGCATATGGGCAACCAAGCTATCCTCCTCCAGCTTATGCACAGCCAAGTTATCCTCCACAGGGTGCCGGATATCCGCCACCTGGCAGCTATCCACCTGCCGGTTACCCGCCAGCTGGCTATCCTAAATGATGAAAAGACATAAACTGCTATAATTTGTGCCATTGGGTAGTTTTGGCTGCATTTATCCTTGACATTCGATTTGTAAGTACATGATGAGGGTGTGGTGCTAGAATTTGCATATTTGTGAAATATGAATGTTTTATTGCATGCTACTATAATTGTTTGGGTGCTAACTTATATGTGTAGCTGCTGTATTTAAGATTTGTACCTGAGTTTTGTGAGATAAGATACCGATGAGTATCCCGTGTCCATTCATTTTCCTACCTTTTTTCAATCTCAATTTGGTGCACAACTTATTCTAAACCATCCTATAATAATGCTTTGTAATGCTTCTTTTTTCTATTAGGTGTATTTTTGTGTCATTGTCGAGCAGAAAAGGGCAGAAAACAGAGCTATTTTTCATCAAAATAAGATTATTAAATCTCAGAACACGAAATTATGATTTACACGACTCGAAATTGGGATTACTATACAAATTCCCCTTCAGGTTTGCTTAAAAACCCTAAAAACTATTGAAATCTTGAAACTTTATAAACATTTTTGGTGAACTTAAATTTTACAAATACTTTCTTTGAAACATAAAATATAATATATTTATAATACCCCAAAAAAACAAAAATCATACATGTCAGGTATTCAGGCTAGAATCGTGACTACAAACAGAAACGAACAAACTAGAACTTGCTAATCATACTTTTTAGCTTCAAAAAATTGCCAAAATTAGAGTCTTAACCGGCTGCTCTTACCACCAAAATCAGCATTAATTATTTAAAATAATCGCAACGTGCACGCTCTCAATGATAACGATAGGATAATAAAAAACCATTTGGCAGCAGCTTCAAGCAGTCAACTCGAAGCCTCCAATAGTCCCATTATTAAAATACCAACACTAAATTAAATAAATAAATCTGAATAGAGAAGTTTCCAACATACACACTAACACAAAAGCCATTCTCTTTAGGTCAGCCATAGGTCTACGCTATTACGCAATGCTACCAAGCTTGGTATTTCTTTTAATTTAGTATTACGACGTCTGGTGGATCCTTAGTGGACATGAAATAGAAAATTAAAAAATCGTTATGTAATATTAGCCCTTTACGTTGACGTTATCTTCTTGGCTGCATATATCTTACTTTCTTTGCATCTTCTCAGCAAATAATTCATTTTGATACGATAAATTGAGATAGATATATGTTACCGCATAGTTAGATGATTAGTTTTAATCTCTAAAACTTGTAAATCCATGCCAAAATTTTGAGTTGTCAATGTTTTATATTCATGATTATGGGTCCGAAGCAACTATATATAATTGTGATCGTGATTCGAATTAATTTTGTAGAAAAACAGAAGTATATATGAGTTGGTGATAAGTTATGGATCGATATAAAGAGGTAAAACGTAATCCACGCCCAGAAAAAGACATTGCAACTAATTTCCCATGCACCAAAGCTTAGAGTCATATTTTTGTGGTTTAATATCAAGTATTTGTTCCGTAACTTTGCCCTAGCTAGTTCAATTTTGTATTTTTATTATCATAGTGATCACTTTGTTTTTGGGATGCATAATGGCCTAACCGTTAATTACTAATGACAGATCGATAATGTGTAAAGTCTTTTAATGGAGACATGTGAGCACAAAACCAAATATATCAAAATTATAAAAATAATAGTTAATGGGTAAAAAAAAATTGAGGGCTGGCCTGTGGTCCCCCAGCTAACCCATTTACTTACTCAGCTTTAAAAAAAAAAGATGGAACTTAACCTAACCTTTCAGTACCTGTACAAGAAACATGAAAGATGAGATGTTTCATGAATAGGTGTGAATCCATCAGCACTTGATGCCAAATAAAAATTCAAGAATTTCACATGCTGAGATGATGATGTATGGTGTCACTCTCAACCACAAATACAATGTCTCATGACTTTTCTTTTATATATTGACAAAATTAGGAAACTCGGTACTCTTGGTACACCAACAATTTATTATATATCTCCTAGCTAGCTAGCTCATTGAAAATATTAATGGACGGATAGATCTAGACCTTGCTTTATAACATTAAAAAGTTACTATATTTAGCCACAACTCGCATCATGTGTATAGTAGGTGAAAAATACATTACTCTTATTTTGGACCGCAAGAGAAAATTAAATTCTACGCAACAAAGTGATCACTGTGAAATGGTCAGCTGTTTGAGACATAATATAAATTAAAGCTGGTACTATATATATTAGAGACGAAAATGAGAGAAAGGTAAAATTTTGAGGATGAAAAGTGGCATTTAAAAATATGTTGAAATGAATAGCAAGTAGTGACATGCCATTACTAGCTAAAAAGTGTAGGGGCCGGGAGCTGGAGCTGGATTGCGGCATTGAGGTTAATTCTGCAAATTAATCGATCTTCTATAGGAGGCAGCAGCAGCAGAAACAAACTATATATAAATCATTCACAGACAAAACAACATTTCATCCTTCATTGCCTCTTCCATTTTAACTGATCTCATGCCTTAATTCTTTTTTAATTTTCGAAGGATATATGTGAATTTATTGTTCATAGTTCATATAACACAATATAAGAATCCGAAAGTGAAAGTCGTAGACCATCAAATATTGATGCTGAATGTGGTTGGCCGGGTAAGAAAAGATGAATCAAAAGGACATGAAAATCTTGTGAATTGTATATATGAGTACAAAAATAGATAGAGGAAGACAAGATCCGGCTTAACAGGTAAACCAACAAACAAAGTTTTCATTAAGTAGGTGGGGTCTTATCACTTATCACTTATGAAGTACCATCAATTATGTATATTTTCCTCAATTGTCTTTGTCCCCAATTCTATCACAATTATATATTTCAAAAATAATTCAAATTCTATATGCTAAAGAGAAACATAAATAAAATACTATAATATAATTCCAACAAAATCAACTCGCTATACTAACTTAACCAGATATCTCGTATTCAAAACCCTTGAGAACGATATATATATATAAATGAGTTCTAAAAAAAAAAAATACTTCTTGGTCCCTTATAAGCCACATTATGTGAGTTATTTATTATGAATACAATCTCCATGATTCTGAAAAATCTACTACCAATAATCTCACTATTATTTGTTCATCAATTTATCTGTCTCAATAAAGTGTAGCAATTTTGCCCCTACACTCCATTTCCATTTTCCTACATTTTTGGAATATTATATTCATCAATTAGCAATAGGTTTTTACACTAGTTTTTCATTTTTTAGTAAGAAATTGACTAACTTTAGCAACAATCCCAAGCATATTATCCACAACAAAACTTCAAGTAATAGAAACAATATTTCCATAATAATAAAAATAAAAATAAAAAACCGGTATACCAATTTCTTTAATTTTTTCTTTCTTCTCCAAATTCCCCTAATTCTCCAAATTTCTTTTTTCTTGTAATATTTACATTTCAACCCCAACATCAACACATCCATCTCTAAAAAAGAAAAGAGAAAAAACTCTGAATCTACAAAAGAATTTCTACAAACCAGTAGTAATCGGTGAGTATTCGCCGTATAAATCAGAAATCCCCGAAGCCATCCAGAGCCTCTCGTTGAAAGCCTCCTGCATATCCTCGGGGATAAACTGCGTACGGCAGAGTGGACACGTCTTCTGATCGTGGTCCATCCAACGGTCGAGGCAGCTCCGGTGGAATATGTGTCTGCAATTCGTCAGCCGTCGGATCTCATCTTCCCCGCCGAATTCGTACAAACACACGGCGCAGCTCTCCGGCGGGTTCAGATCCTCCTCCAAATCGGAGAACTTCACCACTGGCAGCAGCTCCCGGATCAGCGCCGCCGACACAGACCGAGGCTCCGACACGGTCTCGTCTCTGGAGGCGTACGACACCGTTTCGGGTTCGAGGAAATCGCCCAAGCCCATGACAGAGAACAGAGCGTATACAAACTTTCGAATGAAACCCAGAAATGTCAAAAGGTAGAGCAGTAATTTAGGAAGAAATAAATCTGTGTATCCAACTGGAAATCCCATTTTCTCCTGCTTCTTCTTCTTCTTCAACGTACTGTGAAGCAAGCGCAATTTGAGCTCTTATGGATGAAGGTGTTTTTTTCTTTCTGTGTCTCTTAGTGCGTGTACTGTGTGTAAAGCAGTGGCGTTAGGAGACGGAGGAGAGGAGAAGTGGGACTGGTTATATAGAGGAGGTGGGATGAGGTGAAACGACGAAAAAGGGCCTGGTTTTAATACGTAATTGCAAAAAAAAAAGAAAAGACGTGAGAGTGCGGGCGGGCGGGGGCGGAGGTGTATCAGACGTCACGTTCGTATAAGGCGCAGGATTCATTGTGGTACATTTTTTCGGGCGTGTGATTAATCAACACGTGTGCGATTTTAATTACTAAGTAGTGGTAGAGACAATTAATTAATTAATTTGGTATGTGCCACAAAATTAAATGATTAATTTAATATTTCTTGTTTTCTGGTACGATCGAAATTAAATGCTTTAATATTGTGTAGCGAGTGCAACTATAGTTGAAGTCATAAGCACATTTAAATAATTAGTAATAATAATGCTAATAATATAAATAAAATTAGCTTATTGCTTGTCCTAATTCTTGATTAAGCTTAAGGTGTTAGATCAAAGTTAGTTATTGGTAGTTTTATCACACTTCTCTTCTAGTTATGTTATATATATATATATATATATATATATATATATATAATATACCTCTTAATAGTATAAATAAATTAGTACAGTGCCTATGAACTATATAATTTTGTTTGTACTTCTTGAGGATAAGCAAATTAACTTAATTTATACTTACTTTTGATTTATATTTCTTTAATTAAGACTCTAACCCTAGCTAGCTCCCATTTATTTTTATATTAGAAAAAAATGTTATGAAATTATGAAAATTTGTTTGGCTCCAATATATTTATTTTTTCATATAGGGTTTAGGGTAACATTGAGTAAGTACATGGTACGTGGCCAAAGGAAATCAATCATATGGTTTAAAGAACCATTTTCCACCTTTTATATTTTATCATCATTTTAGTGCCCTTCCCCCCCCCCCCCCCCCCCCCCCCCCCCCCCCCCCCCCCCCCTCCCTTCAACATCAACTATCTCCTTATTCTCAAAAAAAAAAAAAAATTCAACTATCTCCACAATTCCAAAATCCATATTAATATAGCACTTCAGCAAGACCCTTACTAAATGAAATATATTAGCTAGCTAGTAAAGGTGCAATTCACTACTTAATTTTTCAATTAATAACAAACATATGTTTGATTATGCATTTAATCCCATGAGATACCTAAATGTCCTCCACTAACACAAACAGTCATGATATGACAAATAGTAGAAAATAAATTGTTTACCTTTTTAATAAAAAAATAAAAAAAATTGCAAGTATAAGTTAAGTGGCAAATGATTATGAAGTATGAATGATGATGCAGAGGGTCCAAAAGGGAATAGCAATGTCCTATGGGCATCAAGGTGGGACTGTTTGTTTCCACCAATCATAGCTTTTCCAAGATTAATACAACACTAAGGAAATGTACAAAATTTTAATGGAAAAGTACACCGGCCCCCAATCATACTTATACAAAATTAATTACCAATATCCTAGCTACTCCAATATTGCAATTCCAATTAATTAATAATATGATGATATTTGTCCCCCTTTTTTTCACTAGTAAAAATCACGCGCCTTGCGTATATAGAATAATTATTTATTTATTTTTTAATTTATTGTTACTCTTGTAAATGTATTTGTAAATTACAAAAATCCATAATGAAGTTCGTTGTATTTGAAATTTAATTCGGAGTGAAATTCACTCCAAAATCTAGTCATTTCACATTCACCCTCCTCTTTCATTCTCCACTCATCCACCTCTATCACACACAAATTTTATTTTATTTTTCTCCTTCAACACGTTTTATCTCTTGACTCTCTTGAATTTTTTTATCACTCTCCTCTCTCTCCTTCCTGTTTTTCATGCTTGGGCGCATGTTGAATGCGCGGGTATAACCTTCGCCCCCACCTAGCAAAACCCTAAAGTTTGGCCTATGAAGCACTTGCCAAAAGAGGGTTAACCCATGTTGGTTGTACTTGGAGGTTAGATTATAAATCCTTACTTTTCTGTGTGTTATTCCGATGTGGGACAAGGTCAGGAGGACCACACGGCCTCACGTACGTGGTGCGGTAGCCCGTGCGCTCCTGCCCCACACGACCCTGTGCACAAGGTGCAGCTGCCCGTGTGAGGCTCCTGAATCAATTTCTGCGTTGATTTCGGGGCGCTACATTTACTCTACCTAATTCTTATCTTTATTTTTTCCTTTCACTTATTTTATTTTCTTTTTTATTCCCCCACTTACTTTCTTAACTTGTTCTTATATGATTTTCTCTCTTTTGTATACAATTATCTTTCACCTAATTTATTAAAATTTAAGTAATTCTCTTTAGCAAACCAAATTAAAATGCATATTAACTCTATTTAGCAAGATTTCATAAAAATATATGTATTTAAATTCAAAAATAAAAGTATCCTATACAAAATTAATATCCTAGCTACTTATACAAAATTAAGTATCTTTAGCAATCATACTTATACAAAATTAATTACCAATATCCTAGCTACTCCAATATTGCAATTCCAATTAATTAATAATATGATGATATTTGTCCCCCTTTTTTTCACTAGTAAAAATCACGCGCCTTGCGTATATAGAATAATTATTTATTTATTTTTTAATTTATTGTTACTCTTGCAAATGTATTTGTAAATTACAAAAATCCATAATGAAGTTCGTTGTATTTGAAATTTAATTCGGAGTGAAATTCACTCCAAAATCTAGTCATTTCACATTCACCCTCCTCTTTCATTCTCCACTCATCCACCTCTATCACACACAAATTTTATTTTATTTTTCTCCTTCAACACGTTTTATCTCTTGACTCTCTTGAATTTTTTTATCACTCTCCTCTCTCTCCTTCCTGTTTTTCATGCTTGGGCGCATGTTGAATGCGCGGGTATAACCTTCGCCCCCACCTAGCAAAACCCTAAAGTTTGGCCTAGGAAGCACTTGCCAAAAGAGGGTTAACCCATGTTGGTTGTACTTGGAGGTTAGATTATAAATCCTTACTTTTCTGTGTGTTATTCCGATGTGGGACAAGGTCAGGAGGACCACACGGCCTCACGTACGTGGTGCGGTAGCCCGTGCGCTCCTGCCCCACACGACCCTGTGCACAAGGTGCAGCTGCCCGTGTGAGGCTCCTGAATCAATTTCTGCGTTGATTTCGGGGCGCTACATTTACTCTACCTAATTCTTATCTTTATTTTTTCCTTTCACTTATTTTATTTTCTTTTTTATTCCCCCACTTACTTTCTTAACTTGTTCTTATATGATTTTCTCTCTTTTGTATACAATTATCTTTCACCTAATTTATTAAAATTTAAGTAATTCTCTTTAGCAAACCAAATTAAAATGCATATTAACTCTATTTAGCAAGACTTCATATAAATATATGTATTTAAATTCAAAAATAAAAGTATCATATTAGTTAATAAAATTGAAGACCATGAAGAATTTCATCGTCAATTCTTTCCACTTTTGCAACTTCTTTCATGTTCAGATGAGGACTTTTGTTGCTTTTGCGTTTGTTTTGCTGATGTATTTTATTTACTTCCCTTTATGCATGTGTTTATTAATATATGAGTTGAGGTCCTCTTTAATTCTACGGTCCTTTTCGACCAGTTCATTTTAAAAAAAATTGAAGACCTTATTGTACCCAACTTTAATATGCTAACCATTTTTTTCTTATTTATTTATTCTCTAAATTTTTATTTATTATCTTTTCTCCCCTTTTTATTCTTCTAAACTAATTTCAATATGTTATTATATTTTACCTTTTGTTTCTTCTTTCTTCTAACTCTTCTCTCATCTTTACTTTCAAAATATAATTCTCATGAAATAAAATAATAAAAATATAATCATATAAAAATAAATCAAAAACTCTTGGTTATAATAATAATAAAATATAAATTAATAATATACTATATAATTATTAATAATAATATATAAATAGCTAGATATACAGATATCACTTTTATTTTTTATATTGAATCTCTAATTGTGTTATTAGAGACTTTATTGTTACAATATTCTAGCCAAAAAAACTATTAATTATTATAAATGTATTAATTCTAATAATTTTATTGAATTACTTTATCTCCTTTTTACATAACTTTACTATAATTTTTTATTTGTAGAATTTTATTATATAATTAAATTATTATTATTTTATATACATCTGTTTGTATTGTGTATTAGGTCTTTTATTAATTATTAAATATATTTTTTTTAGTTCATAGAATAATAATTACTATTATTTTATTTTTTTAGATGTAATAAAATATTTCAGTTGCATACATTTTTTTAAAGATTGAATATACATAAAATAAAATATAAATAAATATAATAAGTACTATAACAATATTAAATTAAAAGAATCCTTATTATAAAAGACTTCGGTATGTCTTTTATGTCTTTTAGATATAGTATTAGATATATTATGACATTATTTCTAATTTAGAAACGATTTTTATTTTTACTTAACTAAATAGTTTTTCAAAATTAATACAAAATTACATAATTATTCTTTAGATGATGATTCTTGAAAATATTATTCCAAGGTTTATCTTAGACGATTAATAAGTTTTAAGCTGAAATTCGAAAACTATACATATTTTTATAATAAAAAAATAAAATAAATAAATAATAAATATAGATATATAATATGTGTGATTATGGTTTTATATTAATCAAATCAGATTAGGATTTAATTAAAATTTTTATTTACTTTTATCTCCTTTATATATATCAACTTATTTATTTGTTTGTTTTTTCATAGAATATCATGTTTTTATCTTTTTGTCATAGGTACTATATGATATATAACAGTAAATGATTGGAAAAGAAAATAATGGGAACAATTTCTAATGCTATTTACCATTTATTACTTTAAAGGTCGGCAAGATTTTTCCAAATCATTTTAAATAACAAATCCAATGCTATTATTTTATTAGTCTACGTAATAGCATTATTTTTAGGAAACTTTAATAATTGATATATATATATATATATGTATATATATATATATATATATATGATAGAATTCTTTATTTAAAATTTTTAGAATCCTATCCCTATTAGAATTCTAGTATTATTATTTAGTTTATTATTATTATTTATTAAAATTTCTAGAATCCTATTCCTATTAGAATTCTAGTATTATTAATTAATTTATTATTATTATTTATATAATTATAGATTTACCTATTTATACGTTTTTTTAATAAGAATATGTGTTATTAAAAGGGTATTCTAATCCTCACAAAAAAGTGACAAACTACTCGTGCTTTTATCATATACATAGATACATAGATGAATAAACTAATTATTGCATAACTATACTTATGTTATTTTTTAGATTAAATAAAATTAATTGCATTTGAGGGGCGAGGGAAAATGATAAAGACATCAGGATTGGCGAACAAGATGAGTAGTTTGGTGTGATGGCCCGCCCATTGTACAAGCTGCTAGCTAGTATAGTATTGTCAATTCGTCACTGTTGCGCGCATCGTGTCGTGTTGATGGTGTACCTAGCTTATAAATTGAGATTATTAATGGCCATTTTCAACAAAACTATGAAATTAATTTTTGATTGATTCTACCCAAAAAAAAATAAAAAAAATTGATTGATTTGAGATATTCCGACAGATCGATGCTTAATCAGAATATATATATCTAATTGACAAATATATTAATTTAGTCCTGATTTAAAATTTGAAAATGTGAAAATAAATAAATAAATATAGCTAGGTGCGATTTTATATTCATGGAAAGTGAAGTGTCATCACTTTTAAAAAGTTGGATAATTAAGTTGCAAATTACAATTAATTCCACAACTAACATATATAGTTAAACTAACGAAACAAATTAATGAATTTGACATAACCCAACCATTTGTTTACTTTCAATTATGTGATGCATGGATACGGAAACGATAAAATGATATTTTTTTTTATATATATTTATCACTGTAGAAGTGTCGAACACGAGTATTTGATGAAGATGAAGGTGAAGGGGGATATATCGATCGAATTGGTGGCCGGCTAGTTGGAGTTGGCATGCACCCTCCTCCCTAGCTCCCTAATCTGGTTTTTGTCTTGATAGTCCAAAGACACAATGTCCCACAACCCTTCATCAATCATCACAATAATCTTAACTACATGTGCATGCTACTATAATACACATACACCTATGTGATCCCTTTTTCTCTAAACTAATTAATTCTTATTCAAAACGTACCCTAATTTACAAAACTCGGATTTCTTTTTTAAATTAAAATCTAGAGTAATATATCATAAGCTTTTTAAATATATATTAATTTGGGACTAAAAACCTCGATCGATAGAGTTAATTTAAAGGACTAAACCTGCATCTTTCTTACAAAAATCGAAAGTAGAAATAATTAAAAGAAATGAAATTAGAAAAGGAGAGATCCAGAGAGTGAGAGAGAGAAATGACAAATTGACAAGAAACACAAAGGCCCACCTTCTTATCCTATATGAATACTAGACCTAACTAATCTTTTTCTTGCAATTAAACTCGATCGATCCATCGATGGATTTCCCCGAAATATGATTGAAATTAGCTAGTAATTGGAACATACAACATGCATGCATTTTATATATATATATATCATGCATGCTTGTACGTCTTTATACTTTATCATCATAATTATATTAATTAAAGCCCGAAAATTCTTATATATATATATATATATATATATATATATATAATTAATAAATAATAATATTTAAAAGTTTTTGTGAAATTAAGCTAAGGGGCCGACATGCATATTAGAGATATATATATATCCCATGCATGCACGCACCCCGACAGTTTGGAAGGGATCCCTCACAAGACTCCATTCAACGTTATTGTTTCTTTCTTTAATTTGTCTTAGTTAGTTGATCTTAGATCTGTGACTCTGCAGTATCTACATATGTACGTACCACATGTGCCCTTCTATCTCCACTCGATCTTATTAATGCCACCATACAAATGGTGGTCATCGATCTGCTTGCTCTAGTCCTATTTGAGTCAAATTAAGACAGATCTATCACTTTAATTAAACAAAAAATGATCTTTAAACCTCTGATGCTTATCTTGGAATAATTAAGTGGCCTGGTCATGTTAATTAAGCGCATCACGATCACTTAGCAGCATTAATCCAGACAACTACGTACACCAACATTAATTCCTTAATTTGTATTATAATAATTAACTAATTATACCAAAGCATCCCACTTGGATTATATTAATTAATATTTTATAATAACCTTTGTCCTTTCACAAGAATATTTTTTTGATTAATTATATTAGTTATAAATCACAAGAAAACAATATGCAAAACAAATGCATGATCAGAATTTGCCTGCCATAGGGTTGATATGAAGTTAAAAGTTGTCTAATGTGTAAGAACAAAGATATATCGAATGCCATCCAACTCTACTTGTCAGAAACTGTCTTCCTCAAATTAATCGGTATTTGGCTGAATTAATAATTCTCATTTACACTTGCAACTACTATCATTTATCAGACAATTATGAACAAGTTGGGCTAATTACAATTATATGTCTTCAGTTCGTACTAGATCTGTACGTGTGTGTGTGTGAGTGAGAGAGAGAGAGAGAGAGACAGAGCATAAGCATAAGCATAAGCATATAGGGTCAGAGCTTAAGACAATTAAGTTAGCTTGGCCCAGGAATTAAGAAAATGAGGTTAATGTAAAAAGTCTGTACTTCATATTTTATAGTACTGATGCATGCGTCGAACTGGATTTCAGTTCAATGCCAACTTAATTACAGCTATACAACTATACAAACGCATGTAAATTTCCTGTGCAGCAAACTGTATATTTTTGTTTCTGTCCCACGTACTCTTTATTAAGCAATCCCTGGAAAACAAATTGCTTGCTAGCTCCCACTAACTATATATGTATATATCATTAATTAATTAATTTGTTTAATTGCGCAGAGCTTTACAGTTTAATCACGTTTTAAGTCTCCTGCTGTTTGGAATTTTAGATTTTTTGAAAGTGACCTTTTAATTTTACTAACTAATCAAATACAACATGACATATTTAATATTTTATATGACCAACAGCTTGTTAAAAGTTTAATTAATTAAGCACCAACTTGGATTAACAAAGAAAAAGTAGTGCTAATGGCATTTAAGTGGGTACTTATTGCGGATCAAAGAACATAATCTCTGTCTAGACAGATATGGCCTAACAGTACTATTTTACTTTTCAATTATGACTTTTAACTTGAATTTGCTTCTTGTAAACTTGTACGTATCAATCACGGTTTTTGTTTTTATTTTTATTTTTATAGTAAATTATTTTATAAGTATGGGGAAACGAGTTTTTTTTTTTTTTTTGTTTCCCACCGGATTTAATTCTTTTGGAATTTGGGTACTGCAGATGACCAATATTAGGGGATGACTCTCTCAATCTGGTTGTTCCATACACAAACTAGTTATAAGTACTTATTTAAACACTAGACTTTGCTTAAAGAATAATATATCCAGTGACTCACCTCAAATTAATTTTGTTAATTTCATTTTGAACTGATCGAAGTGAATCATTGACTACATGATCAGTTGCCACCATATATCTAAAAGACGAGGTAGCTAGCTATAATTAGCGTGATGCATTATATATATTTATGGTTGATCGATGATCTCTCTCCATCAACTTTTTTGAAATACATAGCAAGAAGTACTGTTGCGATGGGGACTGTAATGAAAGCTGAAGATGAAGAGAAAACATTATCTTGTTTGATGTGGATTTGTGGTCTCCTTTTTGACTCATGATTTGGACCTTGCTAGCTATTTTTCTCTTTTTCTTTAAGGGGAGGTCTGTCCTTGTCCACATCTAATCTTGCTTTTAATCTACATGTTGTAATCTATCGACATTATAATATTGTTTGATGTTACATAGCTAGCTAGCTATCTCTTCGATTCGATCAATCTAATTTTCCCTCCATAACCAACTCCAACCTTTAAATCATTTTCCCATGGCCATGGCCCTAGCTAGCTAACTCCCTCTCTCTATATGTATATCTCTTAATTGTACCTGACATGCATGGAAAAAATATAAAAAATCCAATCTTTACAACAACCGTTTCCACATATTCTTCTGACTATTATAACTCAACGTGTGACCCATCAATATGTGAATTAAATTTAAATGAGACTTTCATCGACAAAAAACAAAATATGGTGGCCGGGCCGGGCCAATATTTGGAGTACTATTTTTAATTCCAATATGTAGTTTGAAAGAATTAAAAAAGTGGGTACTTGTTGGTTCTGTGGTGTTGCTTTAATTAATAATCCATCTGTTGTCCCTTTATTTCCAAATGTGATTATTACGTTTTTAAGTTGTTATATATGTAAAACCATGCATGAATTTTTATTAATTACCTCTATCCCACGTCAGAAAAGTAAAGGGAAATTTGAACTCCTAATTATATAATAGGGTAATCAACATAGATCAAGAACTTTCAACATTAATAATTAGTTATTAAAGGGCCATAAAATAAACAACAACTCATTGAATATAGATACTATAAATCAAAAGTAAAAGGATCATATATGTGCAAATTAAGGGGTCTCCGTGGGATGTAGCCTAGCTAGTCTTTTTCAATTAGGCTTAATTTTTTCACGGTATATTAGACTTTTAATGTCAATTAATTCTGATTACAATTAAATATATATTTGAATTAATTACTACCAGATAAATAATGTAGCTAGTCTAGAAAAGCAGAAATTAATATATATATATATATATATATATATATATATATATATATATATATAATGGGTTAAATTTGCAAATTGTACGTAAAATAGTGAGTGGGCGGGCCAGTACTTGAACTTGATTAAAGAGATATATAGGTGATGTATGTGTGAGGTTTATGGGATGAAATTAAAGATAACGATGATATTAGCAGAGACAAAGAGTTGGGAAAAGTGGGTCAGGAAGGCATGTGGGATGTCCTCGTAATTGGGTTTTCTAATTTGTAATTTAATTTACACCTAACATTTAATTTGTAATTAATTCTAAGCCACTAAGTTCGACTGTCATCGAAGGTTACAAAATTTGTACTTCAATCAAAAAACAAAAATCTATTTGTATTCCCTTATTAACAGGACCCTTTTAAACAATAATTAAAATTATAAATTATGTTTTTGGTGAGAACCACGAACTAATATCTTGAAAACTGTGTATGAATTGTTTTACAGAATTAAAAACTATCAAGAGATTTAGTTCTTAACCAGTCATGGAGGCAAGCCCTAAAAACGCCTAAAACATGGCAACAAAGTGGGTGAATCCAGACTTCGGTGTTAAACCTAATCCCTATGAAATTAAAATTTTGAAAAGCTTTAATAAAAATCTTGAAGAAAGAATTTTCAAATTAGAAATTTTTAATAAAGGAAAACAACCCCTTATTAATTTTGATTCTGATAATCAAAATCCAGCATAAAATAACTCCGGCCAGCTATCTTAACCTTATAGGAATTCCTAGATTAATACAACAGGAGAAATATCTCTAGCAGAATATTGAGCTCGATGAATCAATGCTTCATGTCTTTAATAATGGTTTTCAAAGATCCTAATCTTGGTCGAATAGTGAGAAAAGATAAAGCAGAATTAAGAAGGGTTAAATCCCGGATTAATGAGCTAATAGCCTAATTGTTTTATTTTCAGTATATGGAAGAAACTATCCGAAATAATGAGGATTGGAAGCCCAGGCGTCCTAGACCTATGAAACATCATAGCAATAGAATACTTTATTATTTCTACTCTGTCATGTAAAAACACAATTTATTCTCCAAGGACAATTAAATACATATTACTATAATTTTTTGTTTTATTAAACCATTAATATGAGCAGTGGTAATAGGTAAACCTTCACTATCAAAATTATTTCAAACATAAATAAACTTAAAAGTTCATTACGTATTAACAAAACTTTTAATCAGGAAAATATTGCTACTCCTAGTGTCCAACCCACTCCAGACGTCAAGGATTTTAAATTAAAATCGGTGTCTGAGCTTGAAAAAAGGCAACAAAATTAAAAGTTTCTCATGGAATAACATCACCTTTCCTAAGATTTTTCCTAACCCTTTCAACAAATAGGGAGGGTAATCCATCTATAAATTTATGGTTTTAACATTGGGAGAAAATTATTGAGACAGATGCCTCAAAAATTGGATATGGAGGTATCCTTAAACAGGTTTCTCCCAATGATAAACAAGAATATCTTGTTAGATTCCATTCAGGAAAATGGAATAATAGTCAAAAGAATTGTGCTACAATAGCTAAAGAAATTTTAGCCATTCTTAAATGTGTTTTAAAATTTCAAGATGATTTATATAATCAGAAATTTTAGATTTTAAAGCATCAAGAATATTAATATCAGTTAGAGATAACTGTAAATTAGGATAAACATTAAAATAAACTGGGCATGGGCCAAACTAGACTGAATGATACCTACTAAAAATTGTTTCCAATCTAAATTTCTACCATCTCTTAAAGCTGCTATGAAGCTTTCTGGTAACCCTTCTAGGGTTAAAGGTTTAAAGGCAACCTGAACTAATCCAATATGGATAAACTTATATAATTTTTTGTATTTATCCAGATCTCTATTACTGAGTAATCTAATTATCATTTCATCCTTATTAAGGGAAATTATTTCTTCCATGGTTTTAACCATTTGTTTTAAACCCATTCTCTCAAAAGTACCAAATTTATAAATTATTTTTGGATCTATTTTTGGAATAGTCAATTTATTAAGCAAATCAAGATTTTGAGGAATATCATACTCTTCTTCGATACTATTTTTAACAGTATCTGTATTCTTATGATATTCATCATAAGAGAATGGTGTTGAATAATATCATATACCAAGATCATAATACCATGGTTATAATTATGCTCCAGGAACTGAAGTTATATGTGTTTATTATAGAATTTATTATAAACCTCTTCATACTTTGAATCCCCACTGTCAAATGGTTGATAAACCATTAAATGAAACTATTTTTATAGAAACCAATTTTAGTAGATCTGAGATCACTACTAGAAGATCTATAAAATGGGATGAAATAACATTCCCAAAAAATTGGATTATTGAGAGAGCTATTCCTGCTCTTCCTAATACTCAGGACAAAGCTACTAATATAGTGCAAACTCCTGAGGGAAATGTTGTTATCAATTTTGATAAATCAAGATATTCTCTAGGACAAAAACCTGGATCACGTCTTTCTAGATCCAGCTCTTCTTATTATCATATATCTCCTCTTGATTATGAGGTCAAATCTCCTTCTAGATTTTCCACTTCTCAAATCAGAGAAATAGAAAAATCTTCTGATGATGTTCCATTTGATACAGTTGAAGAGTTAAGAATCCACCCTGATAATATTGTTAGAGGTGTATATAAAGTTGAAGCAGATATGACTGCATCTGAAATAAATTTTTCTGTTTAATGGATTTTAAACCAAAAATTGATTTTAGCCCGGGATCACCGGCAATAAAATTAATTCAACAAGAATTCAGTCTTCCTAAGTGGGAACCATTTAAAAAATGGTTTTTTGAAAATTTTACGAAAGAAGATAGAAAAATATTTCAAGAAAAATTTTATAATGATCTTTCTGAAAAAAATGTCAAAATATCTTTTGTACCATGGTTTATTACCAATTATGTAGAGAATTATATTTCTGTTATTAAAAGAGAGTATAAGTATTCTCAAAATGGAAAGGTTTTAAAAACCATCAAGAATATTAATATTAGTTAGAGATAACTGTAAATTAGGATAAACATTAAAATAAACTGGGCCATGGCCAAACTAGACTGAATGATACCCATTAAAGATTGTTTCCAATCTAAATTTCTACCATCTCTTAAAGCTGCTATGAAGCTTTCTGGTAACCCTTCTAGGGTTAAAGGTTTAAAGGCAACCTGAACTAATCCAATATGGATAAACTTATATAATTTTTTTTATTTATTCATATCTCTATTACTGAGTAATCTAATTATCATTTCATCCTTATTAAGGGAAATTGTTTCTTCAGTGTTTTTAACCACTTGTTTTAAACCCATTCTCTCAAAAGTACCAAATTTATAAATTATTTTTGGATCTATTTTTGGAATAGTCCATTTATTAAGCAAATCAAGATTTTGAGGAATATCATACTCCTCTTCGACACTGTTTTTAACAGTATCTGTATTCTTATGATATTCATAAGAAGAGAATGGTGTTGAATAATATCATATACCAAAATCTGATAGCATGGCATAATAAAAAAAATAAATAAATAAATAAATAATTATAGAGATCAAAATTTGCACCTAACATTTAATTTGTAATTAATTCTAAGACACTAAGTTCGACTTTCATCAAAGGTTACAAAATTTGTACTTTAATCAAAAAACAAAAATCTATTTGTATTTTTTTTCATTTGGGCCGTAGCCCAACTGGTTCTTTTATAGCTTTAATCTAAATTGGGCTGTTTTCTTTTCAGTAAGAAAATGTTGGAAATACTTAATTCGTATGGGCCATTTTGAAAAGCACTTACTCTTTATCTTATTTTGGAAAAATGTTACTTTTGATCCCATAGTATATCAAACAAAAAATATCGAAATATCAGTACTTAATTAATTTTTTCAGTGAGGTCTCAGCAGCAATTGGATTTGATGGTTGAGTATGATCATGCCTGGAGTGGAGTATGTATGTATCTTAAAGCTGTTCCATGGGCTGGAGATGAGGAAGAGAAACTAGCTTCACTTTCACTACTAGAAAATTATATTGAATGCTCAGAAATAATCCTAACTTGATAATTTAAAAAATAATAATAAATAAGTCCTAACTTGGTAGCATATGTTGGGTTGGGCTGAGGATTGGGCCAAAGCAATCTCATAACTAAAACTTTTGCTCATAATTTAGGGGCCGGCTAAGTGGGCTACGACTCATGGGGTTAACGGTTAACCCAATCCAACTAGTTTTGGGTTGGGTTGAGTCCATAAGATTTTCGTAGATAGGTATTTATGTGTGGATGAAATTTTAGGAATATATAGGACGTAATTTTATTTGGTTGTGCATGCATGTTAAGTGAGACAAATTAAGTCATTGAATTAAAATTTTGAGGAACCGACAGAAAGGTGTCGATTATTCATGAGAGGATTTTTTAACTTAATAATTAGTGATATAATTGCGTAGTTTTAATGATGATTTGAGTTTGAACATTTTTTATTAGCTAGCTAGGATCGGACAAGTTTAATTAATTTCATGGTAGGAATTAATTAAACTTGCTATTTGTTTGTAATTAAATATATACCTCCACAATTTCCTGCGTTTCATTATACATGCATGATAATGACATTAATTCCTAGCTAGAGTACTTTCATTTGTATTTGATTATGTCGATCGTATTGTCGTAGGTATATATATATATATATATGTCGACAACCTTCACTACATCGGATACATATATAGTTAATTAAGAGATATTAATTAATTTGGTTATAATCACAATTAAGTACAAAATATTCTACATGATATATATAAATTTTCATCTAAAGTAACAGTACAGTCAATTTTGGTATTTGGTCGCCGAATTTTGGTACAGACGCTGTGAACTAATTAAAGATTAGACTAATTAATGTTGATCAGATCTTACTACTTAATTTTATTTTTAAAAGACTAGCTAGGTTTGTATTAATTGACTTGGAGATAAGCAAGAGATTATCTCAGATATATGGCCAAGAGAAAATGTGAAAAGGATACAAAGAGTCAGACGGTAGTTTGTTTTACTCGATCGATCGCTATAATTATATTATATTATTATTAACTTGTAATTAATTAACTCATAATTACAAAATAAGCTAACTTCCAAAACACAACAACTCCATCCGGCATTCATTAAATATAAGAAAAAATATTAATTAGGATAATGTCTGTGATATTAATTATATATGATTGGAGAAAATTTAAAAATTATGTTTCTGTCCATTGTAACAAGAATTTTCTTCTAAAAGTTATAACTTGTTACTCTACGATGAGGCACCAAATTCCTTCAACAAAGTTTAGGATTTACACTCTAATTAGTATATGAAACAATTAGATTAAAAGATTGGCTCCGATCGGAATAAGTTTCTAAGATGCGACCTAATTTGATTGGCTAATTAATATATATCCTGATTCTTTTATTCTAGCTAGGTGCTTAAGAATTTGATAGACTAGTCTAGTGCATTGATTTCTGATTAAAATTGCAATTTCTTTTAACAACATTGTATTAAAATTGGGTACTTTTATCAGGCAAAAAAAACCTAATTAAAAGAGCTAGATCAAATTCATTATGATGAATTATGATGAAAATAAAAGGCCTTAATTCCATGATGAAAATTCCAGAAAAACTGAACTTATATATGAGAACTTTTTTTAAATCTAACTAGAATAAATTAGCCATAAATCCTAGCTAGGTCTTGGGATCTTCTATTTCTAAGCATTTACGCAACTTTAATTTCATATGTATAATTGACCTCTCAACCGGCAGATTTGCATCTTAATTTACAGACTAATTAAGAAATCATCTTAAATGGGCCCAATTTAAATAAGATATATAAAATAAAATATTTCTATTTTATGTAGATATATTTGTTTTAGATATAGTTTTTAAATATACAAACGTATATATACAAAGCCATCCAAGAGGAAGAAAACGACATTGCAAGTGGTTGGCATGCATTACACGTATGATTTTATCTTTTTCTTTTTTTTTCTTCTTTTAAAGGGTTTGCTGTATATGCACCTAAATATCAGCTGATTCTGTGGTAGATCGAGTGTAATATATAGAATATTTTATACATACAATACAATTTTCTTTTTTTTTTTTTTTTGCAGAGAAACGTACAAAAAGAAAATCATTAAATATGAATGTACGTGTTTAATTTGTGAAACTTTAAGCGTACAAATGTTGCTCGCTTAATTGTTGAGGTGAGAGGCGCTTAGGCATACTTTTGCTTTTGATGTATTTTTTTAAGTTACCGACTTGACTCATTGGTGATTTATGAGGAGGGATTCTCGCTAAAATTCTACATTCTTATCTATAAGCCGGTTTCTTTTTCTTTTTCTTTTTTAAATTAAAAGAAGAGTACACATGTTTTTGTTTTCCTTTGAAATTGAAATCATAATTAGTCATTTTTAATTTCTTTAGTTATTATATCAACTGACTCGATCAGATCCTAATTAATGCATAATTATGCTATTGATAATTGTTTCCTATTAATTTAAAAATATTTAATACTATTTTAAATAAATTTTAATTACACGATACAGTTTGATAAGTTATCTCAATTTGTTTCTTTTCTTAAAATCTGAAGATATATAATTTCTTAAGATTCTTCATATCAAGATGTATTGGTTTTGGTCTAGATGTCAAACAGATGGATTTTTCAAAGAAAGAAATAGGAGTTTCCTTTCAAAGACAAAATAAAAATCACTTTCAAACTGTACAATTGTGGAACTCAGAACAAAACATGGAAATTCTCGTTATGATTTTTATTTTTTTTTATATTAAAGTTAAATTTTCTGATTGAGGTTAAACTAAGACAGATAACTTCAATTGAAAACAAGCTGCCTTGATCTTTGTCTGTTTTGTTGTTAGATAATAATCACTTTCACAATATTAATTTTGTCCTCACATTTCTCAAATTGCCCACACAAATAGTAATTCATGAAAGCCAGAATACATTACCTGCAAATAAAGGATGTGACGATCGATGAGAAAATAATTAATGGTTAAGAATTAACTAGCTAGTGTACTGTCAAGTTAGTATGAGACTGTATATGAGTTAAAGTTTTTTTTTTTTTAATTCGATCATTGAATTGTCATTGCAAGGATCGTCGAATCCCATACCTTCACATTGGGAGTAATATCTGGTGACTATTGGGTCAAATATTAATGGCTATATATATGAGTTAAAGTTAGACTAGTAAATAAATAAAGGGATAATCACACTTTGGTCTCTCAGCTATTTCAGATTTCAACACCCAATCTTTCTTTTTTCACAGTAAACTCTTCAACGTTTCCGAAACGTCTCACTTTCACACCTAAAGCTAACGTCCGTCTATTTTTCTGTCAAAATTTCACAGTGAACTCCCCAACGTTTCTAAAATGTCGCACTTTCACACCTAAAGCTAAAATCCGTTTATTTTTCTGTCAAAATTAAATCATGTGCTCAAGCGTGCCTCCTTCAGGGTTATTATTGGTATTTTAGACCCAAATTACCATAATTTTAATTAATTAGATTTCAATTAAAGTGAGGCTATTTACTTGTCTGTCGATTGCTTCAACAATAATACGGTGTCCACCGATATGAGTGCCTCCAATGGCGGCGCCCTGATCCAGGACAACGTCGGTGATTTTTTGGTGGTCCACTACGCCTGGGCGATCGTTGAAGTTGGCGGCAGATTGCATGACAAACGCTGGACTGTCCTTTGAAATCTGACCAAACGCGCGATTCTCAGCTGACTAAAGTGTGGCGATGTCTTGTGGGGCTATGGGTTTCGAGTCTAGTTCACCGGAGACGTTGATGGGTGTCGAATCCACCAAAAATAATACTTATAATTCCGATCTACCAAATAACATAAATTGCATATAGTGGTAAATAGGGTCGAACACAGGGATTGATTGGAAATAATATCTTTTGAAAACCGGGAAATTTATTGAAAGTAGTAAAATGGGGGGTTTTGGAGAATATCTAAACTACCAATATAAACTACTAATTACCTAGGAAACTCAACTAAAGAAAACAATTAAAATAAGGATCTTATTTTATATTTTTGGATTTTTCAACTAAACAACTACAAAATAAACTAGGAAACAAATAAAAACTAGAGAATAAAAATATATGAGAAAAAATGCCTAGTTGGGGGATAATTCACCTAAGTTCTCTACTCGATCCCGGACGCAAGAATAATCATTCAACTATCGATAAGCCTACTATAGTCATCAACTACCTTAGACGACCTCGTTTCTTCTTAAGATTAGACTAATCAGGGCCTACGCCTTACAATTAATCCCTAATTAATAGACAACCCTTCGATAACACCTCTAGGAGTTTAATCTATTAACAGCATTCGATTTAAGAAACATAGACTCGAGTCAATTAAACACTAACACCATGCTAATTTAAACCCGATTATAGAATCCCACTAGTGCCCCGGATAATAATTTTACAACTACCCTAGCAGTAATTCGTCTCTAAGTTCACATACATCAAATATCCCTTCAACATATGCAAAGACATTATGCAATTCACTCAAATACTCAATTGGCCAGATCAAATAAAGAGATAAATCACAATAATCGAGAAAGATAGAAATTCATATAAATATCGAAAAGTGAAATCTCATAAAAATCGGTCTCACAAGTTTGTAGAACTTAGGCAAATCCCCCAACTAGAATAATAATCTAGCTACTAATAATTAAAATCTAACAATACTACAATATAAGAATTCATAACCAAAAACAAGAAAAGAAGAAGAAAGTATTCTCCAAACAATTAATTCCGAGGAAGTATGAAGTTGACGATGTGCCATGATGGTCCTTCCTCCATTCTCCCAAGATAGACCAGTTATGCCTCTCCCCCTCTAAAATCTCTAATCTTGCGTGTAAATCTCTTCCAAGTCCAAGCTCAGCCAAAAGCCCATAAGCGAGAAAGGAAAGGAGTGAAAAATATGCAGAAAGTCGCCCAAAATCTGGTCCAAGGCCGCTGAAAACGCGTGAAAAGGATATTGAGTCCGAAAAGGAAAGTGAATCCCGCACAAGGTAGGACTCTTTAGCGGACTGGACCCGAGAACGTGATCACGTAAACGTGACTTGCACAAAACAGCTCCAAAATTGCGACTTTTAGCTTCTTTTAAACAATAACTCCAATCCTACACCCAAATCAACAAATTGGATCAATTCACATAAATAAGGACAATTAAACATCAAAGAATGGGGGCAAATGTATCATAAAAACGTGCAATATAACCACTTATCAGACGTTGAAGACGTTACCGTATTTGATCCCTTCGGCCTTTTGAGGTTGTTCTCGATTCATATTCAATGTTAAGAAGAACGAAAGAGAAGTACCAGTAATAATTAGGTCTAAAATACCAATAATAACCCTTGATAGGGAGTAATTCCGACCGTCCACGTGTCACGATCCTGGCAGTCACAAGTACACGTGGAGCAAATCAAAGTCCACCCAGAGCTCGGTCGAGGATGCTCGGGATCATTGACACGACCGTAAGGTCAAAATCCTGCGCCCGATTTGGGGTCGGGCACGGGTGTAAAACCCTAGCCCCCCATCCAAACGACCTCGAGTCGGGCCTAAGGCCACTAAATAGCGAGACTAGGTGGTCTAAGATCACCAAGTTCGATTCCTGTAGTCCGTAAGACTCCGGTCGAGTAGACCCATGACCTGTCAGGGTCGGGGTCGAGCACTCCCTTGACCCGTCAGGGTCGGGGTCGAGTAGACCCATGACCCGTCAGGGTTGGGGTCGAGCACTCCCATGACCCGTTAGGGTCAGGGTCGATTCGATCTATGATCGGCGGTTCCTTATATCCTGTCAAATCATGGGTGGCCCCACCGAAGCCGCTAAAGCATTAAATGCACACCTCAGGTGTGTGCTTGTATGTGTCTTAGTGGTTCTATAAATACCCCTTGCATTTGCAGTAAAAGGTAAGCACTCTTAAGTCTCTTGAGCCCATATTTTCTCTCTCTAAAACCCTTCTGTTCACTCGTACTGACTTGAGCGTCGGAGGTGCTACACGAAGACAACCCTCTCCGGCCAAGTAACCCTTGTGTTCATGTGTTTTCAGGTCGAGGTCCCAACTCTACAAATTCAACTGACGAGCTTGGACACGTGGACGATCCAGATCCATACCAAAAAATGATCTCATCAACTCTGAAGGAGGCACGCTTTGAGCACATGACTTAATTTTGACAGAAAAATTAACGGACATTAGCTTTAGGTGTGAAAGTGCGACATTTCGGAAACGTTGGGGAGTTTACTGTGAAATTTTGACAGAAAAATAGACGGACGTTAGCTTTAGGTGTGAAAGTGGGACGTTTCAGAAACGTTGGAGAGTTTATTGTGAAAAAAGAAATGTTGGGTATTAAAGTGCGAAATCTGAAAAAATTGAGGGGCCAAAGTGTGATTATCCCATAAATAAATAAATAAATAATGATTAATATATCTTTAAAATTATAAACAAAGGAGAATAATAATAATAATAATAATAATAATAATAATAATAATTATTATTATTATTATTATTATTATTATTATTATTATTATTATTATTATTATTTTGGGTACATAAATACATTAATAATTACTTGATGATTAGGGAATCATAGAACACGGGTCCTCTCTACCTAGGGCATGCAACACATTTTAATTTATGGAGGCATTATATTGTCGTCACTTCTATTTCGGGTATTTAACAAGTGCATTTCCAATTTCGATTTGAATAGTTATTTGTACATGTACTTCACCAAAACCTAGATAATTGACTATAACTATTAGAGATATAGAAATATAATGGATCCTTTCTCTAAGTTACTTCAAAATGAAATATAAGAACTAATTCTAATAAGTAAACGTGGAAATCATGGGGTACTTTCATATATACGGCACCTTTTCAAAAACTAGTACTATCAGCCTCTGATTTATGAATAAAATATATGATGCATAAATACTTCTAAAAATCTTATCATACCGTGTCGTATTGTGTCCGATATTCATATCGAAAACTTTTATAGTATAAAATATCAAAAAAGATCTGTGTCACCTGCGTATTCGTATTTCATAGAATAAATAGAACAAAAGAAAAGGTAGCACACTTTTTAAACAATTATTTAATGTGTACATGACTTCAAAACTCCTACCGCCCGAAATTTCAATCAATAAATTAAGGATGGACGACCACGTCTCGATCTTTTGGTATATATGTATACATATTGTATATATCTTACGTAAAAGTATTTTCCTTCCGACGATTTTATTAGTCCAAATCGGACTAAAATTGCATATGATTCAAACATACATGACGAAACTGGCCTGGGAAAGAGACATATATCTTGGAGGATAAAATTTCGAAAGTATGAAAGTTATGAGACCAAGGTTAAAAGATTTAGCTTTAAAATGAAATTGAGAACATATTAGTTAAGGTGTTTGGGTCTAACTCACGCTAAAATTAGACCTAATTAATAAGGTAGGAATTGCCCAAACATTATTAGGCCATTAAATAGTAGTTTAATAAATATTCGATGCGGGTACAGTTAACCGAACAAACAAAGTAGAATTCCAACCTTTAAAATAAAATCAGGAACAAGCAAAGTAGACTAGCCAGGCCAGGACCGTATATATAAATTGAATATGGCCATAAGTACGATTAAATTAAATTATTGTGATATATATTGACTTCATGATCACACTTTGCATATTATATTTCTAGCTAATTAATACTATATATTCTGAAGATGTGGATTAATGTGGCACTAACAGTACCACTAGCTGACATATATCCCTGTCTCTAATAATATTGAGCTAGCAAACTAAACTAAACTAAAGCAAATCAAGGATTTGAACTGAGCTTTCAATTAGTTTATTTATTATATATATATATAGTGTGATATATATATCGATCTCTTTAGGCTGATCTATCACAGCATTAAACCTCGTCAGTCGTCACTGCTTTTGAAATAATTAATGTGGGATATATATGATATGTACGTTAACTGTGGAAGATTATTTATTTATTTATTTATTAATTATGATGTAGCTAGCTGCGCTGTAATAATTATTATATAATATATATAGGAGTGGTGTACATGTGCTGCATGCAAATTAATCTAGACTTGTACATTTAGGCAATGATCACAAGACAAAATTGAATTGCAAATTCACTATAAACAGAAATCATTGGAATTCATGATATATATATGATATATGAGATGAAATGGTCCAACGTAGCTAGTACCTAGGTAGGTAATTAAAAGGAACAGCTGCTAGTTTGTTTGTTTGTTGCGGGCAGAGTTTTAGTGATTTAATTGTGGGCTTTTGTATGTATTAATTAAAGTTGTGGGAAATAAATAAATCGGGATTGGGTCCATTCTATTCTATGTGCATGTAAATATGTAATGGGGTGGTGGACCACTCTAGCTAGCTAGAATAGTATGTAGTAGTACTGCTGTTCCTGTATGTATATATATACCGGCAATCTGGCATGCATGCATTAAAACATTTACAAGTTTCAATGATTTACTCTAGTACTGTAAGAATCTGCTCGATCATGCTCCTACTTTTCAGGATGAGAGAGAGAGAGAGAGGAGAGCTACGTACGTATATATGTGCAACAATTTCAATATATATGGAGTTAGCTAGTTTGCATGATCGATCATGTGATTTTATATATGTGGCCGAATCCCTAGCTACAACATTGTGTTTAATTTTTGTTTGGTTTCAATTTGTTTTTATTAATTAATTATGTCTTATATAAAGGACAATGAAGAAAATGACAATATATATAGTAGATGTAATTAATTGGCCATATATATCATCAGTGTATAGTAATTAATCATTTTCTTGGCGATCGATCACTAAAGATCAATTAAATAATTAGGAGAATCACAGATTCAAAGTATTCATCTTGATCTCGTAATTTTCAAGATTTCAGAATGTCTTCCATAAACGGCATAAATCTCATGAATAATATCGTTTATTCTATATCTGATCTCAACCCCAAGAAGAAATTAAAAGGCCAAATCTGCATGTATATATGTTGACGTAATTAAGCAGTAGTCTGGTATATATATGTATATATATATATATGCAACTAGCTAGTCTAGGCCGATCGAGTGAAGACAGGTTTGGGTGCAGTACTGTGCAGGACCACTTCCCCTAGCTTTAATTTGCCACACAAAATTAACTAATTTAACTTGTATCAACTCTAGTCTCTACTTCTAAGTTACTTTGAAAAAAAAAAAAAAACTCTACTTCTAAGTTCTAACACCTCCGTTCACGTGACTTGCGCGTGATCCCTCATATATAGACTACATAAATATATATATATATATATATATATATATATATATATATATATATATATATATATATATATATATATATATATATATATATATATATATATATATATATATTATTTGTATATACGTATCTAGCTAGGTAAATTATATAGATCACGTACTCGGAACTACCCCTACAATTTACCCATAATTAATATCGGCGTTTTCTGTAATTTTGTGAAAATTGAGGGGTCGATCGATCGTATTGTTATTAAGTTACTGAAAGTACAAGGTCCACGACTTTGTTACTTTGCACAACTTCTATTAGCTTTGTAATTAAATGTTAGACTAGAGCTTTTTGCAACTAATAATTGTAATAATATAAAAATTAAATTATAATTAGAACAACAACAAACCTTAAAATTAAATGTAATTTAATTTGGCCCCATGCCCCATGGATATGCATGTATTGCGCGCAGACATATATAGTATTCATCTTTGAAATTATGTTTATGTGAGGATATTTGATTTGGCATCAAATTAGAAAGTACTCTTGGACAAGCTGATCAGGCATTCACAATGGATCAGGCAATTCTGATCTGATAATAATATATATATATAATTACAAGGTACGTGATAAAAAATTCGATATTATTGAGTTTGAGTTTAAGCATTACTCATGCATGCATATATAGCTTTATTAATTATCCAAAGAAAAAAGTTGCTCAGTTTACCCGTGCAGCAGCTCCTTCTACAATTTCTTAGGAGATGATTCCTTTTTTCTTTTTCTTTTTTTTTAGGGTTCACTTATCGGTTGTTTGATACAAAATCATCCTATCGAACCATATTAGCACCACAATTTTCGATCGCGTCAAGTTATTAATTAAATATATAGTTTTATCGTACTGCAATATCGCTTAACTTATTGATCAGTTCATAGTAATTCAAGTATTACAAGGGGATAATGCAATGCAAAATTATGGGACAACGACAAACCTTGATTAAGTTGATATTTTCGGAAATTAATATGTCCAGCCATAATGTTGGGACAATAAGTTAGTTTTACGGTTATTTGATGATCATCCAAAAAAAAAAAAAAAACTTTGTTCGTGATGGATAAGTCAATACATGCGGCAAAATTATCTAGTCTGATCTTGTTGAATCCAAACCCTAATTTTGATGATATTATTCAACTTCGATATATAAGATTGGTACACACATCATAAGAAATTAACGTAACAACTGAATATATATACATGATTATTAGATTTAAAATATGTAAAGTGGAACCTACAAATTAACAGAAACAAGAATACAAGATTATTATCCATCTAGCTTTAAGCTTTTACACTCAAACCACACTTTAATTTCACGATAAAATGAAGCCCAAATGCAAATCAAATGACTTTTATAAATGACGACCGAAAGCAAGATGATTTTTGGGGACAAATGTTGACAAATACTACAACATGTGAATTTGTTTTGGTCATTGACACATATTGAGATAAAGAATTTTTTTTTTAAAAAATAAAATAAAAAGATGCATGCTGGTCCCATTTAGAAAATGAGCAACCCAAAAAAAAAGGAGATTGGTGGAGGGCTTTAATTAGAATTAGTTGGAAAATTTGGACCACCTCATCTCATGACCTCCACAGGGCCTAATCTAGGGAACAATTTTCACAACACACATTTCGCATCTAATTCTCTCTCCAAAACTTTCACTGTTGTATTGAATTTTGATCAGAGCAGAGCTAGCAGCACACAGTAAGCTAAGTAAGAAACCCTCTGAAAAAGCCTGCTAAAAACTCCCAGTTTAGCTTCACTTTTCTGCAGAAAACGTACGAATATATATATATATATTTATTTATTTATATGCATGAAAGAGAACTACTCGATCTATAATTTGTTTTCTTGTAGGTAGCTAATTATCTGGAGCAGCTTTAATGGTATGAAAAAAGGGGATTTGTTAAAGCGTTAAAGAAAAGTACAGAATGGAAACACAGCATGTGGCGGCTTTTGTACCATATTGTGTTGTAGGCAAATTAAAGGACCATGATCATCGATCTTCTTTCTGACCACATAAGTACTAAAACTAAGATGCAATAATCTCATGACTACTATATCCTATAATAATATTATTTATTTATTAAAGAAATTGTAAAAAGTCTTGGATGCTTCTAATGACTATTTAATTAGTGGGAGTATCAAATAATTGAGGGGTTGGGCCCTGAAGAGGGTTAGGTTGGGATATCTAGGAAGTCTATTTTGTATGCTTATGGTATGTATTATATATCATTTTGCATTGACCCACACACATCGGCTTTTATAGAGAGAGTGTGTGTGTGTCTGTAAATGATGAATGTGAGTTTTTGCAGGTACGTCATGATCATAAAGCTTTCTTTTTTGTATTAGTGATACAGTGAAGATGAGATTACTATCTTTCAATTCGTAGGTTTGGTTGGATGAGCATGGTTTGTGTTGTTGGGTTATTAAGAGTACACTTCTGAGAAAAAGCAAGGCCCATCAGTTGCTTTTGCTACTTGACCACCAAATTTCTTCTCTCTACAGTAGCTAGTTTAATACACCTGATCTCCATTTACAGTCACCATAAACAACCCAACATACTTCACTCTTCCATATCTAGAAATTTCTCTCTCTCTAGAAGCACACACTGTGATGCACACATAATAAGCAATAAAGGTTGAAACTCTTTTTTTTCAGCTTTAAAAAGCGCGCTCACACACACACACACACTTTGTTTATAGATAATTTTTTTTTTAATCTTTGCCCAGAAGTTGAATTGTTTATTTATTCATGGGTTTGGATCTTGATTCAATTCTACAGTAAGGAAATTATGATTTTTTGAAGAAGCTGCAAGACAAGAGAGAGATAAAATCAAGGACATCTGCATATATATAGTTATATATGTATATGTCTGGTCCAAACGGAGAGGAGAAACCAATGACAACATCTGGATATTGCTTTTCCGATGCTTCTTCAAGCGGAAATCAAAATATTCAGACCCATCTCCTGCAAAGCTTCGACCAGACGCCTGAGATCTACAACCTCACCGCCGGCATGGATATAATAGGGTTTCCTTCAAAGCATCTCCACCAACAAAACACTGATCATCACCAAAACTCCGCTTTATGGAAAGGATTCTTCACCAAATCCGACAACCACCACCACCACGACTCCTCCGCATCCGCCGGCGGCGGCGCCGGTCCATCCTCTTCTAAGGAAATAAACGAACCCACATCAAATCATGAGTTTTACCAGCATGATTTGACAGGTATTTCCGATACAACAAACGAGAATTTGATGGTTTCATCGGGTTCTTATCATCATCAGAATCGATCGTTTGTTCATGTGGATGATCCATCCATGAGAGTTGCAGTTTTCCCATGTGAAGGAAATGAAAGGCCGAGTCAAGGCCTTTCGCTTTCTCTCAGTTCGTCTAATCCTTCAAGCATAGGGCTCCAGTCTTTTGAACTCAGACAACAACAACAACATGATCATCATGATAGTGATCATTTGATCAGATTCGGCCCATCTTCAAGTTCTAGGTCTTCGTCTCATGCGATGATGAATATTCAACAGATGCAAATTCAGAACTCCAGGTATTTGGGCCCAGCGCAGGAGCTTCTCAATGAGTTCTGTTATCTCGGAACAAAGCAGCAAATTGACAAAAACTCAAAGATGAAGCTTCACAAAAACAGTAATACTGCTCAATGGCAGGATGAAAATGCCATTAAGAAACAGTCACTTTACTCAGTTGACATCGTCGAACTGCAGAGACGAAAAACCAAGCTGCTACAAATGCTAGAAGAGGTACATATATATATATATATATATATATATATATATATATATATATATATATATATATATATCATTTTTTATATATTCATATAATATTGATTTTATCAGTAATTTATTAATTCATTCTCTGATGCTCTAGGTGGATAGAAGGTACAAGCACTACTGCGATCAGATGAAATCTGTGGTATCATCATTTGAGTCGGTGGCCGGAAATGGAGCGGCGACAGTTTATTCAGCTTTAGCTTCGAGAGCTATGTCGCGACATTTCAGATGCCTAAGAGATGGAATTGTAAATCAAATTAAGGAGACCAAGAAGGCAATGGGGGAGAAAGATAGTGCTGCACCAGGCACAGTGAAAGGAGAGACTCCACGATTAAGACTTCTCGATCAAACACTTAGACAGCAAAAAGCACTCCAACAAATGAGCATGATGGAAGCACATCCATGGCGGCCTCAACGTGGTTTGCCGGAAAGATCCGTCTCCGTTCTCCGCGCTTGGCTTTTCGAACACTTTCTCCACCCGTAATTATTTTCTTACTTTCCCTTCTCATGTGTGTGTTTTGTTTGTTTTTATGGATTTTTGTCAGAGTTTGATTCTGTTGCAAACTCGCTCCTAGGACCCCATATGTGGGAGCAAGAAGTTTTCTTGGGCGTACCAACTACCAAGATTAATGTTTTTTCAAATATAAATTAAATGTATTTATATTATTTATTAGGAGAGTAAAAATGTAGGATTTTCAGAGTAAAAATACATAATCCTTGCGTAGTCACTGCATGAAGTTAATTACTATTTTGAAATTTGTAATAAAACCTGCAGGTATCCAAGCGATGTGGATAAACACATTTTAGCGCGCCAAACAGGTCTTTCAAGAAGTCAGGCAAGTCATTTTCGTGATTCAATATATTTAATCGGAATGATGAATTTTTATTTATGAAATCAAGGGTGGCCGGGAGATATATATGCATGATCTTCCTAAATATTATACGTTTTATTGATTAATTAATTTAATCCCAAGTAGCTAGGTTATTTTATGGAATTATTTCCTTGTCATGTACGCTGAATTAATCCCATTTTGGGCTTTCTTGTTCAGGTTTCCAACTGGTTTATCAACGCCAGAGTCAGGCTATGGAAACCCATGGTGGAGGAAATGTACTTAGAAGAGCTGAAAGAGAATGAAGGCATGGTCACCGGAGGATCTCTCGACGGCGGAGCTGAAAATGATAACGGCCTGCAGATGATCAATCACAACCGTGCGTTGAACGAAGATCAAAAACCCACCCACGATCAGCTGGTTAGAATTGATTCCGAGTGTCTGTCTTCCATAATCAACAATCCATCAGAGAAAAACGATCCCAAAATTAGAAACAAATCCAGCTCATCATGTCAACATAACGAACAGCAGAATCATAGTTTTGGGAGAGTGGGCGGAGATTCTTATGGCGGCGCCATGGAGTTGGACTTCTCATCATACAGTAGTCAGGGAGGTGGGGCCGCCACCATCGGAGGGGTGTCTTTGACGCTGGGTTTGCATCAGCACGGTGGAAATGGTGGGGTGAGTTTAGCATTCTCTCCGTCGTCTCAGCAGAGCTCACTTTTCTACCCTAGATCAGATCAAATGGAAGATTGCCAAACAGTTCAGTACTCGCTCTTGGATAGTGAAACCCAGAATTTGCCATATCGGAATTTGATGGGTGCACAGTTGCTTCATGATTTGGCTGGTTAATTAGGATATATACAGAAAAAGAAAAAAGAAATTGTTTTTCTTGTGGTGCGAAATTAAAGGGCTTGCGATTTATGTTTTGTCGGTGAAGTTAAATTTGCCGGATATCTCAAGAAAAAAGAAAAAAAACGGGGTACGTACGTAGGAAAAAGAAGAAGCGTATTTTACTAGTTGGGGTGGGTATACCGTACGTATACATTTACGTACTAGGAATTGAATTGGAAATATTTCTCTGTGATTTGGTATTAGCTCGGTATACAATGAAAAAAGCCATTTGATTATATATTGCTAGAAGCAGGTTTGTATTTTCATTTACTGTCTTTAACTTTTTATAATGTTTTAATTAGTGACAAATTAAAAAAACAAATTAAAAAATTAAGTTATTGCTATTGACAACTCGTGACAAATAAATTTGTATATAAAATTATTTGAGTACATACGGTGCTTAATTTTGCGTATGGACAACATATATATGTTAAAAAATTTTGTGACTATATACATATAAAAAAAAATCGAAAGAAAACTATATTAATGTAGGAGAATAGATCTTATAACCACTTGTTGCATATAGTTGATCATCACAGCGAATTTCTTACTAATGTTTTGCTTATTAATGTGATGTTATAATTGAATTGCTTATAGAATTAGTCAAATCATGAAGAGATAGGGAAAAGTTAATTTGCTTAATTATTTTCTTAAGCAAATGCTTATATTTATATATAATGGAAAATATGTCGATTCTATAATTGAATTTAATCATTAATGATCTGTTTCTCTCTAATCCATCGACAGCACAAGCTAAACCGAAAGCTGCTTTTGTGGTTGCGATTAGAACTGGAATTAGGTTTGTGTTTGATTGGGGGGCATAAAGAATTCTCTTGGTTTTTCTCATAAAGACAATTGCATTAAGTTAAGTTGGAAATTGAGTTTGTTAGCCCCTCAGATCAGATTATGACTCTTCATCTAAATTTTACAAAATATCATCATCAATATTTTATGATTTGTGGTCCTTTCGTTTTATTTTACTTTTCCTACAAAAGAAAAAGACTACCTAGCTTGTATATATATTTTCACTTCCAAAAAGAATTTTGTCATGAATAGTCAATAAAGTGTCCGTGTTTGCCCGCCAGTACTTTCTCCAAGCCAAAAGCTCCCTAGCTTCTTTCTACACAAGATGTCATGTTGATGCTAACATGATTCTAGGCCTGAATACTTTTCTTTTCCAAGTTCATGTAACACAGAGATCCAATTGAGAATGACTGTCTCAATCCAATTGTCTATAAATAAGTTAGAATTTGAACTCTAAACCGTACTTAAAGGATTTAACACCTCATTATACTAGTATACTAACTGAACTTTGTTATTCCTAAGTGAAATTTGCATATGCTTCACAATTCTCTTAATTCTTCACCCAAATAAATTTAAATTTTAGGTTCATTAATTTCAGAAGTGTCAGTCCCATGTTACAGTAGAAGGGTATTGGATTTTAGCTAGGTTCAATCCTTCAAAATTTTAGCTAGGGTATTGGATTTTTAGCTAGGTTCAATCCTTCATAATGAGATTGAGTTTAAAAGACCAAATTTCAGTTGGTCTAATGAGATGGGACACTAAATTTATTAACTCTAGCTTATACATGAATCAGCTTGTTTGAGAGAGTCGTCCCCAATTAGGCTTCTACATTACCAAGTTAGGGAAAAAATCGGGTGGAAAACCAAAAAAATAGCTTGTAAGAAATTAATATTGAAAATAAATATAATTAGAAGACAATTATGTCAAAATAACTAATATGAACGTGAAAGTAAGAAAAAATTACATACAACTCCACCTTAGGTACCCATAATAATATATACATTATATAATCTTAATTTGATAAATTAAACCAATTCAGTTAAATTAAAGTGTAAGATTTAAAGATGTCGAGAGTGAAACATGCATGCATTTATTAGTTGTACCATATTGGTGTGCATACTTATGATATGTTAAGTAATGTCCACATGACCCGTGATAACTAATTAAGAGTGCTATGGTCCAGAAGTGTACAATTAACTAGAGCTACTCGATAATAGCCTAGAGATTAATGATAAAAGGGTATAGTCATATAATTTATTTAGAGTTTCGACCAAAAAAATAAAATATAATTTATTTCAAGTAAAATTGCTAGCTATATTGGTTCTGTATTTCCATGCTTTCGAACTTTTATTATTAATTATGCCAATTTTTCTAATTTTGTCCAATAGTGAGTGATGTTGCCAACATATTTTACAGGACGAAATTGAAATAGTGAAACGGAAAGGATAAAAGTTTGAAAATGTAAGAAATCATGGGACCAATGATGTAAATAATGAAATGAGAAGAACTTTAGAACTTTAAGGCATTAACTAGTTTTTATCCCCTGTGTTGCATGGGGCAATCTATTTATAATTATTAATAAAATATATAAACAATTAATTTATAATTTAAAAAACATATCAAAATAATTCTTTTTATAAAATAATCATGAACTATATATATGAAAAACTCATTTTAAATATAAAAATAGTAATGATATTTTTATAACAAAGTAGTGATTTTGTATTTGTAATAGAGGGAATATATATATATATATATATATATATATATATATATATATATATATATATATATATATATATATATATAATATTTTTTTAAACTCACGCACACAATCAGTACAAAAATATTAAAATAATAATTAAAATTAAAAAAAATTAATAATAGACCATATAAATAATGGTTGGAATTTCATGTATACTTGATATTATTATTTTTTTTAATAATTTGTTATTATTTCAGTATTAATTAATAATAATATTCATTTTATTATTGAAGTTTCTTTTATATTATGAAAATACTAATATTTAAATATAATAACTTAATCAATTTATTCACATTGAAATGAAATATAATTTTTCCACCAAAAAATGAAAATGAAACACGTATATTTAGAGGTTTTTCTACAAAAAAATAATTATTTTATTATTTTATAATATTAAGATAATAATAAAATTTAATTAAACATACATTTTAAAAAATATATGTATTTATGTGACCCCTACAAATAATTAAAAGAAATTTTAGAAAAATAATTACATGATAGATAAAAAGATTACAAAATAAAAAAAAAATATTAATTATAGAACTAAATAATCTTTTACCCAATTTGTACATGAACGTTCATGTACAAATTAAATATTATATTTAAATCATAAATAGTTTTAAGCTCCTCTTCAATTATTTATATATATATATATATATATATATGTATGTATATTTTTAGTAAATAAATTTAAAGTTCATAATGATTAGTAAATCTTATTAAAATGTAAATAAAATTATTTCTTAATTGAAATTTTCAATATCAATATTATTTAAAGTAGTTATATAATTTTATAATTAAATAGGAGTTACAAATTATTTAATATAGATAAATAAATAGAATGTATATAGGAGTTATATATATATATATATATATGTATGTATATTTTTAGTAAATAAATTTAAAGTTCATAATGATTAGTAAATCTTATTAAAATGTAAATAAAATTATTTCTTAATTGAAATTTTCAATATCAATATTATTTAAAGTAGTTATATAATTTTATAATTAAATAGGAGTTACAAATTATTTAATATAGATAAATAAATAGAATGTCAATTAAATATATATATATAAGTTACAAAAATAAGAATTAATGAACTTAATTATAGAAATAATCTACATGGCAAAATGGACTAATTCTAACTAATTTATCTCATTAAGACATAAGCATATTTCCTAAAATATCCCTAATTTTGAAATAATGAAATGAGAAGAACTTTAGAACTTTAAGACATTAATTTTGGATTTTCACTTCTCATTCATTTAAACTTTAAAACATAGCTAGTGGACATGTTGACTAATATATAACCCTAATCTACAACTCAATTGTATTTGTTTGTGCCTATATATATATCAATCTACAACTTTTAATATTTGCAAGTTGCATCATTAGTACACGGCCAAGAATTAGGTAGTTGAGATATTCATATATGTATGTATATATTGGGGTGCACATGGGCCACATTTATGCCCACTTGAGCCCACTCACAAGACTAGGCCTGGACCAAATGACGTGCCTTCACTTCAATCATTGAATAGTGCTCAACAAAATATATAAGGCAATTAAAATATACCAAAAAAGGTATGAGGCTAAAAATAGTCCAGCTTTATGTTAATTTTGAGAAAGAGGAGATGTTACTTAATACAAAAAAAAAGAGGGGGGGGGGGGGGGGGGGGGGAGATGTTAGTAAAAAGAATTATTAATTTATTGAACCTCAAATTCAAGCTCCAAAATATTATAACTATACATAGTCATACATGTATAAAAACAAATATCCAATATCAAAAGCTCTAGTGTAAAAACTGTTTGTCTTGACTGTCACAGTAATCTATATATGTCACAGGAATCAAACTCAAATTTTAAGCTGAATCATGGATTCATTTCACGAGTGGACTGAGCAATATTGGGCCAGACAAATCTGGGTATTATCTCTTGTTATCTATTTGTGGACTATGGACGAATAATGGGCTGAAGGTTTCATGAAGCGTTATATGGGCCAGTGAGCCCAATAAACAAATCCAGTGATAATTAATTAAATCTTTTTGGCTTAAATTTGTCATCAAAACGCCTTAAACGATTCTTCCCAAACTTGGATTTATTCATAGAAACGCAACGCGATCTATAATTGCACTTCTGCGGAATGACGTGCACACCAGTGATTTACAGGGAAATTGTGACGCATAAACCAAGCCGCATTTGACCCCGACACTATAAACTCAAAGAAATTCTCTCTTCTTGTCTCTCTCGATCTCTGTCACAGGTAACGTTAACAATTTTCAATTTAGGGTTTTATATCAGGGATTGATCTTTTACTTGCTTCAGATTTAGGTGGATACCTTTGCTTAATGATCGACATAAAACCGAAATTTATGAAATCAAAGCTTTGACCTCTATTTGTTGCTTATTCATTACTTCACTTGATGCTCTCTCTTTTTTGATGCATTGCTGAAATTCAAGCGTTTTGGCTCTGTTGCTGGTGCAGTATGGATTTTGTATCCAAGTACCAGGTAAATTCCCGTTTTATTTCTGGGATAAATCTACTGTTTTCAGCTATACTGTTTTGTACGATTAGAAATTTTACTTTGGTGCATGATTGATTGAATGCTGCGGGCCTGCGAGCTTTTTTTTATGATGCTTTTTGGCACTTTGAGCTTCTCCATTGGTTTTTATTGTGTGTATTCTTACACGTGCATTTGGTTTGGAAAATTGCTTTAATTTGAATGGTTTTAATGCAGGGTGTCGTTGGGCGTGTTTTTGGAAACGAGAATTCAAGCTCAAATGAAGATAGGTAACACTTCGTGCTTAAATTCTGAATACAAGTAATTCAGGATGATCCAAATAACTACATTTCACCATATCTAGTTCTGAACAATTATCAATAAAGAAGGGATGTATAGTGACTAAATATTAGGTCGGGGTGGAGCTTTAAATATTGCAAGCTACATCAATATAGATGATTATTATTATCAACTCACTGATATGTGTGGAGGCTTGCAAAGAGTCCTCTCAGAATGAGCCTCCTGTCTCTTATATTTCTTTGACGGATTTAATATTTGGATTCTCTGATTGATATGGTAAACCTACTGATATTAGAGTATAAAGATGGAGTGTTGATCATGTTTAGTATGTTAGGATTTGGCGGTGGGGCTTATCAATTACCTCTCTAATTGCAGGAATTTCATTATTCAATTCTTCAATTGACAAATTCTCTACACATTCATCATTCAAGTTTACCAAGGGAGAACAAGACACATAAAAAATAGTTGTATTTAACAATTGCATGCCACCACTATCACTTTGACAGGATAATTTTAAGAGTGAAAGACTTACTTCAATAGACAGGGTGAAATGGGGAGGTGGGTAATAAAGTTGAGATATGGCCATCACCATGTGACTTAAGTATATTACCAAACATGTTCAACCTGAATGAAATCCTTTTGTTAATTAGTTTGATTTTGTATTATTTAATACGCTTAATATTTATTGACAACATACTTCATTGCTCATATCTATAGTTATGTTGAACGCTTACTGGATCGCATTAGCAATGGTTCCTTAGCTGATGACAGAAGGAATGCCATTGCTGAACTTCAGGCAGTTGTGGCTGAAAGTCGTGTGGCACAGTTAGCTTTTGGGGCAATGGGTTGGTTCTTTTCTCCTGAATGGATTAGCTATTTTCCTTCTTTATCTAATTCTCAATTCTCAAGAAATGTGAAATCAGTTGTACCCTCTGCTCAATTTTTATTGCAGGATTTCCAGTATTGTTAAGTGTCTTGAAGGAGGAGCGGGATGATGTAGAAATGGTTCGACACTTCTGTTGCCTTAATCTCTTGTTTTAGCTAGTTCCCTTAACATTTGATGTTATATTCTTTAAATTTTGTCAATGTGGCGGCAGCCGTCCAGTCATAGTTTAAATTGTATAAAATTATGTGGGCTAGTATGTGTTAGATATGTATGTAGGCAAGCTAAGTGATCTAATATCATCCATTCTTGTCTTAAACCATTTTGTTTTGAAATATAAAGCAAGATGGATATTTACATAGCATTTGATTTTTCCATTTATTGCGAGTTCGCTAGCAGACTTGTAATCATCCACTTTTCTTTGGGTGCTAAATCTTCAAAGTCTTGAACTGTATCGTTCCCTGAAGTAAGCATTTTCATTTGTTGGTGGTCTCTGTTTCCAGAAGAGGTTGTCATGTCTTGTTCTAGAGTTTCATAAGTAGCTTTATAGCCCACATAGTGTTTTCTGTTAAATTATTCTATGCACGAGCATGTTGTTGGTTGTGATTGCCCCTGTAATTAGGTTATAACTTACTGTTCTCCTGAACTTCTTATCCCATTTGAGTTTTTGCTTGTCTTTGATTTATCATCTATCTCTTCTGAAGATTTTCGTTTCATCGCATGAAGGTCCGAGGGGCTTTAGAAACTCTTGTAAGCGCATTAAGTCCAATTGAACATGTGAAAGCATCAAAGAATGAGGTTCAGCCAGCTTTAATGAATAGTGATTTGCTTTCAAGAGAAGCAGAAAACATTTCTCTTCTTTTGAGTCTGCTGGTAAGATTGCTCTATGCCAAATGTTGAAAAAAGTGTTTGAGCTAGGATTTTATATGTTCATGATTTACTAATTAGTACTATTGCAGTCAGAGGAGGATTTCTATGTACGATATTATACATTGCAGTTGTTGACAGCTCTTCTGACAAATTCTCCAAATAGGTATGACTTTTCTCCTGTTTGTTGATGACTTTTTATCCCTCTTAATCAATTCTAAGGGTATGCCTTTGGAGTACTTTACAGGCTACAAGAAGCTATTCTTACAATTCCTCGTGGTATCACAAGGCTTATGGATATGCTCATGGATCGTGAGGTATCTTGCTGGTATACTTGAGTGAAATAGTTTTTGGTTTGCATATCCTGATTGATGATAAATTGATCGATGTCTTCTTTTTTCCTCTTTTAAGGTTATACGCAATGAAGCATTATTACTTCTCACATACTTGACTCGGGAAGCTGAGGTAATTTTTCTGCTCTGAAAGCTGTTGCTAATAAAAAAGAAAACACTTCTTCTATTTCATCCTAATCCTTACTGTTTTATCCTGATTTTATGATTCAGGAGATTCAAAAAATTGTGGTCTTTGAAGGTGCTTTTGACAAGATTTTTAGTATAATCAAAGAGGAAGGAGGTTCTGATGGTGGTGTTGTTGTTCAGGTGCTTATAAAACTAGACCGATTGTATGACAAGTCTCTTCGTATCAATTAATGAAAGTATTCGTTTACTGTGTCCTGTTATTTGGTTTTGTTGAACACTAGTTGACGTGATTGCCATGCATATTTCTGCTGAGTACTAACCACAAACTTGTTCATGTTCAGTTTGTCTACTTTCCGTCTTTGCTTATTAATCCTTCTCTTTTGTGTTTGCCACTCATGTTAAATGTTATATTTTCCTCATAGTAGTTCCCTCTACTTGTGAACCATTTAATTTCTTTATATTTGTATGCTTTCAGGTATCACTCTTTCTATTGGTTCTTACAAAGAAGTAATTCTTGTTGAGGTTTCGCTTACACTATTAATTAGACAAGTTTTTTATCTTTCTGTTGTTCGGTGCTGCAAACAGGACTGTCTGGAACTGCTAAATAATCTTCTACGGAGTAATGCCTCAAATCAGGTTTCTGCACATTGCAATATTTACTTACAATTTTTGACAATTACCACTTCCCTAAAAAAATGATCACACTGCTTCTAAGCTGACCCTCAAATGTCATAGGTGTTGCTTAGGGAAACAATGGGCTTTGACCCATTGGTATCAATTTTGAAACTCAGGGGAAGCACCTATAAATTCACACAGCAGAAGGTTAAAATGTTAATGCTTTGAAATTGCATTCCCTTTGCTACTTCTATAGCATTTGTTTCCATCAGTTCTAACTTTTTCACGTTTTCCATATTAACTGGTTGCCAGTAGACGACAAATCTACTCAGTGTATTGGACACAATTAATTTGCTACTACATGGAGGTCAACAAACTGATCCTGGAAAAGACACTAATGGATTGGCAAATAAAACAGTCTTGGTTCAGGTTTATGTTCAAAATTCAATGTTCGCTCTCTGCTGTAAACCATTTAGACAATCTGAACACTCTGATTTTGTATAATCCAAAACAAGAATTTTAGTGCTACAAGGATTTAAAACATTTATAAATATTCCTGTTTTCTTCTCTAAATTCTTGTCCTAATTGTAGAAAAAGGTGCTGGACCATCTTTTAATGCTGGGAGTCGAGAGCCAATGGGCTCCTGTTGCTGTCCGTTGTGTGGTAAGATAACTGTTCCACAGAAATATTCCTTGTGATACTCTAAATTTTGATGTTTTCATTAATTATCATCCTAGTTCAGTTATTCTTGTTCTTCTTTTACGAGTGCAGAAAGAAGTAGAAATTTCTTAGGCTAAAACAAAAAACTTTCTTTGCTATGTGTGTGTTTGTGCAAGTTTCTGTGTTTTATGAGTTAATGAAGTTTATTTATAGTTTATTACATGACAGATTTTGTTTGAAAGCAGAACTTCGACAATAGCAAGTTGGATTCTTCTTCTTCCTTTTTTCTTGTGAGCTTATATGTTGTTGACAACTTCTTGTTTGGAGCTTATCTTTTAACTCAATATTGTTGCACTTCCAACAGCATATTCTCGTCTAAAATCCATGCCAACATAACTGTTTGTGGGAAGATGTTTTAGAAATTTCTGATGTTCACTGGGTGATCCTTACTCTTACAGGCACTCCAATCCATTGGTGATATAATTCTCAATCTTCCTAAGAATCGTGATGTCCTTGCAAGTAAAGTACTTGGAGAGGAGCCTCAGGTTGAGCCTGCTTTAAATTCTATCCTAAGGATTATTTTGCGGACTTCTAGTGTGCAAGAGTTCATAGCTGCCGACTATGTTTTTAAGTGCTATTGCGAGGTTAGTTTGTGTAATGAGTCTAATCTTGGAGTGGACTATTCTGTTTATGAGCATGTAGTACACATGCTGGATTGGGACAGTACTCGTGTTTAGCTGAACCTATCTTCATATGTTTCTTTGTTCACTTGCTATTCATTTCATGACCTTCTAATTTGGAACAGAAAAATCCTGATGGTCAAACAATGTTGGCTTCAACTTTAACTCCTCAACCACACTCAATGCTTAATGCACCTTTTGAGGAGGATGTCAACATGTCATTCGGAAGGTTCTTTTGTTTTCAATTGTTTAGCAAAATTTTACTATTCAAGTGTTGATAGAAGTTGTTCTGAAGCTTCTATTTCTTGCAGTATGCTTTTGCATGGCCTCGTACTGAGTGAAAGCGACGGTGATCTTGAGGTATGCTGCCTTTTTTATATGTTAATGTCTTTCATTAGTTGACTAAATGCTTTGAGAATTATGTCCAAAAGTTGGATTTGGCTTTTCAACTTTTTAGATTAGGGAATATACCTTCCATGTGCTGTTTTGGTGCTACTCAACTCTAATATTGTATCTGTATCGTCAAATGTCGTTTCCATTATGTGATTTTTTCTGAAAAACTACCCGACCCCGTTATTCATCCTTGCTTGTGGATGGAGTGAGTTACTTTTGCATATTGTTTAATGCAGACTTGCTGCAGAGCCGCAAGTGTCCTGTCTCATATTTTAAAGGATAATGTTAAGTGCAAGGAGAGGGTAAGCTACTCATTTCCTTCTAATAGTGTTTTCTGTGTCATTTTTTTCCAAACATCACGAGAAGCAGAATCTGGATGAAAAGCTGGTTTAAAGATTTTTTTAAAATGATATGTAAAAGCTGCTGCAGGTACTTAAAATTGAACTTGAATCTCCTACACCATCACTTGGGGGTCCAGAGCCTCTAATGCACCGTATGGTGAAGTACTTGGCACTCGCGTCTTCAATGAGTAAAGATGGAAAGGCTATTGTATCAGGGCCCATGTATGTTCAGCCAATTATCTTAAAGCTCTTAGTTATTTGGCTCTTTGATTGTCCAATTGCTGTTCAGTGCTTCCTCGATTCGCGTCCTCATCTCACATACTTACTCGAATTAATCCCAAATCAAACTGCTACTGTATGTGTAAAAGGATTGGCTGCCATACTGTTGGGGGAATGTGTAATATATAATAAAACCATCGACAGTAGCAAGAATGCCTTCAGCATTGTTGATGCCATAAGCCTAAAAATTGGGCTGACCTCATACTTTCTGAAGTTTGATGAAATGCAGAAGAGTTTGCTTTTCTCATCTGCAAAGCCTGCTCTTGCACGCAAACCTTTGGCTCGGTCAAATGCTGCTAGCATGTCTGAGATTGAAGATGTTGACGAAAATGAAAATGCTGACCATAAGAATGAGGAACATCCGATGCTTGGAATGGTGCTTGATTCTCAGTTTATTTTCTTTGTGAAGGAGTTAGAGGGAAAAATTAGAGAACAAATTGTGGAAATTTACAGTAGTCCAAAGAGCCAGGTGGCGGTGGTCCCTGCAGAACTAGAAAAGGGTAGTGGAGAAAGTGATAAAGATTATATCGATCGGTTGAAAAGATTTGTGGAGAAACAATGCCTTGAGATACAGGTATTTGCTTATCTGTATATATAAATTTAGTTGCAAATACAGATGTTCTTAGTAGTAATGCTCCACCTCTTCTTCTAACACTATGTTCTGTTCTATTATTTTGGCAAGAAAAGGAAATGTGAAGAAAACCAAAATGACAAAATCCTTGACTTGGCTGATGGATTAGAATAAAAATGAGTTGTGGAAATGTAACTGTAGTGAGGAAACCGGATTTTTCTTCTTCGTAGTAAATTTCCCTTTCTTTTTCTTTACCTTCTTAGCAACCAAACACCATCTATACTTTTCTTCATCATTTTCTTTTCCTCACTAAAATCCTAGAACCAAATATAGTGTAAATTTAAAACAAGAAGAAATAATTGTGTGGTTCTTTTGGTTCCTTTCAGCGTGACTTCATTAACGGACCTCAAGTTTCACACGAGTTTTGAACAAATTTAAAGAAAAAACATCTGAGCATTCCTTTCATGTTAGTTCTCAAAAAAAAAAAATCTGATTGCACGATTACCTTTTAAATATTGTCCTTTTTTTGTAACAAGGATCTTTTGAGCCGAAATGCCACTCTTGCTGAGGACCTATCGAGAACGGGTGGAAGCAATTCCTCCCAGCCTGAACGCAGCAGAAGCAGCAGCACTTCAGATAGAGTCCAAATTGAAACACTCCGAAGAGATCTTCACGAGACTTCCCTACGTCTCGAAACCCTAAAAGTTGAAAAGGCTAGAATTGAAACCGAAGCTTCAACACACCAAAACTTAGCCGGCAAACTGGAATCCGACCTGAAAAGCTTATCTGATGCATACAACAGCCTGGAGCAGGCTAATTTCCAGCTGGAACGTGAAATCAAAGCCTTAAAGAATGGTGGAGCAGTTGCTGTTCCAGATATTGAAGAAATAAAAGCAGAAGCAAGAGAAGAAGCTCAGAGGGAGAGTGAAGCTGAGTTGAGTGATTTGCTTGTTTGCCTTGGGCAAGAACAGAGCAAAGTGGAGAGACTTAGTGCAAGACTAGCAGAGATGGGTGAAGATGTGGATAAGTTGCTTGAAGGAATTGGAGATGATGTTGGAATCCAGGAAGATGATGAGGAAGAAGAAGAAGATGAGTGAGAAGTTAGCTTACTTTTCTTTGTAAGTTGGTTATTTTTATTGTTGCTCATTTACGTGTTATTGGCAGATCAATTGTTTGTATGTTTTTCAGCAACTGTACAGTGTTCTCTCATTATTTATCTTGCTGAAATTGGAAAAGGACTTTGTATGTTTTATGTCAAATGTTGAACTGAAATTTACTGGAAAACATCATCAAATGTCTTATAATCATAACCAGCGTTGATGGGTTAGAATTTTTTTCCTTTTTTTTAATATTTCCCTGTTTTTAAATGTACTACTTTAAGTTTTATCGATTATCATTTGCTTTAAGGTTGATGGAGACAGAAAAGTTCCAATATAAGTCTGAGAACTGCGCAAGGCCATCCATCCATCGTTTTCTTATTTTAATGAACTAAGGAATCCATCATTCGGTTTTAATGATGACTACGTTGTTTTCATGAGCATAGTTTAATCTTGCTCTAAAATCGACATCTTTTCCTGAAAGAACAAAAAGATATAATATCAATGGCTTGTAAAATTATGCTAATTCCAGTAAAAAGAAAATCATCTTCAAGTATTCTCAACTCATCTCTCCCCTCATGGTAACAAGTAACAACCAACCAAAGGGAAAATTGTAAAAATCGTCCACTAGAATTACCCAATTGTGGAATGTGGTACAGGTCTTTGAAAATCTGGTAATTTTGGTATGATAGAATTAAAAATCCAGCAATTTCAGGACAATTTTGGCCGGAGTTCAAATTTCTTCCCGGAAATTGACAACTTGGTAATTTTGCATGAGTTGGCATCCATGTTGGATACTATTCACATAAAATTTCCATGTGTAATATTATTAAATTAAAAGAAAAAACACATAAGCTAATTAAATAGAGGGAAATTTCCCCCCAATTTTCCTTGGACCCTACCCGACACACCTTGACCGAAACCAACTGAAACCCCAATTTCTAATTCCCCTGTTCTCCCACGAGACCACCAGAGGCCTCACTGAGCCGGCACTCACAGCTCTCTCCTTGTTTAGTCTCACAAAGCAGAGTTTGTAAAGTGTTGTGCGTCTTTTTTAATAAGCAACACAACCAAAGGGGGTATTGCGCCGGAAGCGCCAATGGAGAGCTTATTCTCATCGACCAAGGCTAAGCTCAGCAAAGCGCAGGCGGCATTTTGTTTAGAGGTTTCTGTACCTGTTTTCAAGACATAAATTAATGATTTTACAGCGCCGGTGTTTATAATTAGGTTTTTGTTGGTTCCATGGACGGAGAGATTGAGCATAGCTGTTACTGCTTGTTCCTGGATCATCGGGTCGGAGCAACGGAGGGGCGGGATTAATGCCGGTACTACTCCGGATTCTCAGATTAATGCCCGATTATCGGCTCGGTTTTTTGCCAATAGGCGTATCTTAGCAGCCGCCGACCTTTTGACTGCAACTGTCGACGATTGCAGCCCATCTACGCAGAGTTTGAAGGTAGGTTGGAGGTCCTCAGGCGAGATACTCTCAATAATTTCTGTTGAAAATGTTTCTCTTTCTAAAAACCCAGAACATGGTTCTGGCTCGAGCTCGGAGCTTGGGCTATCGTTCAAGGCTGGATCAGGGACAGTGGCGAGAGTTGGAGCTCGTCGGAAATGTCGCTTGAGCAGGCCGAGAAATCGCTGAAAGCACGTGAGATGCCCAACATATCGTTGATTTTGTTCTCTGATAGGCTTTTGGAATTGCTCGCCGGTTTATTGGCTAGCTCCAAATATTTTTCTGATGTGGCGTTCTTTTCGAATTTTTTTTTTAATGATGTGTAACACGGCTGTATGCCAAGTCATACTGATTGGCCGGAAAATCCCAAATTGGGTTGTGCACGTGACATTTTCATTGAAGAAATTCGAACTCCGGCCAAAATTGTCCTGAAATTGCTGGATTTTTAATTTTATCGTACCAAAATTACGAGATTTTGAAAGACCTGTACCACATCCGACAATTGGGTAATCCTAGTGGACGATTTTTACAATTTTCCCAACAACCAAATAAAATTCGATAAACATTAGATTATGATGAAGCTGTCGGTGTCGGCAAATTAATTGATGTATTTATTTTTTATTCCAAAAAATTTTCAACAGGATCCAATATACAAGGGAACAGCATCTGTCCTTTCTTTTTATTATTGATGTATTTATTTTTTATTCCAAAAAATTTTCATTTGTTCCACGCACATTTAAAAGCTAATAAAAAATAAAATTTTATTTGAAAATAAGCACAAATTCCTCCAATTAACATAAACTATGAGCTACCACACCCTTCCATGGCCCCCCCCCACCGCCCCTCATTATGATAACGATACAGTACACCATTCCAAGCTCTTCCAGTCGCATTCATTTTATACTAATTTTTTCCAACAGAAATCGAATAGTCCAAAAAATGTTCTGAAATAGACAACAAATGGGTCCACAATTATTATATTATATTTAGTAAATGACCAAACCAAATCATACAATGAGCGCAGTTCGATTCATAAAACGTTAAGACCAAAGATGTCTAGTCTCCATCGGCACGACATCCTAATGTCTTCAAATCTAAGAAGGGTAAATTACAGAATACCCCCATAGTAAATAGTAAGCCATTTTAAATTTAATTTTGATACAAAATAACTTCAATTTTGTTGGATACAAAGTGAAATTCTTGCTTTCTAAGAAATCTCCGACAAACGATTTAAAGAAAAGGATACGTCACGCTACTGTAAGCGCACATGAAATCAAAATTTCCGGGCTTTCATATTACTAAATTATGAGAACTACAGCCCCTGAACAATAAATAAATAAATATATATATATATATATATATATAAATACAGAACTAGAACTGAACTAATTAAATTTCATTCTCTCTCTCTCCTAACTTAAGTTGTCGGTGGAATTGACAACACTGTTCCAAAGAAAGAGGAGGAAGGAAGGCGTGAATATATAACAAATGAAGGAATATAGCCAACAAATTTTACTGCAAGACTTAATATTTCACCATCATTATACTTCACTAATCTCACCTTCCTCGCATACACCTACATCTATCACCAAGCTTTTCTTCTTCGAGCTAACCACCCGGCAACAGTTTCTTCGTGGAGACTGACAAGAAAAGGACTCAAAATCAATTTCCATAACAGAAAAGTATAATATGAAAAGCACATCAACCAACTTAAAAGTATTAATTAAAAAAAAGAAAACCTAAACTAAATTGGGTGGCACGTCAAATTTAAGATAAATATTGCTCCAAAGGACTAAAGGCATATCATTGAATTGCTTAGCTGTGAAAGTAACTGTTTGCAAGGCTCCTTTTGTCGGTCAGACGATTATTGAAACTGGACTTTATCACTGAGTTGACCTTTGCTAGACAAATTTTCTTGGTTTAGGTACGTTAGCACCCTCAATCACATGCCCAGTTTTCTTACATTAAAATCTCTAAAAAAAAAAGCCATTATTGCAACAGGAACCAATTTTTCATGAAAATGTAGAACCCAACTGGGTTGTGAGCTCATATCATGATCTATCGGCTCACAACACAACTGAGTAGCATCAAATAAAGCCATAGAATCAACAAGGAAGAAGAATTAACTTACCCTATCCCATAGATGCGGATCGGGTTTCTTATAAACTTCCACTCTCTCAATTTGAGCTGGATCGACCATCTTCCATTTGCAAAGGGGTTGAGGAAGACGATGATGAATATACTCACTAAATGTCCTATTATTCCCATTCGACTCCATTCTTGCCTTCGACAAATAGAAAACATAAGGCTTCTGACAGGGATTTCTCATAACGGGCCTTGTGTTGAAAGCATAGGCCTTGTAATCAGCCCGTCTGTACCAATTTAAGAAAGTTCTTGATGGCATCTCAATTTCCCGGGGAGACAAAACCCCCCGAAATATTTGGATAGCAAAGCCCCATGAAACCGAAACAGTCCAACCATTTGTCTTTTCATAGCAAATGGATTGCTGCATTAAACCAGCTGAATCGAGCTGCATAGGAACTTTCAATCTTTTTAGAGCTTGTACTTGTGTGACATTTGGGAATATTGGCTCCACAACATCTAAGTGGTGCAAAGATACCAATGGCGTGACCGGGTGGGAGGCAAGGAGTCCGAATAAGTTGCCGTAAACATCATACTGAAATCAAAATAGCACCAAATTAGACTTGTTAGAAATGCAATTATTATTTCTACAAAACTATGATTAAAACATTGCACCAAATATAGCACCAACCACACTCCACTATCACCTTTTCCACTTGTCAGATGGATAGTGTTTGAAGTTAAGTTGAGTGGGTTAGGGAAGAAGACAATGATACAACATAGTTCTATATAACCAGCAAAGATTGAGGAAAAACATGGAACCCACAAATCAACACCATTATTTTAATGAGTGGGGCCAAGCATTATTTGACCCCAACTGCATCTCATTGGATTCTTGGTTTTTTCTTGCATATCTAAGGTGGAAAGTCTACCAATTTTTAGAAGGCCAACACATGGAAACCCGTGAGCTGTGGTCTAATGACCCTATTTAAACTAATCTACCTACTTTTCCAAAACAAATACATAAACAATGGAGTTGTTTACCATTCCATTTCCTAAAGAGCATAAACTCTCTTTTTCTTGTTTGGAACCATCAGAGAGGTCTAAAAGCAGCAACTTTCATCTTCTTTCAGCTAAGAAATGATTGAATCAGCAAGGTACCATGTTAAATAACTACATGCATCACAATTAATAAGAAGATTTAAATCCTCACAAAAATCCATAGGTTTCTAGCATTTTCTAACAAATGCATGTCTGCAAGACCGCCTAATATAGCTAAACACATACGGAAGCCACAAAATAAAGAAAACAGAAACATCCAAAAAACCCAAAAGATCAGCAAAAAGGAAGAGGCAACATCCGGGTTAAAGTAAAAAATGAACAGAAAAGCACATAAAACAGAAACTCACTACAACTCAGTACTCACCTGGTGAAAACCGAGTTCCTTGGTGAGTGGAACTCCGAGTTCAGCCATACAAGCCTGCATTCTATCATCAGAGCCGTACAATCCCGGGTACCTCTGAATGCATCTATCCTGCATCTTCTCAAGAGCCTTAGCCAAAGGATAACTTATGGCGAAACCCCCACCTCCATAAGCCATCCCATAAGAAAAATATATGTTCTGCAAATGACTCTCACTCAAACTCCCAATGTAATAATACTGATTGTGGTCGTATTTATTCAAAATCCGGACCAAATTATCAGTCACAAACACGGTATCATCGTCACCCATCACGAACCACCGCACATTGTCCATCCCACCCAGCCTCAAAGTCTCGGAAACGATTCTCGAAATCCTGAGAGCCGACCGGTGCCCCTGTTTGTTCCTGTACGCAAATCGCGATGTGTCGGCGGAGATTCTCAGCTCCGGCAGCCGGCCGGTTTCGTTTTTGTAAGTCTTGACGGGGCTCTCGAGCCACACGAACCCCCGCATTTTCTTCTCCGGCTTCCACCATAGCTTTATGTACTCTTTTCTCTTGTCCCACAGCTTTGCAGACGCACCAATGCCGAAAACTATGTGCTCGAGCCCTGTTTTCTGAGTTTCCTGCTCTCCCAGCAATCGAGAAGTCGCCGCCGTCGTTGCTGTGCTGGCATTATTTAACGACGATGCCATTGTGTCGTTTGCGGTATGAATAAGATGAACAGTTTTATGTCGACTAGTGAAAACATCCTCGTCGCAAGCGGTGTGGGACGAGGAAACCAGCTTTAAAGTGTAGACCACATAAGTAGCTGAGACGAATAAAATCAGCCACACCATCAGCCGAGGTATGGCTTTTCCTTGGGTCGCCGCCACCGCAATTGGCCCGCCAGATTGGCTCCTCATCGAATCCCAGATGAATTTCTCCGGATTAGTTTGACCCGCTTTCATATTTACTCACCAAAAACCCAGAATCCAAAAAATTAAAAAAATCCCAACAACAAAAACCCAAAATTAGAAAGCAGCTAATGAATCCTTCACTTTATAACTGCAATTCTCACATCCGGCCAAATGGGGCTTGCTTAAGCTCTCCTTCTTTGTAATCTGTTAGTGTGAAAATGTTCGGAAAGTGGATTGAGGTAAAAAAAAAAAAACCACAGATCTGAGTGAAAAGATTAAAAACTAAAAAAAAAAAAAAAATGGATTGAAGAAATTGAATGCAAATGGAAGAAAAGATAAAGGAAGAGCATGCACAGGTGCCAGGTTGCACACTCTCCTCTGCAGAAACCTGCTCTCCTCACCACCCGCCCTTTTACATGCACATTTTGACACCAAATTCGATGCCTTTCTTTTAATAAATAATTAATGTAAATGTCGATACATACAGACTTTTCGTGTATGTATTGGTTGGTGAAGATGGAGATGAGAATGAGATCTACTTGTGTTTACAAAGGCAAAACAAACACCTCAACAATTTCCCTTTCCCACCCAGAGGAAATTTTGTAACTCGGATTTGCAAAACAAGTGTGTGTGTATGTAGTAGTAGGTAACCACACCAGACCAAAGGTCGGTTTATATTGGACTTATTAATATTCCATAAAAATAAAGATTTTTAATCTAGCCTAATTATTATTTCATAAAATCTCTTCATTTTTTTTCCTTCTTGGTTTTATCACATCAAATTCACAAGATCTAATCTCATACAACACTTGCCCTAATATAATTATTGTAATTAGTTTGCTATTTTTAATTTTTAGGGTCTTTTTTAAAATAAAAATTAAAAAAAATTGTCCTTCATAATAAAGTTAAAATTTTGTGACCAAATTTGTTATTTTGAATTAGACCTATCTCTTGAAATGTGTACTGTGCCAGACTATTAATAAATCATATTATAGAACCCCTCCAAGCAATTACCGTACACATAAGGTTTTGATCAAATTTATGAAGTGGGGACTTGATATTAATATATGTAAGTTTAGTGGTGGGCAAGAATTGCAAAAAAAATAATAATAATAAAAGCTCTATTTATTATTGTACAATTTTTGGGGTTCGGAAATCTAATTAATCGGCCATCATCATATTAAAGATGGAAGCACTAAATATGAGTGAAAATTAAGCAAGTTTTGTTAGCTAAAGTTAAATTAATCGGACTTAGCTATAAATATAATGATGTGGTAAACCTGGGAATTGATTGCGTATGGGAGAGTTGACCATCAACTGGCCGCCTTTTCATTGGAAATAGACTTATAACTTATGGATTGGGCTCCTACCCATTATACATTTTCTCTATTTATGTCTAATATATACTTAGATAAATATCATATCACATAACATTAATTTAATGGTAGAGATCTTTTTCCCTTAACTATAAAACTAACTCAAGTTAATTATACTCTTTTAAAATATATTAAATTAAAAAAAGTTTAATTATTCCAATTATAATCTCTCCCGTCTTTTTGTTCAGCCAAATTTGTAATTTCATTTCAAATTTGTAGTTGGTGCATATAATTTGACAATCCTCAAATAAAAAAAAATTATTTTATATTGCAATAATGATGATGCCAAGGATTTCAATTAAAAAAAAATTAATCAATTTATTCTACTTATTTCTATTATCTTCATTTTCCTTTTAGTTAAGTTTGGTGAATTAGTTAAGTTTTGGTGAAATTGTATTTAGCACAAAAATATTGTTCGCAAGAAAAAAAATAGAATTTGTAGGAGAATAATTGGAATAATCTATAAGATAATTGAGAAATCTGATTTAGAAAAAAGAAAGAAAGATTCTGGGATATTAAATAAAATTAAAAGAGTAAAATTAACTTGGGTTAGTTTTGTGATTAAGGAAAAAAAATCTCCACCATTAAATTAAATATTATGTGACATGGCATTTATCTAAGTGTGTATTAGACATGAATAGAGAAAAAATGTAATGGAGAGGAACCCAATCCCTTATAACTTATGTGCATTAGCCAATTATTTTGTCTTTAACCATCCAAAGGAAAGAAACGTAAATCTTCTATTGACCGGCCCATGACGCAATTAATTTTTTTCTGTTTTAGGAACTTTGTGGTGAAAATAAAAAGGTATAAAAAAAAAATTGCTTCTAGGAATATAATTATATAGGAAATAAATTAGGTAGAATTTATTCAAAATTGAATATAACACGAGAAGTTTTTGGTGGTCTACTTTTTGGGATCAATGTGGTTTAATAACTAACTATTGAATTAGGTGAATGAATTAATTAAAAAAAATGCGTCGTCAAAGTATTTATTCTATGCAAATATGTATTATAGGACTTTATATAGTTAATAATTCATTATTATTTTATTTAATTATATATATATATATATATGTCTGATGGGAATCTTTTGTTTTACTTATTTTATTTGTTTCCAAAATTAAGCAGAGGGCGAAACTTCAATAATTGTAGGTGGTGAAAAATTAAATATTATATTGATCGTAAGTCATAGTATGGTCAAAGTCTACTGACATGGTCTCAACTGATCTCTCAATTATTTGAACTAGGACATTGATAGTGTTAATAAAGCTGGTCCACTTTGTTGATATCGCACGTAAATCTTCTGAGGACTTAAGTGCAGATATATATATATATCGTGAAGTAATTAGAAATTCATTAATTGTTATATAATCAAATTATAATTTGCTTTCTTTTTTAGTTAATTTCATCGAAATTCTAGTATTCAATAAGTTATTTAAATAGAATCTTGTTAGATATATATTCTTAGGTGGGTTTGTCTATGCAAAAACAAGACAAGCTCAATTCTTTATTTGTATAAAACTACAACATGAAATATATTTCAATTAATATTTTCAACCCAATTAATTATTCAAACGCGTTTCCATCTTTATATGAATAATATCGAAAATTCTTTGAATTGTTTAAAAAATAAAATAGTGAAATCAAACAACCCTAGCTCATAGAATTGTGTGTCGGTGAAGCTAAAAAAGGGTTGGTCCCAGTTACTTTTGCATTTAATCACCCATGCACTTCCCTAAATATGAAATGAAGCCAAATTTCTAAATGGATCATCATGTCTCAAAATATTTAGTTAGGTTAATTATATTTTACACGGATATATATTGTAATATCTCACGTCAGTTGTGAAGGAGAATGAAACATTTCTTATAAAAGGTGAATACATTTATTTTGTAGACGTGTTTTAAAATTGTGAGATACATTTTCTGGATGGGTCTCCCAAAACGAACAATATCTACGAACTTGTAATTCAAAGTTTTCAATTCTAACTTTTTGTGAAAAAAGAATAGGCCGCAAAAGATCTTTTCATTCTGTTCTACTCATAAAGGTTAATACGGACAATTAGAATACCGATCGAAATGACTTGTACGTATTTTGCTCGACTAAACTCAGATCCACTATAAAATAAAGGGAGATCTACAACAGAATAAGAGATGAACTTATTAGGCATTAGCCTCTCTCTCTCTCTCTCTCTCTCTCGTCTGTCTGTCGGAAACTCTTGCATTGCATGCGTCTCATTTAACTTGTGGGCCATCCTTGAATTTTGAGTACGTATGGCCTGATTGGCCCCATCTCAATCCTCTTGATTTTTTCTTCTATACGGAACGGAAGGACCCAATTTATCAAATGAAGTGTGAATTAATATTATTATTCATTTTTAATTGAATCGGATAATGATATACTATTTAATAATTACCCAAGAAAAATAGAAAATGGTAGACATATATAGATGGTGTTTTCCAGAGGATTTGGAATTGCAACTTGGAGCAAGGCCTTTGTGGGGAGTCCATTTTAAAAGTATTGGGCTCGTTTAATGTACAACTTATGGTCTAACTCTAGGCCCATCTTTAAGAGCAAAACTATTTTGGAGATGCAGTGCAGTACCTTAATAATTATTTTAGTGCAGACTGCAGAACGATTATATAATACCGAATGAATCACTACGGACAAGCATTAATCTTTGGGCATGCAGCAAGAAAATCAGAGAATGGATTATTTAGTATGAGGTAAAGGGACAGGTGGCATGCATGCCAGCGAAATTATCCAGCTGGGAGATAAGATTCGGACCACCTTAATTGGTGACAAATTGAAGTTTGTTCACAAGTGAAATTTTATATGCTAAAAGACTCAAGATTATTGTGACAAATTAACGTTTTCAGCGCCGCTTGCTGTTGGAAAAAAGATCTTCAGTAGATTTTTCATGATCCAAAAGAAAGATTTGGTCTTGTTTTTGGTTTCATGAAATTTGACAGCAACCTCTCAGTGAGCCTCAGATTTCATCATGTCGCACTTCAAATGACAAGGACATTAATCCAATAAAAAAAAAAACAAGAGAAGGATATCAAGAAGATACTTTTGTTTCTTGGTAATTAATGTATTTTATCTGCAAACCATGTCATGTCGTATCTGCAAATGGAATTTTAACATGTAACAGCTGTTTTTTTTTTCCCTCTAATTTAGAGTATACTGATTCTTTAAAACAAAAAATTACCCAGAGATTGATATCTAAAACTAACATGGGGCTCAATTTTTACAACCGACACTTAAAGTCCATATTTTGTGAAGTACAGAACAAACTTTTGCAAAATAATTTATGTTCTATCGGACCAAAATTGCAGTTTTCCCTGCTAATTTCGACAAAATTGTAAAGGAAGTATTAATTATCTGAATAAATGAAATATAGGGTACATAATTTTATTTAAAAGGATATTTGTCACAAAAAGTACGGATGAGCGGCCGACAGGTATTTTACCTGTAAAATTTATCATCATGTACCTTTGTTGTACACAGGACAGACCACTCCTAATAATTGATTTTCACAAATTAAAAATCACATAATTTAGTTTGTCATTTGTAGCAGTAATGCCTCGTCACACAATGCTACACCCACCAACCAAGAAAAAGAAAAACAGTAAATCATGCAACAATTGAACAACGCCATTTGTTCCTTAAAAACAAAACAATTGTCTCCGTCCCATAATGCTCAAAACCAATAATTTGAACATAGACAATATCTTCCCTCACAAAATAATTGAGGTCCAGCGAATTTAGCTGTCATGTTTCTAACACCCCCCTACTTATCCTTAATCATCCCCAAAATCACTCATCCTATATAAACTCTCATTTCATGACAATTAAATCATAACTCCCAAAACAACTAAAAACAAGCATCAATTACAGATTTACAGTACTTCAGCAAAATCAAGAAGAGAACATTTTTTCAGCTGGAAAGATATTTTTGAGAATGAGGACCAAGACAAACGATGCCTCGGCTGCGGCATTCAGCAAGAAGTTAAAAAGAAGGGTGATTCCACAGAGAGGGCAAATTAAGATGAGGATTGCAGCAAAAGCACTTCAATCTATAGTGTCTGTGATCTCAGCATCTCAGTATTTGGGTACTCCTAGGAAGAAATCTCAATACTAAGGAATATGAGGGGTGCTTTGTGAAATAGTTTCTGTATTTATGTACTCTTGTAACTATGAGTGTTTCTAGTAACCTAAACCAATTTTGGTGGTGATATTTTCCTCTGGATTCCATTTATCGACTACGGATAGAAACTTCACAATGCAATGTAATGCCAATCGGTTCATTTTGCATACAAGACTGAGAAAATATGTTCATTTGCAGTTGCCTATGTAATATATATAATGTTCTCCATTGCAGATTCAAATGAAATATATGTCGTTTTCATCGCTGCAGCTATTGCTAATATCAATGGATGGGGACAAACAAGTTTAATTATGTAAAATAGATAGATTTCTAAACACTTCCAGTTAGGCAGCCAGCTTTTATTTTCAAGAATATTGGCAATCCTTATATTTTAATGGTTGAAAGTCATAAAGAACTTATGGATAGAACGTTGCTTGCTTGCTCACTCATATTACAATTAACTCTTAAGACATTCACATGGCATACAAATATTAAATCCAACTATTGAATTTCACAGCTTCACTCTCGCAACCACTTCAATACATTAAAATGATCTTTGACATTTCACAGAAAGCTTCATATACAAAGTGCAAGTACTTAATGTTACAATGCTCTAAGTTTTATTTCTTCACTTTCTACAAGTAGAGCATATTTTTAACAAAAACTCAGTAGGAAAGGCTTCAACATCACCTGTCAGTCATCATTGCTATCGCGCTTCGACCATGATTCCAGCATCGAGAGAGCAACCAATGGTCCGATGACAGGTGGCAGTTGTGGCGGCCTGCTGAAAGCAACAATTGGTTCAGCCTTCTCCTTCTCGACCCCAGCTTCACCGGCATCCTCATTTGCTTGTTTCTTGGGGATCATACTGCCAACTGTCACAACATTGCGAAATTGTAAATATTATAGAAGATGTTACTATATGGCGGGGATAATAATTGCATTCTACCTCATATGATATTGGAAAATCTTCAGAAAGCCCCATGAACTACAAAAAACAAACCACTCCACCCCAAAATTTTAGGTGTGTGAGGGGTTTCTGAAAATTACTAATATTATATGAGGTCGAATGCAATTAACCTCCTATATTGGGAATCAAGAATCTAAAGAACAGTATAATTACCCCATCTTCCTTCTGAAGAATGGATAGGCCTAAATTTGCTCAATGAACACCTTAAACGAGCTGTCCCGTGCATGAGAATTCTAGAGCACTTCTTCCTTGGATGAACGCACGAATCTGCAGAACACGTTGGATGAGAATTGAGAAACGATGCCGTTGCAATCTCTCAATTATCACAAATAATTAAAATAATCTGAATTAGAGGTGAAGAAGCATATAAAATGAAGGTGATCAACCTAATGAACGATTACGTCAAGCATTCAATAAAACAACGTACAGAAATTAAGATAACCCCAATCCCGTTCTGCACCATTTCCAACTTCAAGGAACCAAGATTTATCCAAAAATCCAATTTCTCCAAACATATGGGCGAAATTCCTCAACTATACAAGTTGTTTTCATCATATATGTGAGAAAAAGAAAACGAAGATAGATAAAAGCTGGTTGAAAATCAATCCATCTCCCAATGTTGCGGAATTATCCAGAATCTACATAGATAATCATATAATTCTTGATATAAACATACCTTTATGAATACGTATCCTAATCGAGAGACGAATATGAAGCGAAGAAATAGAATACCTGGGAGTCTACTTACATTGATGGTCGTGGAATGGCAGAGGAAAGAGAGAAGAAATCACTCAAAGGAATTGAAGTTTTTCCAAAGGAAAGTTCCTGAAACTTCGGGTCATTCCAAATGGGCCAGAAAATTGTGCTCAGATCCTTCATTTATTGGGTTTTATAAAACTCACAAGGCCCAATTACTAAGATAGGTGTAGGAAATTTTAAAATTAAAATAATTAATATTTTGATAAAAATAAAAAAGAAATGAAAAATTAAATAACTTTTTAAACAAATAACCCGGCATCATAGGCACACAGAATACTAAGTAAACCAATAAAAAGCGATTTACATACTCAATTATAAGAATTGATTAAATCATGGTACCAAAATTTCTTTAAGGTCCATTCACGTCTTATCGACTTTTACGTTGATGTATGGGTTCCACTTCTCTAGCTTGACTTGATAGAACCTTAAATGGACTCAAATTTCTAGTGAGATCTTTAATCTTTTGTGATTAAACAAATCTATGGTTACCAAGTGTTTAGCTGTTCTACATTTTGTTACGTCATACCAATTGGAATTGATCATTTAATTTATTGAAAAATAAAATATTTCGAAGATATTTATACTGAAATGTGACTTGTATTCAACTATAACTTTATAAGGGGTCATAATCATATGTTGAAAAAATTGATGAATAATCATTATATGATGAAACAAAACAAATTAAAGATCGGCAAATATTGAAACACCGTTTTTCTTAACTTTTTAACACTAATAATAATAATATAATTAGACAGATATGAAGTTAAATCATGAAGACATACATTTTCTCACAAAATTAAATAGTCATTATAACATGATTAATTTGTATATCAGTTCGACGTGCGGCCGGGTCTCTTTTCAAGAAGTTACATCGTCACTGTAATCTAATCAGAACCAACCAAAATCAATCATATTGATATTTTGTCAAAAATTAAAATCGTGGACAATATTCCACCAATATCAATCATGTCACACTAACTTAAAAACAAAATTACAATGTGAGTCATAAGTCATAACAATTGTACTATAAATGGACCCAAATTGTTTGTTCTCTTACTTTGTAATAGTTATTGCAATACTTTTCAGATCAATTCATCAATAAGTAAACTAATATAGCATTTCAAAGACTCAACCCTTCGCTAGCTAGCTAGAGAGCAATTATTTTTGACATTTGGTGCAAGCAACATAGCTTATCGATTCGACAATATATTATGATAATTCAATCAAAAGTCTCGGGTTTCAGTTCGATTTGGATGGGCAATTAAGTAGCTAGTATGGTTTATGTACACTCCTAAATTATAATTAATTGTCAATTTAAAACATGATATGTACGTGCTAACAAAAACGGTGACCAATGGTTGAACTGTTGACGTGGGAAAATATAGTTTCACATTTATGCAATTAAGAATTAATTAATATTTGATTAGTTGCTAACTTCATCATTAATATAATGTGTTAACTGTTAAGCAAGCTAAGCGCATAGGATACGGTCCTAATCACATACCTAGTTAACTCACTGAAGTTGATCACATATTCATCTGCATCTAATTAATAAAAACAAATTAGGGATAATTACACTTACACTCCCTCGACTTAGGAATAAATACAACAAGACCCCCTCTGCTATTGGAAATTACAGATAAATCCTCTAACCCTAATGGAAACCTAAAAAACTTAATGAAAAGTTATAAAATAACTAAATTACCCTTCATATTTTTGTTATATTGTTTGCTATACATAAAATGAGCGAAGTTATTAAGTTGAAGTCCTATTAATAAAATATTAGAATCTACTTGGAAACAAGAAAATGACTAACGGCAGGAACTAAATATTAGACAGAGCCATGGCCGAGTGGGTGTCTCTGTAATTTTCAATATTAGAGGGGGTCCAAATGTAGTTTCCCCTAAGTTGAGGGGTGTAAATGTAATTTTTCCTAAAATTAATTAATATATATAGTTTCTAAATATACGAAAATTGCAACTTTCCAGTTAGCATATATATCTCATCAATCCCTCCATTTCTTCCTTGCCCTTTTCTTGATCGATCATAAGAGGAGTACTCTCTTTCTCTCTCTCTCTCTCTCTCTCTCTCTCTCTCTCTCTCTCTCTCTCTCTCTCTCTCTCACACACACACACACACACACACACACAGTACACTATGAAAAGAGGCGAAAGCTATGGAGGTGGGGAGAGTTCCCTAGGCTACCTCTTTGGTTCTGATAATAAGCAAAAAACGGATCAGGTGGTGCCGCCTTCTCCATCAAGTGCTTGTACGCCGCCCTATGGGATCGATTCGGACAATGATTACAAGCCGCTGGAGAAAATTAGTCGTCCTAGTCTTTCTTCTCAAGACAAATCAAAAGTATCTAATAACTACCCTAGGATTCAGGGCCAAAATTCTGGAAACTTCATCACTGTAAGCTAGGAAACTAACATTATTTCCTTCATTATAATTACATATTAATTAATCTCAATTTCTAATTCACAATGTCTAATATTCTTCGCACTTCGCAGGGTCGTCCATCGACAAAGGTTAAGTCTGTACCAGGTGGAGATTCATCTCTAGGATATTTGTTTGGAGATCAGTCTTGAATACGTACATATATAACCTAGCTACTTAATTATTTAATACATATATATATATATATATATATATATATATCCTTATAAATCAACCATATATAAATAATTAATGTGGATAGAATAAGGGAAAATGTATTCTGAATATACGGGCCGGCCGGGTTTGGTTTCCATGTTGAAAGTTATTATATGTATGTGGCCGCCGGTTACATCATGTATTGTGTAATTAAACTGAGCTAGGATTTAGGGTTTTCTGTGTGGCTTGTTTATACTTTGTCGCATAAATCGGCCGGGCTTGGAATTGTATCAGTATAGGACTTACTTTTAAGAGTAAAGAATCTCGGGTATTATATATATATATATATATATATATATATATATATATATATATATATATCCAAGTTTAATTTTTTCCATATAATCTGCAGGCATGCAGTTGTGTTTAATTTTGTGGATGCATTAATATTGAAATGTGGAACTTAAGTACTTATAATTTCATGTTCTATCTAATTAAATATATAGCAACTCAAGCTAGCTTGTTTGTGTATTTTTCGCTGTCAAAATGATAGCAAAAAGAATTAACATATGGTTATGTTTGAGAAAAAGGAAATTAAAGACGACGTTGAACTAAATTAATTAAGAGTTCTGAGATCGATCGAAATTAAATCAACAAGATAATTAAAAGCAAGACTACCCTTAAGGCTTAAACTAATCTACCCTTATCCAATTTATGCACCAATTAAAAACTCCGAGACTACACTACACATACAAATGCATGTATATACAAAAATTAGTTATATATATAAACCCAGTAATATTTGTTGGAATTAATATATCTTTAAGTGTATTCCCAAGTGAATTAATGTGAATTAGTTGGGATGTGAAAAGATACATTAAAGTTTGTTTAGAAAACTAAAGAGTCCCCTTCTAATTAAACACTTTATTACGAGTCCCACATTGGTTAAACTCTTAATTAAAGAGGACTATTTTAGTTAATGTTAATTAGTGGTGTTAATTATGGAACTCAAGTAAGAGGGATGGATGGCTCACATGCGGTACGGTGCACCGCACTGCCTGTGCCCGCGATCTGCCCCCGTCCACGCATGGGCTTGGGCCTGGCCGCTTAGTCGTGTGTCGCATGATAACACACTTTGCACTTCGCACGTGAGCTAAGGGCTTTGAATGCATTCAAGTAGGAATGAATTCTGAAACAGCCAGACCATTCATTCCCTGCATTAATCTGGTTTAATTAATATTAACACCTGAACCCCTGTAAATACAGGTGCTGTGTTCATCAGTCTTTACAACATCATTCACCTGAATTCTGGTGTATTATTAGCATCCGAATTCCCTTCTATTTTCTGAAAAAAGCTTGATATTTTCCTGAAAGTGTATTGCCTGAAACCTTAGCAAACTTCCTGTGAAGTAGGGGCAATATAAATTTTAAGGAAAGGGATCACCCGTGTCAAAGCTTCTGATTTCATACCCAAAATATTCTAATAATATTTATGAAATATAGTACTTTATTATTAAAGCAAATATATAGTTTTGATTTATGAAACACATGTGGGCACGTGTGTACACACAAAATAAATACATAGCTTATAATATAAGTTCCATTTATATAGAAAAAAAAGAGAATTAATTTGCAAAAATTGACTTAATACAACATAATTTTTTCAAGTTTTCGATATATATATCACATAGTTTTAATTCGTGACAATTGATTTGGTAAAAGAAGCTTAGGTAATGGAATTTTTCCCAAATCTTTTTTTTTTTTCAATCAATAAATATTTTAGAAAACAAATGGTCGTCATATATAATTACACGGGTATGTATATCAATTGGGGTTAGCTCAACCCAATAGTATTAGACTCAATCTAGTTAAGGTTACTCTATTCGATCGGAGTGGGAAACTCGGCCGGCCCATGTGCATCTAAGATTGCAATTGGGCTCTTAAATCAAATTTGGTTCATGTTTTGAGCCCCAATGGTTACAACTCATTCCCATAGGCCCAAGTTGGGTGTATATAATCATTAATTAATTTCTCAAGTAGAATTTTTTAAAATTGAAGTCATGTGATTGCTTCTTACAACTTTTTAATAATGGTTAGCACATTCTCTTTTTTTGGGTCCTTGCACTCGTTTTTTGAAGAAAGATTGATATGGTTTGAAGCAATCCCCTCGGGCATGGTTCGATAAATTCAGCGAGGTGATTATTGATTTTGATCTTTGTAGATGTGGAGTTAACAAATGAAAGATTCAACAATTTTGCACCCGATTCGCCATTGAAGACTTTTACTGTCAATATTTCAAATTAATAGTACACTATGGCATAAATAATTATTAATTATCAAAAATAGAATATAAAACTACTCATTAATTGAAAAATATTAACATAAAATAAAAATAATAATAATAATCCCCGCATTGAGGTGAATAGGACATGATCATATCGATCAAGTTTTAAAATAAGAAGAGAAATTTGTGTAGGTGGCTGCAACTGCAACCAACCACACCCACCGCACAAAACAATAAAATGATTACAAAATTATCAATTTAACCTAAAAATAGCTAACAATTTGGTGTTTTATAATGTCACCATATATATATATATATTTCTACTATTAATAATTCAATATTTAGTTATGTACTTTAGTAACAACAAACTAATAATATATATGTAGTTTTGTGGAATGGTCCCCAAGTAGTCACCTCCCACTAAACATAGCCCGTGAATATAGTCACGAGATCAGATGTCCGGGGCATGAATTCTCTGACAAAGACCACTTTGGCTTAATTTGCAGATCCCACCAAAATCATCTTTAATTTATTTCCACACAAGATCAAATGCATGCATATGCACTAAAATTGATAATAATAGCAGTAATTCTTTTCTATCTTCCAGTTTAATTATTTATTTTAATTTTTTGGTAATTTCGACCTGGCTTCCAAATTAAATGAATTAATTCTGGTCAATGATGTCTTGAGTAATTTTAACTTTGCCGCGAAGCAATGAGTTAAGAATTCAAACACATAACTTACGGTATGCTGCTTGCTTGAGTTGATATATTCAATTCAATGGCTGCTTATCCTCGTGCGTGAATTGAGGCTACTTGCTATGCATAGTACTTTTGATACCTACCCACAAGCGAAGGGCTGAAGCACCAGAATTATAATAACAATTTTTATTTTTTTTAAAAAAAACATCCCACTTCCCTAATTTATCTATTTAATTGAGTAAAAATGTTATCTCCTAGATACAATGTGCACGACACCACGATTATTACTTTAGTGTAGGCCTAAAGGGGAAAATTAGCAAATGGAGTGAAACATATCAAATTTTGCTAGCTAGCTTGGAAATAATGTGTATAGTGTGATGATGTATGGATACAGACACCATCACATGACAATATAGATACGGTCATAGATATCTAACAAGACACAACACCATAATTTTTTTTAGAAGTGTACGTGTATTAAATTTTGTATGTATTCCACATTTTCTTACTTTCCAAGTGCAGGCAAATTAATGCGTAGGACCAAAAGCAGAAGTGTAGGCAAATGCAATCTATGAAATAATGAAACCCTATTAATTCAGTGCGATTGTCACTTACTCGAAGTGGGATATCCACATCTGATTTTCTAAAACCATTATCCTTGAAATAGGTCGGACCAATTTTTTTTAGTGGGATTAAGGAAAATTTTTATCGCACAGCTAGCCCACATAAAACATATATATTTTTTTAATAAAATAGATTCAATGCATTCACTGAAAAAATATAAAGAAAGAGAATTATAAAATTAAACCAATATATATTATCCCCCACGCGGGTAAACGGGAAAATCAAATTGATAATTTATTTTTAATACACTATATTAATAAATTATCCTATATTGTTGTTTGATACACTAAACTGAACTCTCATAAATTAGTCAATTTATAGAATTTCCAGATTCTGAATTTCAATCCACATATCCTATAAAAAACCCAATTAATAAATTACATGCATGCAATTAGGTACACATGCACAGAGTTGTATAGAAGAATTTCCGGGTAAATTGAAGGTGGCGCGCGTGCCGAAAAGTGGGACTTAGTTTAACAACTCTACAAGTAACTAACTACTGAAAAAAATTAATCATACCATACGTGACAAAAACCTAATAGTTAGGTTACTTATTTAAAGTTTGATTTCTCCAATTCTTTTTTTGTTTTTGGTCGGACCGGAATTTCTCCAATTCAGGAATAATAATACATTTTCCTCGGAAGGAATCATGGAAGTTGCAAAACGTCAAAGGCATGTAACGGTTTTCTTAAAATTGTTTAATCAAATCCCATTCTTTCCTTGTCATTTTACCCACAGTTAATCTCAGCAAGCAAATGACCAAAGTCCAAAACCAAAGCGAAGAAGAAGAGTACACTCTTTCTTTCACATGCCGACCACCACGTACCCTTTTATAAATATATGTATGCGTTTTCTCAACAAATGCAATCACGCAAACAAATTAAACCCTAAACCATTCATTCATAAATTTTCTATGGAGTTGCAAACATTTCTCACAATCTTGCTCCTTTCTGCTACGATTTCACTGAAATTAAAACCTGCGTATGGTCGCCATTTTCACCACTGGGATAATTTTGAGTACTGCTCAATAAGTTGTAGGGGCCACACTGCGTCGTTAACTGATTTTGGAGGTGTCGGAGATGGAACGACGTCGAATACAAAAGCTTTTCAGGCAGCAATTGATCATCTCAGCCAGTTCGAATCCGACGGTGGATCCATGCTCTTTGTTCCTCCTGGGAAATGGTTGACGGGAAGCTTCAATCTCACCAGTCATTTCACTCTCTATTTGCATAAAGATGCTCTTCTTCTGGCTTCTCAGGTACCAGAATTAATACTCAAATTCATTTTGTAGTAATTGGCAAAATTGCTACTTCTGTTCAATAATTATGCCCCTGCTTTCTCATCTTTAATTTGTCATGTTTCGATTTTAGTATGCAAGTTTACAATTTTTTACACATTCAGTCTGATTTCACGGGAAATTTTCATGTTCTGATCACGGGATTGTAAAATATTTGAGGATGAACAATTAGTGATGATGCGACAAACTTAAAAATTGTAATTTTCCTCCGGTAACTTGACCGATTTCTGGTTTTTGTCCTTTGTCTTTCAATTTTTGGCTGAATTTTTAATTTCCGATGATTTTGTACTAATTATGCATAAAATATTGAAAAGAAATCACTGGACTAAATTAAAAACGATACAAGTTAGAAGGACAGAATTGGAAAGGGCTTAAACATACGCCTATTTCATTAAATTCTGAAAATGCATATTGCATAGTGAAGACAGACAACAGAGACCTATTAAAAGCTTCAGGTTCTGTTTAAGATTTCATCACTAGTGAAAATGTAATTGTTCTTACAGTTTGTTAAAGCCCACAAAAAAATTGTGATCCTAATATGGTGTTTTATGAACTGGCAACGTAGGAAGAAAGTGAATGGACTGTAATAGAACCCCTACCATCGTATGGTCGAGGAAGGGATACAGAGGGTGGAAGATACATCAGTCTCATCTTTGGTACAAATCTAACTGATGTAGTTATTACAGGTAAGAAGAAGATGAATAAGTATTTGGTAAAAAAATAATTACAGTGATGAGATTGTGTTCTTTGAATTTACATTGATCTAATTTTTTCAGGGGATAATGGGACAATTGATGGTCAGGGTCAAACCTGGTGGACCAAGTTTCACAAGGGAGAACTGCAATATACTAGACCTTACCTGATTGAAATAATGTACTCTGAGAACGTTCAAATATCAAACTTAACCCTGGTTAACTCACCATCATGGAATGTTCATCCTGTGTATAGCAGGTACCCAAGATTTCCCTGGTTGATCTTGACATTGTTTTTTTGTTTGGATTAAATTACATCTAGACTGCTTGTGGTGATAAGTGATAACTCGACTCCATCATCTGGGGTTTAATAAATTACACTAACGCCCTTTAAACTTTGCTAACATATTATAACCCTAACGCGAGCAAAGCCTAGGGGGTATTAATGTAGTTTGTTAGATCAGAGGGTGTCCTAGTGAGAATGCGCCAGACCACAGGGATCTAAATGTAATTTCCCCTTTCTTATTCAGATATGTAGTCATGGATTGAAGACAAATTTGATTTATCTTGTGAAATGCAGTAATATCATTGTGCAAGGCCTCACAATTCTTGCTCCCGTGACTGAACCAAATACTGATGGTATCAATCCAGGTATGTCATGCAGTAGAGAATTACCAAAGGCGAATTAAATCCAGACACGACATTTGACCAAGTTACAAATAATAAGGACCGATTTGTAATGAGACCAAACATCAGGGATTCTCGTTGTAAATTTGCACAGTTTGGATAAATTTTCTTAATTTTAATGTTCATTTTTTTGGCATCAAATCTCAGATTCATGCACAAATACTCGAATCGAGGACTGCTACATTGTATCTGGAGACGACTGCATCGCCGTCAAGAGTGGATGGGATGAGTATGGAATAGCATTCGCGATGCCAACAAAGCAACTCGTCATCAGGAGACTCACTTGCATTTCTCCCAAGAGTGCTGTGATTGCATTAGGGAGCGAGATGTCTGGAGGAATCGAGGACGTCAGAGCCGAAGATATTCTGGCAATCAATTCGGAATCGGGAGTGAGAATCAAGACAGCGATCGGAAGAGGAGGATACGTGAAGGACATTTACGTCAGAGGGATGACAATGAAAACCATGAAATGGGCATTTTGGATGACGGGAAATTACGGTTCTCATGCAGATAACAACTATGATCCCAACGCTTTCCCTCTGATTCAGAACATCAACTATCGTGACATGGTCGCCGAGAATGTTACAATGGCGGGCATGTTGGAAGGAATAGCAGGCAGTCCGTTTAGTGGTATATGCATATCGAATGTGACAATTACAATGGCCAAGAAAGCGAAGAAGTTGCCTTGGAATTGCACCAATATCGAAGGGATTTCGAGCAGTGTCGTTCCACAGCCCTGTGCTGCGCTTGCAGATCAGGGGTCTGGTTATGTTCAAGGATGTAATTTTCCAACAGATATTTTACCTATCGATGACCTTCAAGTCCAGACGTGTTCTTACAGAAGGAAGTATTCGTTAGATAATAATCATGTATTGAAACATTTGTAATTATTTTTACATAAACTATGAAATATTTGAGAATACATATGAAATGTGAGTGAAAATACGCATGGTTAGTGATCCGGATTGTAGACAAGTGATTCCCTCCAAATAAGGTCCTTAATATTTTCTTCAGTTATTGACGGGTTCTCGAAATCAAAGCTGAATGGTGCGCAGCAAATGGGCTCGTCATTTATATCGTGAAGAGAGGATAAGTATGGATGACAGAGAGCTTCATCAACTGTATTATACAGAAAAATTTATGTGGGCAAAATAAACAAAATTAACTTGGAAAACAAGGAAAAAATAATGATCGTTTTACCAGTTATGCGTTGGTTGGGATCAAACATGAGCATCTTTCCAAGCAAATCTAATGCCAGCGGAGACATGTTGGGAAATCTTGCAGAGAAATTTTGTTTTGGAAATAGCGGGAGCTGTTTGACATATCTTCGCGCATTATCACTTGGTACAAATCTAAGGCTGGATTCATCAGGTGTGCCTAATAGCTATGAAGCACAAGAACAAAATTCACATGTTAAATTCTATTCCAGAAAATTTATTGAACTTTGGTGAATTACAGCTAGACCCCTGAGTTTTGGCATAATTACACAGGACCCCCCTCTTGTTTTAGAAATTGCTCTCTCCTTAGGCTTGTATATACAAGAGGCCTTATCTGTAGTTAATCACAAATTTCAGGGGATATGTGTGTAATTTCCATTGAAAATTATATCTCATATTAAATTGGAAAAATAGGTTCACACAAAATACTTATTTCCAGCTTTAAATTACATCCGAGAAACCTAATAAATTAAATTGGGGAAAAAGTACTTTGCCATCCGGAGTATTCCTATTCTTACACTTTGCCTCCTAATATTTTAATTTTATAGTCTACAGATTGCATCAAAAGTTTTCGATTTATTGCAATGACCTGATTCAATTTTCAGCCAATAAGTGTCACCTAAGTGATAACATGTATCAGAGAGAGTGTCACCGAAAACACCTCAGGGTGACACTTTTTAGCTGAAAAAATGAGGTCATATGGTAAAAAGCAATAGATCGGAAACTCAATATAACAGCCGGTAGAAAAAAGAAGCATTAGGAACCAAAGTGTGAAAAAGCGAATAATTCAGATGAATAAGACATAAAAATTGATAATTGTTGCCAAAAAGCAATACCTCAGTAATGAGCCTGAGCTGATGAACATAATCTCTGCCAGGAAAAAGAGGTTCTCTCCTCATAATTTCAGCAAGAATACAACCAACAGACCACACGTCTATTGCACCAGTGTACTCTGAGCAATTGAGAAGCAACTCAGGTGCTCGATACCAACGCGTCACAACATATTCAGTCATAAACTCTGTTTCAGAAGTTGTTCTTGCCAACCCAAAATCTCCTATCTTAAGATCACAATTTGCATTCAGAAACAAATTGCTGGGCTTAAGGTCACGATGCAACACATTTGCTGAGTGTACATATCTCAACCCTCTTAGTAGCTGATACAAAAAGTACTGCAAATAGTAACATCAAAGATCAGGACAATAAATCATTTTCCCTAAATTATATCAACTTTCAGAGAATTATCATACCTGACAATGATCATCTGTCAATGCTTGATCGGACCGGATTATCTGATGCAAATCAGTATCCATCAATTCATAGACTATGTAGACATCATTAAAAGCCTCTCTTTTTGGCGGCTTTATAATGTCCTTGATAGCAATAATCTGAGTAAAATGCATTCAGATTTCAGAAAACAAAAACCAAATTATTAAAATAAAATTAAAAGCGATTTAATCAATACAAACTTATGAACAGAACTTACATTCTCATGATCCAAGTGGCGTAAGAGCTTAATCTCCCTCAGAGTCCTCTTTGCATCTATTTTATTATCAAACGCATTCCCAATTTTCTTAATTGCAATCTCCTCTTTAGTCTCTTTATTAATTGCAGCACTAACATAAGAAATTAAACAGAAACAATATGGTAAGTAAAGATTATTAGAAACACGTGTTATTCTTAAAGCTCAGTTTCGAGGAATCAATTACAAGTAATACCTGATCGAAGAATCAAACCAGTTAAAATAAAATCAATACATATTAAAACAGTTTACATACGAAAAAACAACTATTTGATGGTTTATTAGATTATACTAACCAGACAAGGCCATAGGCGCCACGACCAAGAGGTCGAAGTGGAGGGATATATTTACTGGAAACCTCAAATAAGTTACCGTACATATTATACAGTACGTATTTACCGCCGTGGGTCACCACTCCGCTTATGTTGGATTTGCTTGGACCCGAACCCGAGTTGGTTTCTGGAGCCATGAAATGAAAGTAACAAACAATAAATGGGTTCTGGAGGAGAGCTGGCGGCGGTGGAGCAAATGGGTAGTAAGGTTGTGGGGGTGCGGTGTTGCAGGGTGCTTGAGGGAGATTTATTAGATTTGAGTTTTTCTTGGAAGTTGGAAGTTTGAATAGGAAGCGGAATCTGCTTTGAAGTTTCAACTTTCAACTGCCCAAGTACAAATGGGGTTTTCAAAAACAATTTCATTTATTGACTTGGGGGAAATCGAAAACAATTCAAATTGGGATGATTAAGCAATATAGATAGTACCATGTACTACTTCAAAAAATATAGTAAATATCTACTTTTAGAATATGCATATATACTACTTTTAGAATTTCAAGAATCAAGCATAATGTTTAATATTCATGAAAAATAATATAGTTATAGTTTCATTTTCATAAAATTGTTAAACTTTGTTCATGTTGTTTTGATCTTGGAGGTCATCGTTTGAAAAAGGAATAAGCCAAAAAAAACCAAGTAAATGGTATTATTGCATGACTTTTTCATTCACATGATTTGTTTCATTCTACTTGATGACTATAAAAAAAGGTAAGTTTTTTTTTTTTTATATTCCATTATTATTTAGTCATAAGCTAGCTGTTCCAACTAACCACTCCAAAAAAAGATTAGAATTAATGAATGTCGTCCCAAATATCCCTCTCAAACCTTAACCGTACAACACTACAACTATAAGCAGATTTAGCTTGAACTTCACTTTAGTGTCTCTTTCCAAATTTCTCATACGATTATTTTACTTATCTAGTGCTATTTTTCAATTATATACATAGTACTGCAAAGCAAAACGGTGTGAAACTGAATAGTTAATTTGAAGTAATTGACGAAGAATTATTCCGCAGTCAATAAGCTATCTTGTGTTGTTCACAATCAAGGTGACTAAAGGTAGTAGGTCTAGAATGAGTAACTGTATAAGATTTACCCAACACAGTTGTACAATGAGATAAGATATTAGATCCCTTAAGTAAGATTTAGAGTTCAAATTCTAGCTAGCTTGTGCATTGAGCTATTGAGTGACGGTTGCTTTCAATTGGGTCTTTGCAATGCCCAAATCCGAAAAAAAAACTGAGTGGAAAAAAAAAACAGTGTTTTATTTATTGGTAGGATCTACCTATTAATAAGCTTGATAATTTTACTCAAGGTAGATAATTACTTTTGAATGGGCAGAAACTACATTAATGTTGACAACCAAGTGGGTAGCTAAGCGGTTTGACGCTATGCTAGTTTTAATTGGAGGTCTTGAGTTCGAGTCTTTAGGAACGCAACTCTTATTAGTTGGGAGAGCTTTACATCTTAGTAATCCGACCGGTTCGACTCATATAAGTGGACTTTGAACCAAAAAAAAGAAAAGAAACTATATTAATGTATGGGCCAATTTCATTTTGAGTGGGCTCAGATGTGTAAATGGTCCTAACATGAATGAATAAGCCTGGGCTGTTCAATTAGGGAAGAAGTGGCCCAAGAGGACTGATTCCAGGCCCGTTTTCATGCCTAATTAGGGAAGCTACATTAAATTTTCAATTATTTGACCAAATTTCTAATAATATATTAAAATATATTGACTCGCGAAACTCGAACTTAAGCATATCAGGCTCAGAATCAAACTCAAGCTCGGTTAAGCTCGTCTCAAGCTCAGTAACAGTTCAATCTCTGAGTTGAACTAGTTCGAAGTGCATTGCTAGGATAATTCTTGGCATTTAATTACTTGTATATGTTCTTTTGTAATTTTCCAATTCTAGGGTTTTGATTAGTAAAAGAGGAGGAATTTGCCGAAAATTCTACGTCGGGGCACGTGCTGATTTAGAAAAAAAAAGAAAAAAAGAAAGAAAGTCGCGAGACTAATGAGCCGGGTCAATTTGGTTACACACCTACCCCAATCATTCACTCGCAGTAATGTGCCCATGGCTCATAAATTCTAGCCTCTAAAATCATTCCAATGTGGTGCTAGGCCGCATGGAGCCCCTTTCAATATGCAATTCTTGTCAAAGATTATTTCGTTTTATCCAAAGTAGAAAAAGGAATATTGTTGACCTTAAACTTTTGCTGATGATTCGTTCTTTAATTACTTTGATATTTTCCCTTGTTATTCCCATATTTTCTCCACAACATTAATTTCTATTTTGCAGCATAATATGGTTGATTGATTCTTTCCTTCAATGGACGAGTTTATCAAAGGTGGAACATCCAAACGGATTCTTTCCTTTCAGAATAACCCTGCTGGAACCAACGGATTCTTGCCATATGAAGACCTCTTAGTCTTGTTATATAGAGAGGAGTTTTTTTTTACTTAAGTATTCAGTATGAATCAGTTTAAAGAACATTGTGAAAGTTCTTGTGTTTTTCTCTGTGATTGAGATCTGTTATTCATTGATTTTAAAGCAGTAGGCTTTAATCAATTGAGTGTTTGTGAGCTTTGTTATCAAGCAGTAGGCTTGTTTTGTTGAGAACAAGTATTGCTAGGTTTCTGTATCTTCGTTCCAGTAGTCGTTTATTAATAAAGACATTTAGAAAAAACTCTCAAGGCAACCCCTTGAGAACAACAGTAGATTAGCGAAGCTGTATAAATCATCGTGTCATTTACATTTCTGTTCTTATCATTTTTATTTTCAAAATACCAAAAACACAATTCACCCCCTCTTGGTCTAAATGAATAATATAACTTTAGTTTATTGCTCAAAGAAGGAATAAATTAAGGAATAAATAAATGGGTCTGAGAGTGAAGGTGACACATCTTAAGTATTAGTATTGAAGTAGAATAGGATTTTGCATGGGTCTCTTTTGAGTCTGGACCGTATATCAGTCCTAATGTGGCTGATCATTACTAAATTTTATCCAGGAATAAATTAAAGTATGAATAGCCTCGGAGCCTCGGAGTGAAGATCAACACGTCTTATTTATTATTACAAATTACTTTTTTCTTGTGCATTGCAATGGAAATAAATGGATGATGAATTTTCCAAGAATAGAAGAGGTAGCAGCGCGCGTATGTGAATTGAGAAAGCGAGTAAAAGAAAATTAGGGTTACGAGAATTAAAAATAATATTATATATTAATTAATATATTTTCTTTAAAAAAATAAGTGGGCTCGTGAGCCAGCTGAGCCAAATATGACTGATTGATGAGTTCAGATCGAGTAAGAGAAAAATTAAGCCCGGGCTTGACTCAACTCAAACTTGAATTCCTCAAATTTGAGCTTAAACTTTTATCGAGTCAGCTCGTTAGGCCGGGTTCGATTGTGTTTCCTTAATCAACATATAATCAATATGAGCAGCTAGGGTATGGGTATGTTTTACATCCGATTACTCGATCAACAAGCATATAGCTAGTTTACTAATTAAGTCGTAGTGATTTTAGCATATGTATTTTAGTCCATACATGCATGACACGTTTGGAAATAAAGATTATAATATTCTGTACCCCAATAGGAAGATAATGTCGGACTTTTCTTTTTTTATTCTGATATAGTAGGAGAATAAAGTAAGGTACTTCGTTGATTCCCAATTTTCCATACATCTTTTTAAATTGGAGTATCACAAGTTTAAAGTTATCTATTTTTTTTTAATATCGAAATTTATTTGTTAATGCCAGTTATATTAATTATTTATGCAATTTTGTCAATCCAGCCAATACCATTAAACCAGTTATTGTCAGAATTAATAACAATATATATCTATCACAAGATCAGCTGCATGCCTTGTAGCTAGCTAGAGATTAATCTAGTTTGTAAGTTGTAACTGTCATCTGATTAAGGAATCCATTTTACTATGAATTGTAAGTAAAGTATGCATGAAAAAAGTAAAGTTTCGTGATGCACATGTTCATTAATCACCCGGCCGGCCCTTTTCACAATTATATATATGTATGCTGATCAGTAGTTACCTTTACGTATTATATATCTTATTGTTATAACATATCCTCATTCAAACATCAAATTAATCTCTGCTTGCTTAAAATGTGTGAGATCAGTGAGGCTGAGAGAGATTATAAGATAAAAATAGTTCAGGAAGAAGCCAAGAACAAGCTTAAGCTGTCTAGTGAAAGAGGAGATGTCGAGCTCTTGTATGAGTCAATCCAGCTAAACCCGGAAATTCTCGATGGAATCGAGGGGAAACGATTCGTGGACACTCCTCTCCACGAAGCTGCAAAAAGGGGGCGCACACAATTCTGCGCAGAAATGATGAATTTGATGCCATCATTTGGTAAGAAACTCAACCCTCAAGGACTCAGCCCTCTTCATCTTGCATTACAAAATATACAACAAGAAGCAGACGCAACTAATACTGCTTTAGCTCTGGTGGATATTGATAGAGAACTCGTCCGCGTTAAAGGGAGAGATGGTATGACTCCATTGATGTACTGTGCTAAAAGCACGGATAATAATGATATATATCTGGATATTTTAGTTATATTCCTTCGGGATTGCCCCCAATCAATTTATGATAGGAATACCAAGTCTCAGACAGCGTTGCACGTTGCGTTGGAGAATAATAACTGCAAGGCTGTTGTCATCCTTCTGAATTGGATTCAAAGGACTTCCAATTATAAAGCTGTTAATTGGAAGGATGACAAAGGGAACACACCACTTCATCTTGCAGCTCTGCATAAATGTGTCCCGGTAATATATATATTATTTTCTTTTAACTATATATATATATATATATATATATATAATCGTTTTTAACTTAATTTCCAGCTTTATATATGTTTTTGCTGTTTTTTAGTCTAATTAACTAGTCCGTTTTATTTTAAAATTAAAACATTAATCTTCTATATATATAGATGTAATTATTAAATATATAATTAATGCATGCGGCATGCAGGGAGTAGAAATACTGGTGAAGATTGCCCTATTGAACAAAAGGAATGACAAAGGTGAGACCCCTCTCAACATTGCTTATAAACACAATGCTAAAGAGGTCAAAATCATCCAATTATTGAAAAACAGAAACGCACTGACAGCAGGCAAGTTGAAATCGAAACTTAAATATGCTGATTATTTAAAGTCGCCAATAAGATTCGGTGAGCGGGCCGTCAAATGGTATTATAATTTGATGAAAGATCTCAATAACGAAATGCGCAACATGGTTTTAGTGGTGGCTGTGCTGATCGCCACCGCCACTTACACGGCCATACTCCAACCACCCGGCGGCGTTTACCAGGCCAATGCCACCACCAAAAACACGACCAGTACCGAAAACAACACCATTATCGGCAGGGGTGCTCTCCAGATAGCTGCCGCAGTGCCTGCAGCGACGCCTCCTCCAGTTGACTATCGATCACACGAGGGGAGAATGGTGATGAAGGACGGCGACTACAGTAGATTCATGCCGACGAACATGTTGGCGTTCACGCTTTCAGTCATGGTGATCATATTCGTCCTTCCCGGCAAGCCTTACACCATTATCCTGCACCTTTGTTTGCTCTTTCTGTCACACAGCTGTTTGATCGGGATGCTGTTTGTGTCTCTTGATACTGGCCTAGGGATTCCCCACGAGATCTTCATCCTGTGCTGGTCTCTCATCGCGTTTTCGTTCTTCCTGAAAATGACATATTACCTGTTCGTCAAGGGATTCTTCGGGGACATGTGGTGGATGCCGTATTATTATACGCGAGTCAGCAACACCTTTCAGTGCATCAGCAATATTACAGGAGGGAAAAAACCCAGCGATGAAATGATCAAACCCAAAGATACTGCTGGTAACCAAACAATGAAGCTCGTGCCTATGCTCAGAAAGCAATACAAATTAGTTAACCCAAAACAAAGTAATACAAATTAATTATGAATGTTTCAAAATTTACCTAAATAAGTCATGATGTGGCCTGGAGATCTAATATATAAATGGGCTTGCGGTATTATTGTAATTACCCGATAATAAACGCCTTCCAAGTAAGTTGTTTAATTTTTCAAGTATGGTTAATATTGTTAGAGATATTAGGGAAATGATGTCTTCGTGATTCTGTCTTTTACTTTCTCTTTTATTACGGTATTGTTCATTGCTTAGCTAGGAAGTTATCTAGCTGTCATTTTTGGGAACTTCGATATCCCTAATATTGTTGCATTGTGTCTATTTTGTTATCCGACTAGATCTCTTTCCATTTAATAAAATAGAGGTGTTTCTTTTTAAAAAAAAGTTGTTTTGATTGTGTATTACTAGCATGAATTCCGGAGATGAATTCATTTGTAGCTAGCGTTTTATCAAGTATATTTTGATCTATTAATTTAATTGTATTCTAGCTAATTAATTAAGGTTGATGTGTTTTAATTTGGCCGGTACCATCTCTTTAATTTGTAAATAAAAACTAATATTGCGTCATATACTGTTTAATTTTATGTATGTATTTATAAGAATATAATTTCAATTCCCAATTGCCAGAATAATAATTTGGAGGTATGTGACTAGCTAGCTAGCTAACACGTTAATGGCATAATTGGAAAATTAAGTTCATGGGCGGGGACCTTAATTCACCTCCTGCTCCGTGACCCTCACAATCATTAATTGACGTTTATCTGTAGATCATTATATGAATTCATTAAGCAATTAATTATATAAATCTATTATAATATACAATTACAATTCCATTACCTGACTAAATAATTTAATTCTAACTAATCCAATTAAGGATCTTGCATGTCCGCAACTCCAATGAGCACTAGAAAAATTCCTATATATGTAATTACATCAAATACAAATTCATGAAATTAATTATTTATGAAGTTTAACATATATATATATATCTTATGTCCCAATTAACTTGTGATGTTAATAATTTTTCAGACATGCATTGCAATATTATGCATACCTCGGTCAAAGTTGTAATAATTAATTAATCTAATAATAGTTCAATTAATAAGATTCAAAGACTCAAGACTAGGTCAATAAATATAATTTGCATGCATTTGATGAATTATTTTTGTATCTGCTAGCTAAGTAGCTAACCAACTACTTTTTGGCATTGTCCGAAATAAGAATTTGAAGTAACGTGAGCACATCTACGTTTAGACTTTAGAGAGAACAAAAACGCGTTCAACGACTCACTTCTTGTGATCTTTTTTGTATTTCGTTTTTCTGCAAACTGTTAGATAGCAGACAGGCTAGCTAGCTAGGAATATATATATATATATATATATATATATATATAAAACGGCACGGCACGGCCGGTCATGCTTGATGCTTCCAACAAAGCTTAGCCGTTGACCATTCCAATTTTCAACCAATATAATCAACTGCCAAGTGCCAATTAGCCCTTCATTTATTCCTCTTGAATTCCTCTGCTTCACCTTACCAAACAATACAATCATCCCGAACAAAATCTCAATAAACCAACGATGCCGCCAACCGATCATCCGGGCTCCTTCCTCAACCGCATTAGCATCCGCCGCAGCCAATTCACCACCTCCGATAACAACAACGATCAGGAACTTGAAGACCTCGAAATATTCCAAAAACATGTCTGCGATCGCTTTTCCGATCTCGTCAGCACCACCGCCACAGCGCAGGAGATGAAAGACGATCCCTCACCATCGCCGGCGCTACTCTCCATCTCCTGGTTCCGCAGCCTACTCGACACCTTTCTATGCTGTGAGGCGGAATTCAAAGCCGTTATCGTATCCGGCCGCGACCCGTCTCAGTTCAACAAGCCGCCGCTTGACCGGCTGATCCCCGACCTCCTGGAACGCTCTGTCAAGGCGCTTGACGTCTGCAACGCCGTCACTCACGGCCTCGATCTCGTCCAGCACTGGCAGAAGCTCGCCCAGATTGCTGTAAAGGCGTTGAATCAGAAACCCATCGGAGAAGGCCAAGTCCGCCGCGCGCGGAAGGCGCTCTCCACCTTGTTGGCGTCCATGGTCTCCGACGACAAGGAGAATGCCAACACCAACTTTCACGGGAGGTGGACGGAGCGGACACGGTCATTCTCCCGACGCGTTGGAGGAGGAGCCTCCGCCCCCGCCCCCGCCGCCGTAAACAACAAAGATCGCGTCGTCGTCGGGAATTTCCAGTCTCTGTCGTTGTCCGTTGCGAAATCTTGGTCGGCCGCGAAACAGATTCAGAACATGTCGGCAAATCTCGTCGCGCCACGTGGCGCGGAGGCAAATGGGCTTCCATTGCCTGTTTATGCTATGAATGCGATCATCGTTTTTGTAATGTGGGCTCTTGTAGCAGCCATTCCATGTCAAGAGAGAAACGGGCTTTCGGCCCATTTTCAGATCCCGAAGAATTTGGGCTGGGCCCAGCCCATTATTGGGCTGCAGGAGAAAATTGGGGAGGATTGGAAAAGAAAGGAAAAGAAAGGGACAGTTGGATTGTTGGAGGAGATGCAGAGGATGGAGAAGGTTGCACATTCTATTGTGGAATTTGCAGACTCTTTTGTTTTTCCGTTGGAGGAGGAGAAGGTGGCGGAACTGGCGGCGCAGGTGGCGGAGTTGGCAGAGATATGCCGGAAGATGGAGGAGGGTCTGGGCCCACTTCAGCATCAGGTTAGAGAAGTGTTCCATAGGATTGTGAAGAGTAGAGCAGAGGTTCTTGATGCCTTTGAACAAATCAGTAAACTTTCCACACCAGCTGCTGCATATTGATCATCACCATTTTCAACTGGACCTTAGAGTGTGCATTACGAGGTTGTACATTCATTTTGTTTTTTTATTTAATCATTTTTTAGGGCAAAAAGGGAAAATAGAAAATTACATTTTTGGAGACATTTGTAGAAATGAATGAATCTGTTTTTATGAAAATGTAATATAGGGTTTTGTACCCATGAGTGAAGTCATTTTTACCTAATCATATATATATATGAAAATGAATGAGTGAGATGTTTTAAGAAATATGCTTATATGTTAATAAATTGGATTAGTTAAAAGTAGTTCATTTTGCCATGTAGATTATTTCTATAATTAAGTCACTAATTATGATTTTTGTAACTTACATATATATTTAATTGACATTCTATATATTTGTTTATATTAAAAAAATTGTAACTCCTATTTAATTATAAAATTATATAACTACTTTATATAATATTGTTATTGAAAATTTCATTCAAGAAATAATTTTAAGTAAATTTTAATAAGCTTTGCTAATTATTATGAACTTTACATTTAAATGCTAAAAAATATATATATGATTGAAGGGAAGCTTAAAACTATTTATAATTTAGATATAATATTCAATACATGAAAGCATAGTATAGAAAAATTACCATTCATAAAATATTAACAATATTTGAGTAAAAGATATTTAGTTCTATAATTAATATTTTTTTTTATTTTGTATTCTTTTTATCTATCATGTAATTATATTTTCAAAATTTCTTTTAATTATTTGTGGGGTCACATAATTATGTACATTTTTTAAAATGTAAGTTTAATTAAATTTTATTATTATCTTAATATTATAAAATAAATAAATAGTTAATTTTATTTAGAAAAACCTCTAAATACACGTGTTTCATTTCCATTTTGAGGTGAAAAATTTATATTTAATTTCAATGTAAATAAATTTATTAAATTATTACATATAAATATTAATATTGCCATAATATAAAGAAAATTTCAATAATGAAATGAATATTATTGTTAATTAATAATAAAATAATAATAAATTATTCAACAAAAAAATAATATCAAGTATATAAGAGATTCCAATAATTATTTATATGGTCTATTATTAAATATTTTCTATATTTTAATTATTATTTTAATATTTTTATATTGATCGTGTTTGTGATTTAAAAATAAATTATATATATAAATATATTCCCTCTATTACAAATACAAAATTATATTATATTACTATTTTTATGTATTTAAAATGAGTTTTTCATATATATAGAGTATCATTATTTTATAAAAAAATTATTTTGGTGTGTGTTTCAAATTATGAGTTAATTATTTATATGTATTGTTAATAATTATATAAGAAAATATGATTCAATGTATTTCATAATATATATTTTATAAATAGATTTTTTCGTGCAACGTAGAGAATATATATATTAATTTATAAAAAAAAATTCTGTTAAATTTGTTATATATATTCAAGTTGTTAATATATAAACTATAATTAATATTAATATATTAAATTTATAATTATAAATTAATTTGTCGATGCAACGCAGGGTTAAAAGCTAGTATATAGTTTGGTTTCATCTTTCACGTGCTATGATTCAAAAGCTATTGTATTATTGTATGTACAGCCCAAGAAGATAAAAAAACCAATTTTTCTGACCACTCAATACGATGTTAACATTGTACAGAGTTTTTTTAGGACTGATTATTTATAAAGTTCACGGAAGAAAACGAATTAACAAGCTATAAAGTGGTTATAATCCCTACAAATAATATAAGCCGGCAGGCAATAACAATTTCCCATGGTTTTTTGTGAGACGAACTCTTTTTTTTTTAACCTTACCTACTTTTATTTGGTTTAATTTTCATCATAAAAAAACTTCCTATACTAGTAGGCAAGTTGATAAGTCATAACTAACATATGTCAAGTCAATTGATGGGCTTCAGCTCCCCACACCAGAATGGCCACCTTGACTATAACTAAGCCCATAACAGTTAGGAGAAAAATTCTTTTGGGCCTATTATATATGGCTCAAGAGAGTGTTAATGTAAGTCTTTTCTAAATGAGTAATCCAAAGCCTTTTCTTTTCCTTTTTCCTTTTTTTGGTTTTTCGGTATTTTTTGGATTCTTACGTTAACTTTATTTTTAATTTTCTATTTGATTTTTCGGGTTCAGGCACTTTTGGAAGTTAGCGATTCTTTCTTCTGAATCAATTGCTACATATATATAAATAATTAGAATTTAAACTCTAAACTTTGATGAATAGATTCAGTGGCTCGTCTTACCGCTAGCAAAGAAAAATTCCTTACTTTATGCATGGTCAGCAAAACAGCAATCTTATCTGAGAAGGTGAGAAGGGAATTATGGAATAAAAAATCAATATATAATTGGCACAAAGTTCCAAAATTCTCTTGCTTGAGAGCATTAGGCACTTCTCTGGATTGTCAATTTGCATTGATGTGATCACCGTATTACATATATAATAAACAAATATATATATATATATATATATATATATATATATATATTAAGTCGAATTTGAAGATATAGGTCATCAACCATTTGTCTAACTCCGCCACTAAGAAAAAATGACATTTTGTCCTCATGAGTATGTAAATTCACTTCCATTTGTAAGTTATGCTTTTTCTGCCACCAATGGAAGGAATTGCAATCTAAACTATAGGAATGCTTAAGTAATTAATACGTAACACGATATCATATATATTTTTATTCGATTTATAGAGAAAGAACAACAATAAAACTCCAAAAAGTGGCACGTACGACATGGTAATATTTCTATCTTGTTTTCAATTATACGTGAAATAACCAAAACTCATGTCATCACAAATCATGTGTTAAAAAGAGTCGTGTCCAATTTAAAAGGGCGTTGGTCTGGCAAATCACTATCGCCACTTATGACCAAATAAGAAAAATTAAAATTAAGTGGATAAACTGATGTTAAAATTTCTTCCAATTTTATTATATATATTATTTTATATATTTTCCCACCAACAATTGTTCAACTCTATGTAGGATGTTAATTTTTGCCACAATTTATCATATGAACTACAAGAATTTTTCACTTTACTACTAAACCCACTTTTCAGCAAAAAGAAATAAAAAATTAAAGGCAATGCATGCATATTAAACTTGAGTTTAAAGGTTTATCGATATATATGTAGAAAACCTATTAAAAATAAAGAGCTCGCAACTCATATGAGGTTAATTGTTAGTTTTGATTATTCGAAGTGAGATGGTTTAATATTTTTCATAAATTTTCTTTATAATTTTTTAGTGCTTTTAAATAAGAAAAATCCTACAGAGCTTTTCCATGTTTTAGTTAAAAAAAATAATAATAAAGACTAGCGGTTGCACTCAATTAGTCAAGCAACAGTACTAACTGTAGAAGATTGATTTCTTATTCTAATCCTAAATCGACCCGACCGTCATCTTAATTTTAAATTATTTACGTCATTTTCTAGCAAGTTTTAATGTCGCTCGTTTGATCGCGAGTAGCTAGGATCAATTATTTACTCTTCAAATCCATCAACAGCCAAAACAGGCCAGGTGGAGACTGAAAATTCAATATTTACATTTCTTCGGATCCCCTTTGTTTGGCATATAAAAATAGAAATTGGTCAGAGCGAGCAGAAACTCTTGTTGTATCTTGTCTCTTATTACTTATTAAACTCCTTAATCGACTACACATGTACAGTACCGATAAATAATTGAAATTCAGAAACATAAAATAAGTACTGATATTAAAATAAATAAATTAGTTTTTTTTTTCTAATAAACTTTGTAAGTTATAGGACGGTAGAAAAATGGAAATTAGATCCCCTATTTAAGTTGATCAAAGTCTACAATAGAAAAAGGCAACAATTCCGTCTATGAAGTATGTAATTTGGCCCTTGGATTGTCTAAGGGAGACCAAGTCTAAGTTTAATTTTCAAGAAATTAAATATTCAACGACTTCACAATATTAATTTCTTCATCAGCACCCCCCAGGCCCACCCCCTAACTAAGTTGACTGTTATTAACATGGAAGTAGCTAAGCTAGAGTAGCCTATTTGGTCTAAAAGACTAGCTAAAACCCCTTTTAATTTGTCCAGCAAACTACCACTCATTCGGTCTCATTCTTATTCTACTATCTAGTTATTTCCATACACTTCCTCTCTATAAACATATAATATCTAATCCCTCAATTTCCCCGAACTTTCACTACATTTGTTAAGCCTCTTAATTTGGAAGTCCTAATCAAGAACACCTATCAACTTATACCTGCAGATGACGAAGGTAAAATTCCTTTCTTTAGTTTACTAATTTCGATTTTGATATGTTTAGATATGATCACTACACTTGTTTGTTTCCACTCATAAACCAATTACTTTAATTATCGGCTAGTGATTATGCATATTTTAATTCCTGGAAATTACCTGATATATATATCATCAATATGCGTGATTGATGGATGAAATCTTCATTTATTAATTTGTCAACTAGCTAGCTAGCACATATATGTATTGATTATTTATGAAGTTCCAATATTGATTTTCTTGTCCTTTAATGTTTCCAGAAAGTGGTTTTAAAAATAGAAATTCATGATGACAAAGACAAACAGAAGGCCATGAAGGCAGTTTCTAGCCTCTCAGGTACTAATTAATCTTTTTTTTTTTTTTTTAATTTTCAAATAGATTTTGTTTTTATATTCAACATATATATATAGTTGAATTAATTAATTTATTTTGCAGGCATAGAATCCCTTGCGATGGATATGAAGGAGAAGAAATTAACAGTTGTTGGTGAAGTTGATCCAGTTCAAATAGTGAGCAAATTGAGAAAATCATGGCACACAGAAATACTCACAGTGGGACCTGCAAAAGAGCCGGAAAAGAAGAAGGAAGGAGATAAAAAAGATGACAAAAAAGATGATCAGAAAAAGCTGGATGATCAGAAAAAGAAGGAAAATGAACAACTTGCTGAGCTCCTGAAGATGCAGTACCGAAATTACAATCCTTATTACGCACAGCCATATAATTACCATGTCTACAGCGCTGAGGAGAATCCAAATTCATGTGTTATTTCCTGATCATATAATTAATAAAAAATGGTAGAATTTTTTTTATTTAAGCATATATATATATATATATTCTGAAAATTACTATATGTAATAGAGTTTTCACTTTCTTTAATTGATAATCTTCACTGAGTGATCTGCTTCAAAATTCAGTATATATTTCCAGTAGCTTCCTTTTTTACTTTTTCATTTTGTTACCATATATATATATATATATGCCTCATTTCGTTACTCCATTAATCTAGACATCTTGATTAGTCCTGATGGATATTCAAAGTGAAATTTAAAAAAGAAAACATAAGAGTTTCCAATTATACCGAGATGGAGGGTAAAATAGTCATTTAAGTAGAGTTGAGTCCTCAGCTACGAATATTTGTATGTTAATTTCGGATCACCAACTAGTACGTAATTTAGGAAATCTTTTTAGCTTTTTACTGTTTTTTCACTGATCTGATCGGATCCGATCGATAACGGCAGAAGAAGACTGTGACGTGCGCTTATTATTATTTAATGAACTAAGCAAGGTCGTCTTTAATATAATGAAGAAGTATACCAACTACATGATGGCCATATGCATGCATTATGGCCTTTTATAAAATTAAGAAGCTAAAGAGTCAACATCGTTTCAAATTAAAAACTTTTTTTTTTTTGTTTTTTAAATTTATTTGTCTTATAATAATTTATTAAAGACGTAGAAAACTTGAATTTCTGTTATCTCGATCGAAAAGTAACCGATCGAGCTTTTATTGGTAAGGCAGAAATTAGTTTTGGATCGAAATAGAATATTTCTCTATGCATGTTAGCATAACCATCGATCTCTCCTAATTTATACTTAGTTTGTTGATTATTGATAATGATATGTAATGTTGTAATTATAACTAATTGTGTAAAAAAAAAAAGAAGAAAATTGTATGATCAGTTTGTGGTTGTAATACAGCCAATAATTAGTAGTTATTGTCATTTGCGTCGTCACTCCTTATGTAATTATTGGTCCACCAATTCCCAACCAATCCTAAGTTTTTTTGTCTTAAATATTCTTAATCACTTCAGATCTACAAGATATATATAAAGATAACCTATATATTTACAATACAAATAAATAAAGTTTGCAAAACAAAAATTATTTAGTTTAGATAATGAGCACAACTTAAGTCCAATGGGAAAAAGTTCATGCTAGCTTGCTAATTTAATGTATATATATATGTTTTGTATTTAGTAGGGATATATATATATATATATATACTCTTTATTCAATACATCAGTCGTTATATAAACAAATGGCACTTCATCAGTTATTTTATTACACATTACCCCCTAATGTACCCAAAAAAAAAATACAAATTACCCCCTACATTTACTTTTTAAAATTACTTTCATCAATTTCTATCCCTCCGGCCCGTCAAATAAAACCAAATACGTAGAACAAAGTACCATTACTAAAATATAATTCATCACTGTAAAAAACTCTCAAATACATTGGTCTGAGAAGGAAAAAAAAAAGGAAACTATCAAAATTAGCTTTCGAGAATTCAGTACTTTTTTTTTCCTTTTTTCTTTGATGAATAATTAAATTTATCATGATTTTGTTATTAGGAAATAAATATCTCCGTTATTATGTTGATGTGTAAACCTGGATCCCAATCTTTCGTTTAACGCGATTCTAATTTTGAAAGGTAGCAAGTTTATAGCCTATGTTGTTGATTCCTGATGGGTCTGAAGCCCATCTGTTTGGCCCAAACTTCCTAATTAGCTAAAATAATTTCTGTGCTACTTTGACCTTAATTCGGATTAATGGTTAGCACTTAGCACTAAATTGCCACTTGCATAGGACATATATAAAATATTAAATTAATTAAAGACAATTGAAAATTTTCCGACGGCACATTCATTTTTAATTAATTAATATAAGCCAACATTGCTAAAATTATAAAATATATAAGCACATGCATTAAAATTTTGGACTTTTTTGATACTTGCTTTTTTCCCTTTGATAAGTTGAGCTAGGGAAGAGTCACAGTGTAACACACAAGAGAAATTGACAAGTCAAAGATGAAAGTTTTGACTTAAGTTGGTCAAAGTAATAATTCTTTCTCAACTAAAGAGGTCAAATGCTCGAAGTCGAAGGGGTTGTGTGGCCATCAAGGAAATCCCAATAGCGGGCAAACAGATTTGACTTTTGACAGCATTAGTGGTGGAGGATTTATCTTATGACTGTACATAACCTGGTCTAAAATAGTATAGTATATGATTTAAGTACACTCTTAAAAATCTTATCCTATTATGTTGTGTTGTGTCCGATATTATTGGACATCCGTGTCGGACACTTTTCTAGTGTAAAATATCAAAAAAAAAATCTGTATCGTATCATGTCCATGTCCGTGTTTCATAGAGTATAGTGTTCCTTATCATATAATTTAAGCTAAATCCCGTAGAAATATTTTAATTAAGATTTCGAATTAACTTCCAAGGGATATTGAGTTTGAATATATTGTTTTTACTAATTTATCTTAGGAAAAATTATACGTGGGTCCTTATAGTTTGACTTAATTACATCTAGGTCTAGTTAGATCATTTTATTATAAATAGGTCCACGAAATCGTTGACCGTTAGTCAAACTTAATATTTCTGTTAAAAAAATAGAAAGAAAAAAAAATTATGAAAGAATTGCACTACTCTTTTGGACTGCATTGTAAAATTGTCTAACTCTAAGAACCTAAATGTAAAATTTCTCATGAAGAAGTCACGGCGGTGGAGAAGCGGCGACGAAGGCCTTTCGGTCAGAGTCTTGGGCTGAGATTACATGGGATGGAAGACCTCCTCACATCGAACCTAATGGTGGTGGTGCCGATGCCTGGAACTCAGTGACAGCGGCACTAGGAGTGCAATTGTGGCGGCTGTGGGAGTTCTCTGATGGTTTTCCGGTCAGCGATGAGGGTGGAGACCATAAGGGGATCTTGAAGCTCTCGACGAGACGAAGATAATGGTGGTGGTGGCGACCCCTGGTTCATACCAATAGCGGAGCAACGAGACGACGAAGGTGGCATAGCGCGGCGGAGTGGTGGCGTGCCACTCTCTGACAATGGACACTGTCGAGCCGTATGACATTTCCAATCTACGCATCACGTGTAAGCTGGTGGTCAAGTCGGATCGGAAATGCAACTGTCGGATCTTCGTTAATTTCAAATCTAAGAATTTTTTAACTTTTGAGGTAGATTTTTGAACTTTTGAACTGAAATTAAATCTGGTGTGGTTGTCAAATAGGAAAATGGACTTAGGGGATATGACGGGCTCGACGAGAGGATTGTCGTGGTATAAGGTGTTGACCACCTGGGTGGTGGCTCTGGTGACGGTGGCGGCGGCAAGGAATTTTAGATTTAGGTCCTTATAGTTTGACAATTTTACAATGCAGTCCAAAAAAGTAGTGCAGTCCTTTCATGATTTTTTTTAAAAAAATTTTAACAGAAATATTAAATTTGACTAACGATTAAAAATTTTGTGGACCTATTTATAATAAAATAATCTAATTGTACCTAGATATAATTAGAAAAGACTACGAGAACCCATGTATAATTTTCCTTTTATCTTAGTATAGTTTCTACATATAGTATTTTATGCATAATGGAGTAGCTGGTCAAGTTATTGAATTTTAGACTGACATATATAAGAGCTGAAAATTATGTTCTTTTCGTTGTACAGATCAGTAAGATGACATGGATTTGACTTGTCAAATGGTTCTAGAGTACTCAGCAATGTGAAAGGGATAAAAGAAACAAGATAAACGAAAAAATTTAAAAGGTTCGTCATTAATTGTCAAGAAGTTTGAGTTTATTTATGATGATCAGTGGCTACCAAACATAAATTTGTATTTATCACAGAAACGATGGAAACAATCAAGTCTGAAGAATATAATTGGAAATTAAAACACTGATCAATAAAAAGGTCCTGAAATATTAGTGAATATATGTACGTAGTTAATAATCTACATTGGCATGCTACTATGAATAGAATATAACATGGAGGATCGCCCAATTAGGCCTTTAAACAGTATCGAACCAGAAAATTAAAAAACAAGATGGGACAAAAAGAAATGAATAGAATAACTACTTTGTATTTCAAACAACTAGGTCACAACTTACAAGTTACAACAATATTTATCCCTTTTCAGCAATTTGAAAAGGAAAATTAACAAGAAGGAAATCACTTACTGATCACAAACTACATATATATCCTGATAAAACCCCATTTCACACATGTTTGCATGTGTCTTATGGACCAAAAAACCCGACACAAAAACAGGACAAAAAAGGGAAACAACAACAACAATATTGACGCTATACTTAATTTGTCTAATAACTACGTTGTTAAAAATCCGATTTAATTTCCCAAAAGAAAAAACAATTTTGTGACTTATGAGGATCGGAATTAATAATCCTTAATAGATCTCTTGATCATCTTCCTCTTATTCATTCATGAGACAACACACGACAACCACACGTACTAATAAATTCTTCTTCATCAAGTCCTTGCTCGAACAAGCGGCGAAGATAAAGGAGAGTGAGGTGATGACATCATCATGATCTCATCCAATCTCCTAAACGACAGGCTGATCTCAAGTTTACTCCTCCTACATTGCTTCCTCGACGACGTGGCCTGGGCCGCCTGATCAGCAGGACCCTTAATCCTCATCACAAACGTATGAATCCTACTCAAAGCCACCATCATCGTCTCATCATCCATATTAGCAAAGCACACACGAAACCATCCCGCCTCAGAGCAGTGGAACGAACCTCCGGGGGAAACATTAATCTTAACATCATTAATAATCACGCGCCACAATTCCAACTCCGCCTCGAATGTTGTCCCCTTAAGCAGTTTCCTCAAATCCATCCAGCAGAACAAACCCGAATTACTCTTCAAACAACCGATCCCGACTTCAGCAAGGCCTTTCGAGAGAACTCCGTATCTCGCCGCCAGCCTCTTCGAGCTCTCCAAGAGAAACTTGTCCACGAAGATTTCGTCTGAAAGCATTTTCGCTATCAGGTGCTGAGTTTGTGTCGAGACAAGTCCGAAACTCGACATTTTTCTGGCGCAGTTCGTGACGGAATCATTGTAGGAGTAAATTATGCCAACACGGAAACCTGGGAATCCGAGGTCTTTGGAGAGGCTGTAGACGATGTGGATGAGGTTGAGGTTGTAATTAATGTTTTGGGGGTTTTCTGTGAGGATTTCTGCTATGCTGGTGAAACGCGGTTGGCTGAAGACGGTGGCGGAGTAGATCTCGTCGCAGATTAAGTGGATGTTTTTGGCGTTTGTGAAGTTTAATGAATCGGTTAGGGTTTGTTTGTCTATGACTGTGCCTAACGGGTTTGATGGATTGTTGAGAAGTAAGCCCTTGACTTTGATGTTGGCTTCTTGAGCTTTGTTGTATGCTGTTTCGAGGGCTTCGTTTGTGATCTTGAAATCATTGGAGCTGTCACAAATTACGGGGAGAAGTTGGATTCCCGTTCGCCACGTCAGATCTCGGTCGTTTCTGTAAAATAATAATTGACAAGCTAGTAAGTAATTATTAGATTAAAAATATATAGACGAAAAATTCAGTACTGATCGATCATATATATTGCATTATCAGTAAAGGAACCATGCATGCATGCACTTTAGTTAGCATAATTATTCTCTTTAATTTTACAGCAGAATTTGTGATTTATTGGAAAAAGACAAATTTAGACAATAATTTGCACAATTTAATATTTAATAAGAAATTAATTAGATGCTTGAGAGGTGGTTGGGGAGACACTGATCAAAAATCAAAATGATGTTCCAACTGGCTGAAAACGATGCTTAATTAGAGAAAGCTATATATATATAGTAATATTTGTCATCATGCATGTAATAAGGGGAAGCTAGCTAGTTTGGAGTTGAGATTCCTTACTTTTGGCAAAGGACCACCAATAATTTAGCTTTTACATTACTTATAACAAAACCAAATCAAGCTATGATTTTATTGAATAATAAGCATGGAATCAAGCACCAAAAATAGAATAAAAGTAGTACTGAAAAAATAATTTACCCTGGATAATATGGTGCTGGCACCAATAATGCATCGCCTGGATCAGCCAAGCAGAAGGCTAATGTTTCCTGAGCTCCGGTTGCACCGCCGCTCATTACTATATGGTCAGGGTCGAATCGGACTCTATTTCCTCTCACTTTCTCCATGAATTTTGCAACAGCCTGCAGTATAATTCATTATTAGATAAGTTCAAAATACTAAAAGTACTGTAAAATTTTGAAATATATATATGTGAAGATGTACTGGATATATGATGTTTAAAATTTTAATTAGTACATTTCTGAATTCTGGCAAGCCATGATAATCTTGAAAAATCGCGATATCCTTGAAATCATTTGCTCCTTCTGCAGTGCAAATGGATGCACTCGGGTTGTTTCGGACCCATTCTTGAACTAAATCAAAGGAAAGCTGTAGAAAAAAAGATTAATTAACAAAAAATAAGATTAATATATATTTAATCACAGAATTAAATAACTAAAAATAAACATTAATAAAGAAAAAAGAAAACTGGTGCTGTAAGATAATTTGATGATCATATTTGTTTTTACCTGATTTTCTGCTAATCCCATCTGAATAACGCCATTGGGATTTTGAGTGGGGTGATAAGGATCACTGTCGTAGGCCTTCCATCCGTCGAAGTAAGCTGAGTTTTCGCCATGTCCGTCGTTGGTTGCAACCTTTGACAACAGCTGATTTTCATTCCTCAACTTTTTCTCCATTATTAATTTTCAGTACTCTATGCAAGTAATTAATTAAGGATATGTATATTTGTATGGAAATGAGCGAAGGAAAGGAATTAAGCAAGGAATGAAATAAACAATGAAAGAAGTTCAATTCTCAGAGATTGAAGAATTAATTACTAATTATTATGATGAAGTAATTGTCTGAGCTAGCTAGCTAGGATGTTTTAGAGTGATGTTAGAGAGCTGTATATATAGTTGCAGCAGGAATCAGAATATCTATCATTAATTAGCTAGGTTCAGACTTCAGACGACAAGCATGAAGCTTCCTGCGAAGGACACCCAAAAAACATATATATATATTCACAAACGTACATGAAACAGTACGTACTTATCCCGGCCCTAGCTCTGGCTTTGAGTAAATGTAAGAAAAGAAATAAGAACCTAATTCTCCAATGGAAAAATTAAAGATAGATTTTGAATCTTGGGGGGCGGCGCCTTTGAATTTAAGTCCTAATACTAAACCATATTTGATCGACCACATTTTCCCTAGCTACTGTAATATGAATATGAATTAAGGCAAAACATGAAAATTGACATATATATATTCAACAGTCTTTTCTTTGAAAAATGAAAACCATATATAAACAAAGACGACTGTCAAAAAGGTTGATATATCATATCTGGTCCAACTTCAATGGGGTGGGGTAGGGGTAGGGGTAGTGCAAGCTAAAAGTAAAGAATAATGCACATTCAGAAATTTAATTATAAGGCATGCATACCCAAAATATTCGAATTCTTAAATTCCATTATGTTTGATAAAGTATTTACTTGAAAAATATAAGCTGTGACATAAATATGTAAAATGTAATTACAATATTTCGTATTATATATATATATATATATATATATATATATATATATATATATATATTCGGGTGTGAAAGAGAACGAAACCTTCCTTATAAGAGGTGGATAATTTAAAGCCATGAGGTGGATTCTCGGTTGGCTCTCCGATCCCAAAGCGGACAATATCTATAAGTGGGTTTTAATTGGAGCTACTGTTACATTACTTGTCAGAGGATCATATCATAATGTCGTAATATTTCCAATAAATTTACATGATGAAATGTGTAACATAATGTCTTATTTTTGGGGAGAAATGTGTGACATAATGTTGATTGTTTGATATATGGATGGGATCCGTATTAGGTGTCATGTTATACACTAAATTGTTTTTATTAGCGAGATTGGCCCGCGCGCGCATGGGGTGGATTTGAATGGATTTCTTTCTATATATCTGATCGATCGATTAAGTCCAAAAGTCCACACGTGCATATATATATGATCAGCTTAATTATTTCCTTACTCCATTTTAATTAAGTAGTTGGTTGATAATGAATTAAGTCATGATAAATTAAATGTTTTCATCAAATAAGTTCCAATACATTTTATTTTTATTATTAACTAATTCATTTGATAACACAACTTTTATATTAATTATCGCAACATATATATACTTTTATAGTGAATATATCGATCAACGTAAGAAACTGGTCACATGTATATATAATACTAATTCTTGCCGGCCTGCCTTCTTGGGTTCAAATTAATTTGAACGTACGAAATAGTTATTTCTCAATTCAAAGTAGTCTAATTCCAAGCATGCATATCAAGCTGGTCAGGTATTATATATATTCAACAACCATTAGAACAAAGGTATATATGTTATGGCAGTGCATAATTAATCATGTAATTAATTGACTGAAGGCCTCTTCTATCTCATCAGTCTCAATCTCTAGTACTTATATATATAATTGCATGCATGTGTACATGTTACATAGGTTGTCTCAAATTTCAAAGCTGTTTTGGTCTCCTCAATTTCAGAGGTTGTTCTAATTGCCAGGCCATTAAAGTCGAGCTAGCTAGTTTCAGAGAAAGAGAGTCTAGAAGTTTCAACGATCGACTCTAGATCCCATGTTATAAATGTTGGGCAAATGATTCCAGCTTCTTCAAATTAATCTGATTTTGGTCATCAGCTGCTAGATAGATAGTGATACCACAATAATAGCTGATTTTGGACATTAATTTACTATTCAACCTTGAATCCCATTCCTATTATTGTAATATTATCTGGCCGGGCGGGCAAGAAATTATTAGAGCATATTCGATCGCGCGAGTCAAAAACCATGCATATGATATATATATATATATATATATCTAGCAATTAGTCTAATTTCCTGCAGGCATGGAATATTCAAGCCTCAATCGGCCTCGTGCTTTATTAATAACAGTAGAGAATTGAACCTCCTTAATTTTTAATGTTTATATAGGTTAATTATAATAATATATATATATATATATATATATATATATATATGCATTTTAATTTGTGACTCTGAATTTCAGTTTTCTCCAGTACTACAAGTCAAAAAAACATGCATACAATACAACCTAGCTAGCTAGCTCGTGCTGCATTGAATTGTCTCAATCTCTTACAGCTACCTTTAATCAAATGCAAATTTAATTTAATTCGATCCATAAAGACCATTTGACTTCCCTCTTTCAATGGTCTTGGTCAATATTTTATTGTGTGAAATTGTTATCACAAATTTTCAATGCAAAATCAAAGTCATTCTAGCTAGCGCTCTTTTTAGGCCTTGTGCGTCGCTTCTCAATTTTTGCTATAATTTTTATAATTTCAAAAGATTACTGTAATTACTCATACTTCACATTATTAAGAATTACCAGGTAGCTGTGAAAAGTTTTGTTATTATAGAAATTAAAGTAAAAATTAAAATTATCACGAAATTAAAAATAGTTTTAAAAACTTTAAATACCAGAAAAATAATTTAGAAGTTGAATTAGTAAAACAGAAATTACAAAACAATTCGCTCTTTTCATCTTTTTGAAACTAAAAGTAGAGAATTTTCAAATTTTGGAAACACTTTCTAAACAATCATTTTTAAAATTTGGAAACACTTTCTAACTTTTAATTAAAGATTTTAAAACTTTATTTCCTTAGCCTTTTTTTTTGAAATTTGTACAATTCATTCATATTATAATCCAATAAAACACATATAAAATTCAATCAATTAAAAACATGCTAAATAAATCATTCCATACGGAGAAATACATATATGACAAACAAACTATATATATTAAATTTTATACAAAAAACTAACATTTTTTTTTTATAAAAAACTAATATCCACAATCATATGACTCAAACTCAGGACGAGCTCTATAGTCATAGAATAAGATCGTTATAGTTTCTATCGTAAATATAATTACCGTCTTGACCCTAGAAATGAACTTGAATGTTCGGTGTTGTTTCTCGTAATGCTTTGATTGATTCCCCCACCATGGAAATATATATATTTTTTAGAAAATAACACTTCAACGTACAAGATACATTTCATATGTATAAACACATCTTCTATGAAAGCATACATAGCACATCAACCGTTTTAATTCCAATAATACTACAATTCACCGAAACTAATCATGTTGTATTATCATAGAATTATTAAATTAGCTTTATTAATTGTTAGACATTTTAAAACACTACTTTTGTAGTACTCACTTTCCAAAAGATTTGCATGCACTCGATCCCCTTACTTGTTCATACTTTCGCTCGTGCACACATTTATGTGACTTCGATCGGTTTTGATTCTCGAAGCATGCACCGCCCTTACAGATCATATGAGATATCTTCGTACGTACAATTGCAATTAAATAATTATACATTACTAATTAATAAATTATAAATTTGCAGACATTATCCAAATGTTATTTTTTTATTATATATAGTTGTTGCGATCTTTCGTTCTTGTTGATTAGTGTACGTGTGCTAATTAATTTTGCAATCTAATTGCGCGTTAGATCGATTAGCTGTTTTACACAGATCATATATATATTTTTCAAATATATCTGAAATAATTTTTAATTGTGAAACAGCTAGGTATAACGAATTCTAACAATGAATATGGGTTTGAGATTAGGTAGATAAGAGTCTAAGCAGGGCCATAAAGGGTCTACACTTGTGTGTATTTAATAAATAGTTGGTACTTGGTAGGGGCTGGGTAATGTAATTTCTAGAAGACATAATTACTTGGGATTTACATACAAAAAAAAATAATAATAATAATGAGATCAATGGCAGTTAATTAATGAAGTACTGAAAGAGGAGACCAAAGCTGTCGGGAGCAGAGGGATGCTATTAGATTAATTTAGAATTCAAAATGATCACCTTTTTTGGCCAAATTTTTTTAAGGAAGTGGTTACAAAACCATGTTTGATGTAATTACCACTTGTATATATATATGTTTCCTAATTGGCTTAACCACTATGATTTGGGTACATAGATTTATGTTGACATTTGCATTTGTGTAGATATTACTTTCATAAACTTGATTTACCAAACTCCATCAACTCTATATTATAAAAGTCACTTATGCAGTAAACTATGATGCACGGACACTTCTAAAAATATTATACTATCATGTCTGTTGTGTCATGTCCGACACCGTATCGAACACTTTTGTAGTATAAAATATCGACAAAGTTCATGTCACCGTATCCGTATTGTGTCGTGTTCGTGTTGTCGTGACTGTATCCGTATTTCATAGATAGTAAATTAATGGTTGATTGCTTGGTTTTGTATTTGTTTTTGGTGGCAATAATATCAGGAAGACATAGCTAAAACCTAACGACGCTCGCTAATTCTATTAAAAAAAGAACCTACAACGAAAACACTTTACTAGCATAAACCCTTGGAGTGTTGGATCATTTCAAATAGGAGAAGTGCGACGGGAATTAAGAGTAATAAATCTTTCTTTTAAATGGACAGAAAGAGACCCATACCATTCACTGCAGTACTTCGTCGGATTCCAAGCTCAAGGAGAAGTCCAATTAAGAGCAATTCCAATACATAGATATTTAATTTTGTTTATAGTGATAAGAGTTTTTGTAAATAAATTGGTGGATACTTAATTATTTATAGGTGATGTAAGAGTTTTAGTCACTTTACAAGTGGGGAGAGTCGATGCCAATGGGTATAGCCTCCGTCACAACTTTAAGGGTCTAAAATCATTCGAAATCACTATGATCTGCATAGTAGTGGGGATAACATATATTCAAGACGTGCAAACAAGTCAGACTCGAGTCGATCAAGCATCTTGCAAGTTCAAGCTAACTCAAAATGTTTCAAGCTCAAATTAATCGAGTTTTATTCTAGTTTGAACTTGATTTCAAGTCGATTTTGAACTTGATATGTGTCTAGGTTTGAGGCTCGCAGATAGGAATATATAATAATTATTTTTTATATTTTTAGTATATATAATTATTATGAATATGTATGTCTGACATAAATAATATATATGTGCATTAATAATAGTTTAATATTATTTTATGTAATATAATAATATGTGTTTTTAGTTATAACAAAAAGTTGGAGAAAATACAATTTCAGTTTTCAAGGATGTTTGACTTTGAACTTTCAAAGTACAACAGATGAATGCTTTGTTTTCTCATGGAAGTATTATTTGCACATGCCTGTTAAGATTAAGACTCAAGTGATTAGATCTCTAATAAGCAATTTGTACAATAATGATATATTAATGTAAATACAACTATTATATTCCAATCAAAAATTAAACTCCATCTACGAGGACTATGACTTCTTCATTAGGAGAACAACTGTGTGTGCAGCTATACTCCTATTCTCCCCAAGACTATCAACCTTCTCATGAGTTTTTGCTTTAAGGTTTACAACAGAAGGATCCGCACCAAGTAGTTTGCATAAATTGGACCTGATAGCCTCCTTATGAGGGCTCACTTTTGGTCTTTGGAGAATCAATGTAGCATCTAAATTTCCGAGTTCATAGCCCGCCTCATGCATTAGCCGAACCTGATACGTGAACCAATTTTAACTATAAGGAACCACAATATCAAGGTAAGATGTTACAAAAGCTTCTGGCAATTGATTTTTCTTCATTTTTTTATCTTCCTACACAGACAAACAAGGCACATACAGACTAAGGTTCAAGATTTACATATTAAAACCAAATCCAAATTAAAACAACGTTTCCTACAACAACAATATGAATAGAATATCCCAGGGAGCTCCTTCAGGCAAAATGGTCTCAGCATTTTGCATTGATCAGTTTAGCATCAAAGGTAGCTGATCTAGCTCATTAAGCATAGCCAGAAACTTAATTCATAGGGGGTGAAGGAAAAGTTTTAAAAATATGAAAGATAAATTTGTCATTTTAGGGAACCCGGAAGGCAAAATGTATAATTGTCGTAAGTTAATATATAAAAGCTTGTTGTTTAAGAACTTGAGGGGGTGGTTGCCTCTGTTAGCCTCAGGTGTTTGTCCAGCAGTGTCATGCACATCATTTTGCTATTTTATCCAACTTACTGTTTCATCCCTTTAACTGAACAGATTATGAATTTCCATACAAAACTAATACGCAAAATCTGCAACTCCATGAACTAGGGGAAGAAATTGACTTAATAAGAAATCAGGTATTCCAAGTATCATTATAGGCATAGCATAGAAGAAATTAGAGCAACACTCACTGCTTCTTTCATGAAAACAGAGGATGCAGCGCCTTTCCATTTAGGATCCGTGTCTGGAAAAATCTGCCCAATATCTGGAAGCCCCAGTGCCCCTAATATCGCATCAACCACACAGTGTAGCAACACATCGCCTGGAACGAGAGAAACATATTTTCCTCAATGACAAACACTTTTACAAGGTACAGATGTATGTGTTTATTAAATAAATCAGAACTATAAAAAGCACTGAACATGCATATGTCCAAATCTTTAAAGTTACAAGTTCTAGTCCAATGAATTAGCTTGATCCTTTTAGTCAAATAAGTTCAGCACCAAAACTTGTTGCAATAAAACCAAGGATATCTTGGAATGACAGTGGACATAAAATGTAATTTTACAAAGTTTTTGCATCTCTATCACAATCCTATTATCCAAGTCTTTCTGACGAAAACAGGCATACAGATTCTTCTGTACTTATCCGAGGTAGGAGCATTCCATGGTCTAAGTAATTTACAAAATTCAACTGAAATTTTGTTACTTCACAGAAGACAGGGGAAATTATCAAAACAGAGACAAAGAGGAAAGGACTAGCACACTAAATCAACTTCATCTTTCGGCCAAATAGGAGCAAAAATGAACCCAAGAAGGAAAATTTCCAAGTTTCAACTATTAATTGTTTAAACGCAGAACATGATTATGAATATCAGAGCTGGAATTATAGTTGTAATCACGAAACAGCATAGATAACAAATAATACGACTATGATACGCGCATAAATAAAAACAGTAATTACCATCGGAGTGAGCTTCACAGCCTCGATCATGAGGAATATTAATACCACCAATTATAAGAGGATATCCAGGCTCCAGCCTGTGCAGGTCAAATCCATGACCGACGCGGAAGGGCAACACCTTCGCCGGACTGGCGGTTCCCGATTTCGGCTCAGCTTCCACGGCACTGGTAGCAGCAGCCACTACAGATTGCGCGGACGCGGACGCGGACGAGGGTCTCGCCGTGATTCTTAAAGAAGGAAACCCTTGTCGTGTGACGCACGCTCCGGGTAGATGGATTGGGGATCGTTTTTTTTTTTTAGATAACAGAGCTGTATAGCAAAGTGAAGAAGTTGCAGTTGCCGTTGCCGTTGCCACTGCTGCCATCTTGACTTGACTAATCCGTGCTTTAGGGAGGAAACAACGGACCGTCTTGTTTGATGACTATCGCATGGATAAATCGTGATTGGAATCTCTGAAGCTCGTGGAGCACGGGGTTTGTAGTCCAGACTTTTTCCTATTTATTTATTCGAATAGTTATTTATATAAAAAGAAATTGAAATTTTGCAAAAAAGATAATAAATTAATTAATTGGAATTTGGAAGGAATTGGTAATTGTTTTATTTTATATAATAAATACAAAATATAAAAAGATTGCATTTTTTGTGGTGTATAAATATCAAATTGTCAATGATTGTATATTGTTTTTCACCTTAAAGTATGGGATGAATGATAATATAAATAAATAAGAGCTTATGAGAAAATATAATATAAAGAAGAGACTACAAAATAAACATAAACCAAAATCAGGAATTCAATATGCACAATAAAATAAATTAAACTGAACCGCAAATTCAACAAAAAATGAAATCTCAACCGCTGTTTTAGGGTTTTAAGCTGCCTCCCGGTACTCCTAACCGCCTGTCGTAACTCTCTCTAAAATTACTTTGCCACAGCAGTTCAGGGTTTTGAGAGAGAGAGAGAGAGGAGAGAAGGTTTAGTTATGGCGTCGCCTGAAGCTCCTCTCCGGTACGTCGGAGTTGACCGAAGTTCCGCTGCTTTCCGCCTCATGAAACAAATGGTAATGCTTAACTGCTTCCCTATCATTAATTTCTTTGTATGTCTGTAATTACTCATTTCGATCGGTTTACATTTATTCAGAATTCTCTTAAGTCTGCCTGGTTGCTTTGAGATTAGCAAATTAGGAGCCTCAATATCGAATTACAAGAATCAAACCAAAAAAATGTAACATGTCTAGTTCGGCTTCCAACTTATGTGCTTTTGAGGCAGCTTACGTAAATAAGATTTTATAGATTTAGGCAAATAATGCTGCCTGCTTGATCATCGATTAGTTGTCGAACTACACTGTTCTGTTTTATATATTCTGTGCAATTGCAGTTTCTATTCGATGTTCTCTTTTACGGCTTCTGATTTAAAGCAATAATTTTTGTGTGAAATTGGAACCATAAAGTTTGATGTACACGCTTTATGACTCGTTATCGTCCAATTTAATGTTTCTTCAGGGGTGGGAAGAAGGCGAAGGACTTGGTAAAGAAAAGCAAGGCATAAAAGGATATGTCAGAGTGAAGAACAAACAAGATACTTTAGGTTGCCTTCTTATTTACCCTCTCACTTTGTTTAAGAGCATAGTGTTCTATGTGATTCTTTACAAGTTGTAACTTAATAGAGATTATTTTGACTGAAGGGTAGATATTTAGGTAACCATTTATTTTTTTGGTGAATGTAGGTATAGGAACAGAAAAGCCAAATGCATGGGCTTTTGATACCACTCAATTTGATAGTATTCTCAAGAAGTTGAAAGTGGTGAGTTCAACCTCTTTACATGTTTTAAGTTACTAATCTGCACTTTTTTCGAAATCTCATTTTTAATTGAATATGCTTCATTATCTAATTCGGCAGCAAGCGGTTGATATCAACACGGATGAAGGTACATTCGTGTAAAAGGAAATCTTATTTGATTTTTAGGTCCACTACTTGACATTTTGTTTCCGATGCATGTAGCAGCCGAGGAAAAAGATGAAAAAGGTAAAAAAGAAGTATCCACAAAAACCAGCCCTTCTAAGGACAATCAGGCTACAGTTGCCAAGGTTACTCGACCGCAAGGAAGGTCAGTCTATTTTGAGCATTAGTATGTTCCTTCCCCGACACATGTAAAAAAATTATCTTGGATGTTTTAAAATAACTTTTCGAATATAAGGCCAAATAAATTTTGATGAATATATATGTCCAGGTATAAGAGAAGAGAGAAGGGGAAGCTTGTAAATGGATATTCTTCTAAGGATCTTGAAGGAATTCTTGTAAGTACGGTTTGGGTTATCTTATTATGTCGAAGGAAACATACTTCTGTTTCCAAATTTCATAGTATGTTTCCTGCTTGGATATTATGGCATATTTTCAAGAATATTTTGGACTCTATAGTATGAGATAATAAGAATGCACTACTTCGAAGAAGTATAGTTGGGGCGATGGTAATAGTTAATGCAGAAACACCAGTAAAGGTATTTTGCGATAAATGCCCCTATAGTTGAGACGTAGTTCTATTTACTGTTCAGGTTAGCTGAAAAGGCACGAGCTTCTCTCTATAAAGTTCAAAACATGAGTGAGGTTGGGGAATGAATTAGGAATATCTTTAGGTGTGGGGATGACTAAAAAGAAATATTTAAGTTGCTCGGTTACTTGGGTAACATGTTTAACGGAAAGGAACTACCATGAGGCACACATCATAAGAAAACAGACTTGGCTGATTTATTTCCGAGATCCTTGGTTATCAAAACTGGAACATCAAAAAATTGTTATCAGTTTATACAACATTTGTTATCCACTCATTTGGAACATATTTTCCTCCTTTTACGTTACATTTTAAGATTTGCAAGCTGGATCTGCACATGTCAAATTTTTCATTTAGAACCAAATTGTTGACATGCTTCATCTTGCGAAGTTCTGTGTGGTCTATGACTCTATGTACATTAAACTTATCCTGGACTCATATGTTTTTATGAATTTGGTGCTGAATCTCTGCAGTAAGTTTAATAGCGTACAAATTCCATCTATGGACGCCTCATCCTTGTCCCGTTACTGATTTGGTTGTCCAATTTGTGTCTCTTGATTAATGAGAAAGCTTTGTCACTTGCTTTTCTCACTATCTTTTGCTTTCCTTATGGGATCATTTCTACAGGTAATCCGAGCTAAGTCTCCTGATATCGATCATGCTCAGCAAGTCGCAGAGGAAGGGAAGTCAATAGAAATCCTTTTTCCTGATATGGAAGGTAACTTTTTGATCTTAGGTTAAATTTAATGCGTAAAATCTATTTAGACTTTTTTCTAATTCTTATATTTTTATGTATCACTGCCCTTATACTATGGATTACATGTCATGTATATTCCTAACCAAAACCTACTTCATAAAACTTACTTCTATTTGGATTTTATTACTTATAATTTTCAAGTTTCAACATCAAAAAGAGACTGTTTGCTGAAAGTATTTAGTGTCCACCACAGTTTTATAAACATGTAAATATTGTTATGTGCTTCTGTGTTGCAGTACTAATTAGAGTGTCTGACTCGGTCTAATCTTATCTAAAAGATGATTTTCCGTCATTCTGCCCAAGAACTGGATACCTTACCAGAATGTCTTTATCAGGGGGTCTTTTCCAGGAAACACATTTCCATTGCTTTTTAACATAATCATTAAGTAATTCAAAATATGGGAGCACAACTTACCTCTATTTATTCAATGGGCTTACTTCGAATGTGGGCCTTAGTCCTAGTGATATGACATATCAGCATTCTTGGTACATATATCTCACAACAATCTGGAAGCCCTCTGTGCCGTGTCTTTTTATAGTTCGGGTTTCATATCCTTGTTTCACAAACTACACTATGTTTGACGTGCCATAAATATCTAAATTAGTATATGATATACAACATTCCAGAAACATTTCAAGACTTTCCACCAAAGTGGTGGGGCCACAAATTTGGTTTTGTCACTGGAGGTTTGCTTGGTGCTGAAGCTCGAAGAAGGAAGTCCCTCCTTTCAGGGGTTGATGAAGACCCTAATAAAAGGACTACATTCAATGAGGATGACCAAGAAAATCTTTACAAACTTGTTCAGGTATGGTTTCTTGTTGTTTACTTCGTGAAAAATTTTGTTATGTTAATTATTCGACCTTCCATGTTTTTTGGTTATGAGAGTGAGCTAGTTCCATTTGTTTGGTTGAAAATCAGGGGACTCTTAAGATATTCAAAATAGTATACTTATGGAAACTACAGCTTTATTGCTTTCTTAGGATGTATTATAATAAGGGATAATTACCAAGTGCCCCCTGGGTTTAGTATTATAATAAGAGTCATGTTTCTTGTGAAAGTTCATGTATGCAGAGTGCCTTGTGTATTAGCTCCATAAGCTTTCGGAATCAGGTCCTTTGCATTGGTTGGTCAACATGTACATAATCTAATTCTTCTATGAAAAAAGATAAAGCCTAAATACAAAGGAAGCTTTATGACAAGATGTTTTAGTATCAATTTTTTCAAAAGATATAGTAGCTGCAAATAAATATTTTCGATCTGCATTTTCAGGACAAGGCCACAACTGGAAAACAAGGGCTTGGTATCAAGGACCGTCCAAAGAAAGTTGCAGGCTGTTTCTTTGAGGGGAAGAAGACCACTTTTGGTGATAGTGATGGAGAGGATTCTTCTGATTCACCTCCTTCAGTGAAGAGGAAACGTGAAGAAAATATGGTGACAGAGAAAAGTGTTGAACTGAAGCCAAAACTTAAGAAGTTGTGTGGGCAGCTTCTTCAGGAGGTCGTCTTCCTGATGTTTTGAAATTAACATTGGGTTCAGTCTGCTACTTTATTTTGCTGAGTTGTTTCTTACTACAGGCACCTGGGAAGTCATTAAAGCTGAAGCAGCTCAAAATACTTGTTGATGAGCATTCACCTTCTACGTTCTCCAACTTTTCTTCAGAGGAGGCACTTGCCTTATTAAAGAACAAGGTAACATCCTTCAGTTTTTTGGTTGTTGCCATACTGAGTTTGTAATGTTGTCTTTTAAGAGTTTTTTGAGTCTGTTTTGTTAGAATGACTAGTGGTTTCCCTTGCAGCTTGAAAACAGTGATAAGTTCTCCGTGAAGGGGAAGAAAGTTGTGCTGTCAAAGAGAAGCTGATTGAAAATTGTTGTCATACTCTGACCTACGTGTAGCGATGTGTATATTGCCATTGAGAGTAAATTGTATAAGTAGTTGTCAGTTATCAGACAGCAAGGGTACCTGTCGTGAAAGTTGTCAGTATATTTATTTTGGTCTGGCAGGTCGGAGATTTTTTTTTTTATCTTTTTCTTTTCCTGTTATTCATTTTGACTTCCTGATGATATTTATCAGGAGGAAAGAAGAGTTGATGAGAGTGATAGGTTAGTGTATTAAAGAAAAGCTGGAAGGTTTTTAATATCTCGAGTAGAATCTGAGCTATAAGCTGAATTATGTACTACTGAAATGAAAAATAACGTGGCTGATGATTGCTACATTTCAATTTTCATTTTCGTGGCTGATAAGGTTGCATTATTTTGTTTGGAGATTAACTATGTATGTCTCATAATTTTATGCAAGCAGGAAGGGAAAATGCATAATTTAGTAGACGAAAACAGCTAGCTTGAGGTCCGTACATTTTGATAGTCAGGACGAGACGTAATTTTTTATGCCAAGTATCATGGTAATTAACGGATAATCGTATTTTCTTAAAACTTCTTTCATATGTCCCATATCTACTAGAAGCCATGTCGCATGGTAATTATATATAATTGGCTTGTACGATTTTCTTTCCTATATACTTAGCTAAGAAATCATACCCATGAAAGTAAAGAGCTTCAATTTCTGCCCTATGACCACTTTCTATCATGATGGCCAGCTCTTCCTTGTACTTATCCTGGAAACATTTCATTTACCATAAAAGAAACGACAAAATATAAGCAACATACACTTGCATATTTATAATTATAGGTATACTCCTATTGAATCAGTGTCATTAGGCACATTTACCTGTAAAATCTCGGAGGAAGCCAAGCTTTTGGCAATTTGGTGATCTCGTGGTTTCAATGGAATCAAAGATTCTTCCGGTATGAGCTGCTCGATATCATCCTTGCGCAATCCAAGCCACCTGACATTACAAGCTAATTTACAGAAAATAAGCCTCCTTTAAGTCTTGAGTGCTACAAAGCTGACTGCAAAGGATGTCAAACTTATGCAAAATAGATCACCATATCGGTATGCTTCTAGGCCCATTGCAATACTTCCAAACTTAAAGGTGCATAATATTGCCAATCCAGCTGGGTTCCTTCATAATTGAAAATAGTGGTAAGCACTGAGCACTAATCAATACAATTACAGTTATAGAAATCATGGGCATTCATACCAGTCAACCAGTCCTAGAATAGGCAACTGAGGAAACTCTCGACTCATTCGATGAAGCAAAAGCCTGTATAACATTTCAGAGCTTCATGACATAAATCAAAATAATGACCTCCCAATAGGAAGAGCAGTTAATGTTATGATGTTGCTGTTTGGACCTCAAATTACCTGGTGCCAATATCTGGATATCCTTTGGCAGTGATGAGAATGCAGGGAATTTGATTGAATACATGATCTTCAGCTAGCCTCTGGAATATGGCATGCTGTAGGATACTGGTCTTGTTCAGTAGCAAAAACCTCTCTTTGTTTGCCCAGAAAGGGTATTTGAACTTGCAAATATATACCTTCTCTACAACGATGATATATCTAGCATCACTCTTCATGACCAATTTTTCTAGCAGATTTAGGTCTCCAGAGATGGCATAGCCAGAAGATCCACAAGTAGAACAATCCACAACATCTTGGTTTGGCTCCTTCTCGATATATTAAATGAAACAGAAATTAGGAGCAACATTCTAATTACTGAAACTTTATCCAGATACTCAGAGTGACACCTACCTATATTATTGCACATTAGTTTTATTGATTCTAAATCTTACTGTTGATAATCTTTAATTACTTTTAACCTGCCGCTAGAAAAAAAAAAGGCAAACAGAAAAATGAAAACATCTCAAATTCATGGAGAACCAAATTTTAGCGCATACCTGCAACAAGAGGCGACCAGCGACTGCTCCTCTACTGGATGCCATGATGCCAAGGCTATATCGACTGCATCTAAGCAATGCCACCAAATCTGTCTTGCATACAAATGAAATTAAGATAGAAACTATGAAGTTTTCCAAATAATAAAGGACAAAAACATGAAGAAGATCAAGTTTACTGTGCTCGAGTGGTATGTAACTATTTAAGCAGAGCAGCAGCGGTACTGCAATCAATTTTATACTTTTTTATTTGGCCATTATCAGGAAACCAAACCAACTGCTATAAAATTTGTATGGAAGTAGTAAACGATAGACCTTGGATAGTCCGATTGACCTGCGATTGACAAGTAAAATATTGAGGTGAATCGCATAGCAATTTGTAAAATAACTCCCTCTGAGTTACTTTCTTTTCTTGAACCAGGATCTGATAACATATTTCCATCACCTTCCAAACTTGATACATGATAAACAATTTTAAATCAGACCAAAAAAAGGAAAGACAAAATCTATGAATGATAACTAGCAAAATATCCAGTACCAAGTCCTAAGCATTTTCATACCTCTGATATATGAATTAGCACTGTTCTCATTCATCAAAGACTTTGTACATAACGAACGGGAAAGAAAAATCCTCGAGCTGTCATTTAGTAATCCTCGCCTAACTCTGCTATTGCTCATATTCCTGCGAATCTGTTTGCAGATTGAACACAATTGAAATAAAGTAAATATGACTTGAAATTGTGCCGTCATTTTTTCCTGCTAATCATACTCGCTTTTCACTTAACATCAGGATTTCCGAATACTCAAGATCTATTAAAAGTTCTATGAGGATTTTTTCAAACCAGAGGTAGATCCGACACTGTTGGATTCGTGGAGCTAAGATTTTTCAGAAAATTAAGGATTGCAACTTCGATCCGTGCTCGAACCTGAAATTAACCTAAAAAAATATAATGTATTTCAAAATGAATCTGAATAAGCTTAATGATTATATGTGACATGTACAAACCTCAGACGGAGGAAGGATATCGGCATGACAAAGGTGTTGATCTGAAAAGAAAATGGAGTTCTTCAACAGTTCTCCCATTATCTCTGGGCGAAGAGATAAAAATGAAAAATAATGGCTAATATTTTCGCGGGCTACGGGGGAAATTTGAAATGAAATATATATAACGTAAGATTTGGGCTTTGAGATGCTGTGCGGGCTTTTGTGTATGGAATACGATTCGGATCCAGTCCAATTCAAAGTTTAATGCTCTGGGAATTGAAAATTTTAACTAATGATTAAATAGATACTTGTGTGGAGAGAGTATATAACTTAAATAAGAGCTATTAATGAAAAAAAATTCAATTAACTAATAATCTCAGAATTGTAAGTATGTTTTAGTTCTTTAATTATATATTCTATATCAAGTCGATAATCTATTAAAAATAAATAAATTTTCATGTTCATATAAAAAATTAATATATTACATAATCTTTTTTTTTTTAATAAAAAGTATAATCGGAATGGCCCATGCAGGTCTCGAACCTGCGACCTTCGCGTTATTAGCACGACGCTCTAACCAACTGAGCTAATGGGCCTGGATGTATTGCAAATTTACTCTAGTTTGGTTTTTCTTTAAACTCTCCCTCTCGTTTTTGCTTGAATTTTATTTGATTAATAACTTGTTTATATTTCAATTTAATCCTATTTATCCATTTAAAATAACTAGAAAATCTTGTTTACATTTTTTGGCCCACACCCAAGGACTGTATTGCTGTAAGCCCGGCCCTTTGTTAAAATTGACTATGGGCTTCTTATATAGCTATTCCATTTTTGCTATTTCTGTAAGTTGAATTTATCGGCCCATAGCCATAGAATTATCCAACTCAAATACTCATTTTCACACCCCATTTTCAAAAGTTTACATGAGTTTTAAATATGAAATGTAAACAAATGGGCCAAAATAAGAAACGTTAACAGAAATTTAAACAAGAAATGTAAATTACCCAAACCACCGATGTGCCCACACGTTAATCAATTTATAGTCCAAACCACTCTTGATAGCAAAATTGAAATGTAAACGAGTTCTAATTATTTTAATCACGTGATACTCTTATACGAATTCTGCCAAATTTTGACTCCAAATCATATTTCTATAAGAATAGTAAATTTGATAGAATGTAAAAATAAGAATAAAAAAGTAAAAACTAAATTTGAAACTCTACATTAATTGTGGTCCGCACCATACATACAATATTCAAATGCTAATATATTTGAATATTTTGTCATAGTGACTTGATTTTACCATTAATACTATTTATGAAGATAAGTTTTAATTGCTTGACTTGAACGCATAAACCAAGTTTGTTTTATTGAATAGCTACTAGCTAGCTAGCCTATTACCGCGTTTTAAGGACTAATATAAGTACAAGCTACCTATTTATATAGTATGATGAAATGCTGACCGATCGAATTCAATATTAATCGATGAACTAAAATTTTCATTCGGAATCGCAAATTAAACATCTCTTCCATTAATTTTTACATTATGCTAATTCTTGAAGCAAGAAAGAAAATTAAAACAGCTTGGACGTAGAAACTTAAGTACTCAATAATATATATTTTTCTGAAATTTAATTATATATGTTAAGTAAAATCATATGATCACATTTCAAACATGATCTGTACAGTAAACGCATGCAAGATTAATTAATACAGTTCTTGCACACTTTATAAAATGTTGAAGTTCATAAAAAAAGTTGAATAACTAAGTTCCGACATGGGAATTAATACTAGTCTTACTTCTTAGGCTGCCTAACATGGGAATTAAGTACCAAATTGTTCCGACAACTTAGGACATGATTTTTTATTTTTCATTTTGGTACAACGACAAACTTAGTACAATCCTGTCAATATTTCGATCGGAATGAGAAAAAAGGGAATTACATTATTCTAAATATTAATTAATTATTTAATAAACCGACCAAAGTAAATTTTGGCTTTTGCGTTGGTTCTTTTCAATAGACAGTCCCACCTCACCAGTCCCCATCCTATTCCAAAAAATTATATAAAAAAAAGAATAAAAAATATATGATTTTACCACTTTAGTAGATAAAATTATTATAAAATAAAGAAGTAGAAATAAAAATTACAGGCACGTTCTCCGCAGCCTCTTTTGGCTCCGTCATTGACCCCACGTACTAATTTACCAAAGAGATCAAGGTCAATTATTGCGTACAAAAACCTTTCTTTGTGCGGATGCCGATCATTGCATGAAAACTTATCTATTTTCAGCGTAAAATTTTGAATTAATATAAGTTTTGCTAATTAAAGAATATATATATATATATATATATATTTATTTATTTCGGTTATTTCCTCAATGGCCATTGCTTTCTAGTTTTGTACACTTTATTTGAGTGGTCGCTCCGCTCCGCTCCGATCCGATATTCCCCCTATAACCTATTCTATGAATGTCTACGTCCTATACATATATGTATGTCCTGTCCATATATCGATCTATGTTAGTACATACGCGTGCCATTGCCAGTGCCTGCAAATGCATGGACATATATATTGAAGATATTGTTGTTAAATATATATCATACTAAGTCTGTTACAATACATTAATATTAAACTTATTGGCATTTAAAATAACTTAATTACATGATTTTTATTTTATTTTTTATGAATGTAATATTTTCAATGATCCTCAATGTTTACTAAAAGTTGCAGGACAAAAAGACGACACACATTGGATGCAAGCTTCAAACAATGGCGTTAGCTGCACTAGCCATTCTTGGCCAAAGATCAGCGCATTCCTTCCCAATCGGACCTGTAATTGCAGAGCCTTTCATTTCCCCTTCGGGTTCACAATCACACTTAATTTCCTTTCTTCACAGTCGCCATCACCATATCTTCCACATAGGCCGACGGCAGCCTGTTCAGCCTTCCCTTAATACCCTTCACGGAGATAATGTAAAGATTCTTTGCTCCAGTATTATCGGCGCAATTCACCGTCGCCGCCATCGGCAGCCCCAGAGACATCCGAAACTTGTTTCCGGTTGATCCTCCACACCCTCGCTTAGACATTTTTCAGATTAGGGTTTCGAATGTAATTAATTAATTACATGATTAACTACTCCACAAAATACTAAACTATTAGCTAGTAATTCGATGACATATAATATCCCACTGCTAAAATTTATTTTATGAATTAAACATTTTAAAATTATGCTTCAAATTAAATGATTTTGTTAATTATCAAAACGCTGCATGCATGTCCCTTTTATTGAAGACCATATATATATGATTAATTTGATAAAATAAAACTAATCTTTCAGCCACAATTCTTTAGGACAATAACTGATGCATAAAGTTTTCATTAATAAGGATTAGTGCCAAATCAATAATTAAATTAAAGCTGTAAATTGTGATCGAAGTAGTAATATTTCCATTTTTGTTTCAAATTGAGAATATATTAATTAACTTACTCATTATTGTGACTAAAGATAAACTAGCTAATTAAATTTACTACTCAAACCCGTACGAACCAACAAATTAAATAGAATAATTTTGAAATAAACCAGACCATTATCTTAAGTGATAATTACATATAGGTCCCAACGTTTGCCCTATTTACATCTGGGTCCAGAAAAATTATTTTTTTATATATTAGTCCATTGACCGGCTGACTAACAGTCAAAATTAATATTTCTGTTAAAAAAGCAAAAGTAAAATAAAATAAATTATGAAATGACTACATTACCCTTTGGATTATATTGTAAAATTGCCAAACTATAAGGACCTAAATGTAAAATTTCTCGCCGGAGCCACCACCCGGGTGGTCGACACCTTATACCAAGACGATCCTCTCTTCGAGCCCGTCATATTCCCCAAGTCCATTTTTCCATTCGACAACCACATCGGATTTAATTTTAATTCTAATTTTCGAATTTTACTAAAACCCTAGAAATTTCAATTCGAAATTAACGACAATTTGTTCGTCGAATTTCCGATCCGGCTTCACCAATGGCTTACCCATGTCGAGGAGGTTAGGAAAGGTATACCAGTCGCCGGAGATGGTTGCCGGAAAAACGCGCGCCACCACATCTCCGCCGCGCCACCTTCAGGACGCCATATCTCTTCCATCGGTGGTCGGATGGGGGTGAGACCACCGCCAAAATGCTCCTCTCGTCAAGAGCTTCAATTCCCGACCAACCTCAGCCATTGCCATCGCCGGAGGAGTGAGATCAAAAAATATGCCGTCTCTGCTTCAAACCGCCGTAGCGCCGCCGTGGCTGAACGGATGGCCACGGCACCACACTCATTGGACTCGTCGTGAAAAACCGTTCCAGAATCGGCCATCCTCTGCTATTGCCGTCGCCGGAAAATCCTTTCCGGCGAATAACGCCACCACCATAAGTTTTTAATTTTTTTTAATTTTTTAAATTTTTTTTTGAAAAAGAGTAAGATAGTCATTTCTTATTTATTTATTTTTTTTTTTATTTTTTTAACAGAACCGTTAATTTTGACTAACGGTAACTTGGTCAATGGACTAATATATAAAAAAATGAATCTTCTGGACCTAGATGTAAATAGGCAAACGTCGTCGACCTATGTAATTTTCCCTTATCTTAATTATGCATAGAATGAAGGCAAGAATTAATAGAGATGCATGGCTAGCTACATATAATCTAGCAATTAAAAAAACTCCAATTACTCTTAATTAAATAATACAAATTGTTACTTACACCAACATCCTGCAATTTGATTGAATCAAATGTGCTATAATTAACTAAAAGTATATTATAATTAATGGGAAACAGTTGAACCTAATAAGTACAGTACTACATGCGGATCCTCGCCTAAAATAAGTTAAATTTCTGTTAAAATGTCTTTAAATTTAATTAGGATAAACTACCAATTAAGTCATGAAGTCTACTAATACGTACATCCTACACAATTAATAATTATCCTACGTACAATAGTGGTGTAATATTATTGGTGGATGGGCAGATTAATAAAGCCAAAAAATAAGAATAATAATATGTGACTTATATGTATTTTATAATTAATATAAATAAATACATTATTGGTCATGGAAGCGTGATCCCAAAAAGTCCATATTCCTATATGATCCCTAAAGTAGACGACGTTAATGCAAGTTGCAAGCTGGAAAATTTTCAAGGGTCCTAAGTCCAGCAGCACCGCTTCGACCTAGATCGATCATGCGTTGAATTTTAAACCCACCCACTATAGCTTAGCTTGCCCTCACTACAGTACTGGACGTATTTATCTACGGTTCTTCTTGCAACTTGCAACATGCAAGAGAGGCCGGATGGATCGGAAAAAGATCAGTAAATGACAAAAACCAGGTTCCAAAATTGAAATTATCAAAATTCATAGGTGAGACAATTCATCAAAATCATCAATCAAATCACACCTATTGTGAATATCTAGGTCAAGATTCCCAAATTAATTGGAAAAAATTATTTATCAAAATCATCCAATTTTGAACCATATATGATCAGGGAAGTATAAATATGTGAAAAGAATAAAATTAGACGATTTTGAAAAATAATCTTCTCCAATTAATGTGGGAATCTTAATTAACCTAGATAAAAGAGTAACCTAATGATTCGATGAAGTGTCTCAGTACTTATGAGTTCTGAATTTTCTCGAGGAGTTTCCGGTAAGTTTTGAAAATTAATTTCAGGCTAAAATTAAATCGGACCAAAATTGCGAAAAAATGAAACTGATCAGTGGACCTTTTTCGAAAAGCAAAATTAAATCGGACCAAAACCCGAAAATGATAAAGTTACCGAAATGCATGCAATTTGTCCAAAAATAAATCAAAACCCAGTTATAAAATCTACGGACTAATTAATAATATTAGCTGCTAGTGATAGAGGTTCAAGTACTTATTGAATTAATATTCAAAGAAGTGAAAATATTAAAGCAATCTGTTTTTCACCATCGAAAAATTAAACCTGAAGACGATATTTCTGGAATTTAACTACTGTTTTAGCCTTTTATAGTTAGGCCATGCAGTCATCTATTATACCAAATGTAGATATAACTATCGAGATAATTAACTAACTGAAAATTAATGATTCTTCGTACATATCATAATTAAGTATTATACCCTCCAAATCAAAGTCTATGCATTAAATTGGAATTAAAAGACAAAATACATATTTCCTCCGGAATGGGGCATATTAAATAAATAGAGAGATTAGAGATGACTAAGATCATATCCTAGCTAGCTAGCTGTTTGACTTGATTATCCACATAGTTAATTGCGCCAACACTAAATAATACACCAATTAATTATCTAATATATTTTTCAATGTTTCCGCCGTACGTATGATATAATTTAATGTAATTACCAGATTTTTTTTTAATGTAACTTCTCTAAATTACAATTTTACCCTATGATGGGGAATATCTTGGAGAATACACGTGGCACACTCGTAAAAGAGTCAAAACGCCACGTGTATCTAAACCCGGGTCAACCCACGCTTGACTCAAGAACATGCTCGAGGGTTGACCATAGCTCGCCCTGATACCCCGACCGTCATTACAATGTAGAACCTCCCGGGTGCCATATATCAACCCTTCAGGCTCGAGGATCGATATTCGACTCGCTAATCCTCCTAGAACGTAGATCGAGGGTCGACCTCCGGAGGCTCGAACCTGTCCCGTCCCTACACGGTCGACCCCGCAGCAGCCGCATTAATTGCGCCGTATCTACTCTGATTGCCTTCCGTACTCTGTATCTCCAGAAGTGACAGGCAATCAGTCCTGTCAGGGAATGAATCAGATCCGAGGCACAGGCATTAAATGCCCCACGGTCGAGGCCATACCCGATAGGTATGAAGCCTCCCTATAAATACCCCCATCATTTATTATGGTAGGTAAGCTCTTCGAATTAATAACTCTGACTTCCATCCTCTCTTTACGAATATCCTATTCGAAACTGACTTAATTCAGTGGAGAGGCTACGCCGAAGACAACCCCCTCCGGCCAAAGTAATCCCATGCTAGTGCTTTTCAGGTCATAGCCGAACTCCCATCTACAAATTCAACTGTCTGTCAGGGCCACGTGGACGATCCAGATCCCGTACCAAAAAACGACTTCATCAGTTTGGCGCCGTCTGTGGGAACCAAAAAAGACTTTCGACCTTAGAGCGATCAAGCGTTAGCAATGGTGAACAAGAAAACAAAAAGCACCCACAGCATCGTCAGGACTCGATCTCAAATCGAGGCTGATCGAGCCACTGCCGCCGCTGAAGAACAGGCGGCCTTCGCCGCCCGACTGGAAGAAATCGACCGCCCTCAGGGGGCAAACCCCCTCAACGAGGGGGAGGAGGACGCTATCTCACGGGCGGACCTACCCGCAGTCATACTCCCTGCTCAACCGTCAGCCCAAGATCTAGCCGCGTATACCAGTCAGGTCTACGAAGAGGCTAGGCAGGCTCTCGAAGCGGGGAGGCCCATAAGGATGATCCCCCTCATAGTCAATGTCACTGAGCCCTCTCCCATACAATATCGGCTATCTCGACCTCCGCCTGTCCCGCGAGCTCAAACTCACGCAGGAAGGGGGAACGAGGGCCGCAGGCCCGAAGCTGCCCGACCTCCGCGTTATCCCGCTGACCATTCCCCTGAAGGGGAAGATGAGAATAACGGCCACACGGTCCAGAGGCCAGAAAAGGCGCATGTCGCCGAGCAAGAAAACGAGCCGGAGGAGGAGGGCTACTATGATGATGAATACGATCGAGAAGAATTCGACGATCAAATTAATGAAAGGGACTACGTCCCCCCACCTCCCATCCGTCGGAGGGCATATTCGCAGCCTATCCGACCTATACATCCACATCAGGTCCGCCCTACGGGCGGGCTCATGCAGGACGCTAGACGTCCCCTTCCTCCCCGACTTCCGGTCAGGGAGAGGTTAACAAACAAATACGCCGGCGTCCCACCATTCGGGGATTTGAGGGACAGACTTCCCCCCCGACGTGATGTTGCTCGTAACGAGCAATGGGAACCCGAGCGTAATGCGCGGAGCCGGCGACAGAGGCTGTCGCCATTTACAGAGGAGATCCTCAGCGAGGATCCAGGATCGACCGCTATCCCCAGGGACCTCCCCATCTACGATGGGAAAACCGACCCCGGCGACCACATAACCAGCTTCGAGCTGTCAATGAACCTGTTCCCCCATACTCCGCACACATGGGCCAAGGTTCTGGCCACCACCTTCAAAGGGGCGGCGCTCGACTGGTTCCTCAGGCAACCTCCCACCTTCATAAGGTCTTATGACGAGCTCTCCACAGCGCTGGAAGGCCACTTCTCCCCCCTAATCCAAGATAGGCTTGGGGTGTCACGATTGGATTCCATAGTCCAGGGAGTGAGCGAATCCCTACGGGATTACTTCACTCGGTTCAACGCGGAATTGGTCCGTGTCGCACCGCCGGACCTGGCAGTCGTGCTCAGCACCTTGGGGAAAAACTGCCACTGCCGTGACTTCACCAAGGATATCCTTGGCCGAGTTCCCATAAACAGCCTAAGGGACATCCAAGACTGTGCCACGAAATGGATGGACTATGAGGAGATTGAGGGGAGCTACTGGGCGAATCACGGTCAGGCCATGCTGCGAAGCATTGGTCGAGCCCCCGCTCACAGCAATTACTATAATCGGTCTCGCGGCCCTGAAGACCGGAGTCCCCCTGCGTCTAGTCGAGGGAAGAATAAGGGTCGTCAAGAGAGCGGCGCTCGACCCGAGGGAAGCTCGAACACCCGGCGGCCCGACCGGGAGAAGTACGAGCCCCTGATATGCGCGGTAGGGGATATCCTTCCTAAAATCCCTGGGAACCTCCTCAATTACCCCAAGAAGCTGAAGCTCAACCTGCGGAAGATCGATGACTCTAAATACTGTGAGTTCCACAATCAGCCGGGGCATGATATAAACGACTGTAACCAGCTGAAGGATGAAGTCGAGAGGCTCATCCAAGGGGGGCATCTTGCCGAGTTTGTCAAGAGATTGAAGAGGAATAGGGATCGGGGGCGTGAGCGGCGCTGCAATGAGAACGAAGACGGGCGGTCGAGGTCTAGGTCTCGATCGCCCCCACCCAAGCGGAATCAACGGGATGGAAAACAAGCCATCTCCCCTAACATGATCCCGAACGCGCCAATCCACGGTCGAATCGATATGATTGTGGGGGGCCCCGACGGGGGAGATACCAGGACATCCCGTAAGAGGGGGATTCGCCGCGCTTAAACCAGCCTCCATGGCCCCCACGAAGTGCTTCAGGTAGAGCCCGGGGAAGAATGGAAGCAAAAGGAAGTGGCTTTCAGCGATAGGGACTTTCATCTAGATCCCCATCGGGACGGCGTAACGCCGAGTTGTCCGATGGTGGTAACTTTAGACATTGCGAACTACGCTGTAAGTAAATGTTTGGTTGATACTGGAGCTAGTTCAAATATTGTTCTTTACTCGACTCTTCTGCGAATGCATTTGAGTAAATTAAGATATGAACCAGTAAAAACCACTCTCAAAGGCTTTGGTGGCTCGATCATCGCCCCGAAAGGCCAAATTAAAATGCTCACTTCCATGGGCGTCCATCCCGCTCGAACGACGATGGAAATTAACTGGGTCGTCGTCGATATCCCCGACTTCCCCTATAACATGATTTTGGGTCGACCCGGCCTCATCGACTTCAAGGCCGTTATCTCGACCTACCACCAAAAGATCAAACTCCCGACTCCCTACGGGATCGGGGAGGTATGCTGTGACTTAGCCGAGTCTTGGGCTTGCTACGCAATTGCCAATGAGGTTCGACCCCCCACCGAGGACGTGTTTAAACCTGGCGATCTCATCATGGATGATGGAGATGAAGACGAAAGGATCCCCGACCCAAAAGGGGATGGAGCCTCGCGCTCCAAAATGAGTACCCATGAAGCTCGAAAGAAAAGGAAGATGGACGAATCCCGACTGTCGGCAGCCGAGGACACTCGGTTGGTCCAACTCGATCCTCAGGATCGAGAAAAAACCACCAGGGTCGGAGCAAGTCTCGAGGGAAAACAGTTGGAGTGCCTCACCATCTTCCTACAGGAGAACGCGGACGTCTTTGCCTGGAAGGCCAAAGATCTGGAGGGGGTCGATCCAAGGGTAATCTCGCACTACCTAAACATTGACCCTGCCTTCAAACCCATAAAACAAAGATTAAGGACCCAAAGTGTCGTCCGCAACTCTATCATCGAAGATGAAGTCGACAAATTGCTCGATGCCGGGTATATCACTCCAGAAAAATACGTCGATTGGCTCTGCAATGTGGTCCTCGTGGCCAAGACCGGGGGCAAATGGAGGATGTGCAACGACTTTACTGACCTAAATCGGGCATGTCCTAAAGACCCTTACCCTCTACCCCGGATCGACCAGCTGGTCGACTCGACCGCCGGATGTGAGCTGATGAGCATGATGGATGCCTTCCAAGGGTATTATCAGATTAGGATGGCTCCCCAAGACCAAAAACACACGGCGTTCATCGTTGTCAAGGGGATATATTGCTTCAAAGTAATGCCGTTCGGGCTCAAGAACGCAGGAGCCACCTATCAAAGGCTGGTTAACCTGATCTTTGATCCCTTGATTGGAAAAACGGTGGAAGTTTATGTGGACGACATGATCGTCAAGAGTTTAAAGGCGGAAAATCATCAAAACGACCTTAGCGAGATGTTTGCCTTGATAAGAAAGCATCGCCTCAAGCTCAATCCCCTGAAATGTGTGTTCGGGGTTAAAGGAGGAAAGTTTCTGGGATATATGGTAAGCCAACGAGGGATCGAGGCCAACCCGGAAAAAATCGCGGCCGTTATTAACATACCACGACCAGAAACCATCAGGGGGGTCCAGCAATTAGTCGGGCGAATCGTAGCACTTAACAGGTTCATATCTCGATCGGCCGAGCGTAATTTGCCCTTCTTCAAAATATTGAGAGATGTGAAAAAGTTCGAGTGGACGGAGGAGTGCGACCGAGCCTTTGAAGAAATGAAGAGATACCTGGCATCCGCTCCGCTGATCGCCAAACCCGAGCAAGGGGAGATACTCTATCTCTACCTCGCCGTCTCAGACGAAACCATAAGCTCGGTTCTAGTAACCATCAGGGATCGGAAACATCTCCCGGTATATTATGTAAGCAAGATCCTTCACGGGGCAGAGACTCGATACCTGGAGATCGAGAAGTTTGCGCTTGCCTTGGTGGTCTCTTCAAGGAAGCTACGCCCATATTTTCAAGCGCACGAGATCGTCGTCCTGACCGACCAACCGCTGAAGCAGGTGATGGCAAAACCAGATAACTCGGCTCGACTGATCAAGTGGGCTATTGAGCTCGGGCAATTTGATATCACTTTCCAACCCAGGGTCGCCATACAAGCTCAAGTCCTCGCAGACTTTCTGGTCGAGAAAACAACCATGGCAAAGACACCTAAAAGCAAGAATACTCATTGGCTCCTGAAGGTCGACGGTTCGTCGACCGCCCAGGGTGGGGGCGCGGGGATCTCTCTAACAAACCCGGATGGGTTGGATCTAGACTTTGCCATCGGTCTGAACTTTCGAGTCACCAATAACGAAGCGGAGTATGAAGCACTCATTGCAGGACTGAAAACCGCACTCGAAAGCGGGGCCAAGTCGATCGCGGTTATCACCGATTCGCAACTCGTTGCACACCAAGTCCAAGGACTCTACGAGGCCCGAGAGGAAAACATGATCAAATACCTGGAGACGGTACGCAAGCTAACAGCCCAGCTCACCAGCTTCGCGATCAACCAAGTGCCCAGGGAGGAAAACACGAGGGCCGACGTGTTGTCAAAGCTCGCCAACGGCCTTAAGGGCACCGAAGAACGCGAAATCACCTTCAAAATCGCCAATCATCGAGCCATCGACGGGCCCGAGTCAGCTATAATCACGATCGACCCTGAAGAGCCCTGCTGGCTCGATGAAATCGTGCTATATCTAAGAGACGGAGTGCTGCCTCAGGATCGAAGCGCCGCTCGGCGATTACGTCACCGGGCTACAAGATATACCCTCGATCCCGAGGGTCGACTCTACAAACGAGGTAACCGCCGACCCCCGATGAGGTGTCTCCGACCCTCGCAAGTTGAAGAGGTTCTCTACGAGATCCACGCAGGAAGTTGCGGTAACCATGCGGGAGGCCGATCTCTGGCTAGGAAAGTAACACGAGCTGGTTACTTCTGGCCGACCCTCGAGAGAGACGCCGAAAGATGTTCCAGGCGTTGCGTCAAGTGCCAAAAAACAGGAAATTATTCCCACAAGCACGCCGCGGAAATGATAGCCATCGATGTTTCATGGCCATTTGATCAATGGGGGATCGACATAGTGGGGCCACTCCCGACGTCCACCGTGCGGCAGGCGGAATATTGCATCGTGGCCTGCGAGTACTTCTCCAAGTGGGTCGAGGCAATAGCCGTTAGGAAGACAACCTCTAAGGTCATCCAGAACTTCATATGGAAGAACATAGTATGTCGGTTCGGAGTGCCTCGAATCCTAATTTGCGACAATGGGCCTCAATTCAGAGCCGACGACATGAAAGAATGGTGCAAGGACCATGGGATCGATCAGCGATTTGCTTCGGTCGGATACCCACAGGCAAATGGGCAGGCGGAGGTGACCAATCGCACCATCCTCCGAAGTCTCAGCGCTCGACTCGACGCCAAAAGGAAGGCGTGGGCAGATGAGCTTGATGAGGTTCTATGGGCCTACAGGACCACCCCGCGGACCGCCACAGGCGAGACCCCATTTGCTCTCGTCTATGGATCGGAAGCCTTGATTCCCACGGAGTTGCTCCACGAGACTGCTCGAGTCTCACACTTCCAGTTAGCTCAAAACAACGAAGGGCGAGCGCTCGAGCTAGATCTTATTGAGGAGAAGCGCCATCGGGCGTTAGGACGAATGCAGCAACACAAGGCGGCGGCCGCTCGAAGCTACAACAAAAACGTTCGACCCTTAAGCTTTCAAGTGGGCGATCTAGTCCTAAAAAAGGTTGAGGTGTCTAGGAAAGTTAAGAAGCTCGAGGAAAAATGGGATGGACCGTACCGTGTTGCACGAATCGCCAGAAACAACGCATATAGGCTGGAGACCTTAGGCTCGGAATCCGAGGAGTTGCCTCGACCGTGGAATGCCTACAATTTAAAATTATATTATCCTTAGAACCGATCCTTACGGGATTTGGATATGTAACTCCCCTCGAAGGGCCCTACATGTAATAGCTATGCTTGTGTGGAATACATCGTGAGAATTCGTTTTAGCAGCATCTACGATTAATCAGCGCTTCAGCAACGAAGCTGGGGACTCGAGCGTAAAACTCGAGCCCACGAAGTTCAAACAACCCCTTGTTTGAAGCTATGCTTCAGCAAGGGAGTTGGGGACTCGAGCGTAAAACTCGAGCCCACGAAGTTCAAACAACCCCTTGTTTGAAGCTATGCTTCAGCAAGGGAGTTGGGGACCCGAGCGTAAAACTCGAGCCCCCAAGGTTGCAACGACTCCTTATTGAAGTTACGCTTCACCCAAGGGAGCCGGGAACTCGAGCCCGAATCCTGGGCTGGAATTAAGTTTCAGCAAGTAAAGCAAGGATTCGAGTGAAATTTAATAAACAAAACTCGAGCATGAAACTCGAGCCCGAACCCTTGGTTGGAATTAAGTTTCAACATGTAAAGCAAAGATTCGAGTGAAATTTAAAGTACTAAATTTCATTAAAAATTGATGGAAGTATTACAAGACTCGAGCCTATTGCTCGAGGAGAGAATCCTATTACAAATGAAAAAATGAGGAGGGTTCAAGGATCGGCAGGGGCAGCCGGCTTGCTCGGGCCAGATTCGAGCACCAGGGAGCTCAACCACTCGAGCTCCGCCGCAGACCACGCAGGCTCGGCCTCATTTGGATCTACCGAAGGGAACAGGTGATCCATGGTGGGCTCCAGCGGTTCGTCCTTCCCGTCGTACGGCTTCTTCATAATTTCGGCAAGGAGCCTTTGGACCATGAAGCCATACGGATGCTGGTCGGGATCGGACGTTTCAACGGTAGTCTTCGTCACTACCGCTTGAGCTTCGGCGTCGGGGGCAACCTCCTTCTGAGGGCGAGGGTCGTCCGCGGTTATCCCGACCCTGGAGAGATTGGCACCGGGGACGATCAAATTCTGGGCCTGTAATTGGGCCAGGCAGAGCGCATGGCCTTCTTTGAAGTCGTCAAACGCCTTAATGGCGCTGGCCTTCTCGAACATAGGCCCCTCCACGAATTTCTTCACAGCCCATCGCCCCATTGCCATCTGGGCTTTTTTTAGGAAGCCCCGAGCCTTGCCGCGATACTTGACCTCCATCTCCTGCTCGACGGCCGCCCGACCCGCAGCCTGCCCCTTAACGAAACCCTCTTGGGCCTCGAGCCTGAGGGATCGAGCCTCCCCCTCGAGCTTTGAGACCTCGAGGGTTCGCTCCTCGACTGCCGCCAGAAGCTCGACCTCCTTCTCCTTAAGCTTCTTATTCTCCGATTCCAGCAGTTGGGCGGACTGCTGAAACCCTTGGGCTTGCCTCTTCCAGTCGCCCTCCTTCTGCTCCTCGACCTCTTTCTTGAGGTCGACCCACCGCCGCTTGTAAAATTGCTTCCTCGACCGGAGGGCCTTCGCGTATTGCACTAGGCCATGAGCGATCGGGGCAGTGCGCTGCAAGGTCGACACAAAAAGGACGGTTTAGTTCAAAATCGAGTAAGGAAACTTTAACAACGGAATACGATAAATTACTTACCGACATAAAGGCGGTGGCGAGGTTGCGCTCGAAGGTCTCTAACGACCATTCGGCCATGCGTTTGTGGTCGGGCTCGGTCGCCACCGACCGCCAAATGGCCCTCACGGCCTCAAAATCTGACCCCGCGTTGAGAAGGGATCGGGGTTGCCCCTCGACTAGTTCCGGGACCCCTCCCGGGAAATGGGGCTCGGCCACGGGAAGGTAATCCCTTATGCGGCGTGTCAGGAACTCAACGCTCGTCTCGGAGCCCGAGTCGTCCGTCGGCTCACTAGTCGACCCTTTGCCCTTCATCTTTTTGGATTGTGGAGCGGGTCTGAGGGTGGGCCTAGGAGCCGGTCTCTTCCGGGTCAGAGGCTCTGCCTCCCCTTCTTCTTCCTCTAGGTCGACCGGGGCGGGGTCGACCGCTCGGCTGGACCCCTCCGAGGGCCTCTTGAATAGCCCCTTGCCGAGCCCGGGGCCTTGGCGGGGTAGCGACAAACCCGCCCCCGTATCCGCGCCGAGGATAGCAGGCTCGACTGCGGGAAGCTCGGGCCGACTCTGGACGGCCTCGTTGAGCTCGGCCAGCTTCTCCTCGGCCAGCTTCTCATGTTCGGGCAATAGAGCCTTGCCCAAGCTTTGAAGGAAAGAAGTCCTGGATGCCATGAGGATGTTGGTATCTGCGAAAAACATCAAATCGATTAGAAACAGTTGGGAAATCATAAGATTAGCTTAAAAACCTGTGGGAAAAAAGAAAAGAAACAGAAGAAAGGACATATACCCAGGACAAACCCCTCTCGCACTCTCCCGCACCCGATACCCACGGCTGCTAAGTTCTCCTCTTGGCAGAAAGTCCTACAGTCGAGCAGGACCTGGTCGGTACAAGCCTCCCGACCCAGGAACCCCATGATCAACTCAATAGACTCCTCGAGGTCCTCATCCTTTGAGGGTCGGAGGGTCGGAGGCCTATTGTCTTCCCATTGGGTCGGGATGAGAAAACCGTCCGGGTGTTGGACGATCACAAACTCGGCCTTCCACTGGTCGCCGTGAGAAGATGTGGGAATGGAGAATATCTTTTTACCCCTCTTCTGGGATAAGCTGTAGAAACCCTCGCCGGAAGGGGAAGAAGCGGAGAGGGTGAACATCTGAAAGAATCGAGCCCGCGTCGGCTCGAGCCTCAGAATCCTCATCAAAACGAAGAAGCAGGAGATGAGGGAGAAACAGTTAGCAGTCATCTGGCTCGGGCAGACTCTCAAGCCCCGGAACAAGCTAGTGTATTGAGTATTTCCGACCAGGCGGAAGCCGTTCATAACCGCGTTATAATTAACGGCTATCTCCCCGTGTGCTTGCTTGCCCAGGACATCGTCCTTTGTTGCCACTCGGATACCGTACGGCGCGGGCAGGTTCAATCGACTTACGATCCTCACGAACTGCTCCTCAGAAACCCCACCCACTATGCTATCATAGGGAGCAGGGGCTCCCCTCTCCGACTGTAGGGGCTCGACCCCAGCATCTCTCGATCCGCCCGCCGACTTTTCCGCGGAAGCGGCGGATGTCTTGCCACGGTACGAGCGCTGGGGCAAGGCTGCGGCGGACCGACCGCGCGGCCGAACGATGGTCGCCTCCTCGCGACCACTGGTGGATGTGTCCTTGTTCTTGTTGAGTCCCGCGGCCCTACGGGATGTAACCTCAACCTCGGACTCTGAGTCGGTGTCAAACCCTAAGTCGACTACGTCGAAGCGGGCTTCATACTCTCTCAACCTCTCACTCGATCCCTCAGACGCTCCCGACATTTTTATAATTTTAAATAAAATGCAAGAGTTGAGGGTCGGGGATTACCTAAAGTATGAACAGAGTTTTACGCTCGAATCAAATTCCTTCGCCTGTGATTTTCTCGCTAAAATGGCTTCTGCTCGGAGTGAATATTCAGAAAACGTAAGAAATGAGAAAGGGTTAGGCCCTTATTTATAGTAGTCAGGCCTCGGAATACGGAACGTTGCCATAATTACTCTTTATTAGGCTGACGAATCAAGCGCGCCTTCCCGAGAACGAACTGACGGTCGACCTACTTTATTGTCGGTTGCATGTAACAGTAAAACGGGGTTGCGTGGCCCGACCAAAGGAGGCCACGTGGACCGAGCTTCAAAGTGATGGTCGATTTCAGATCCCGGTCGAATAAATTCAACCGAAACCTGGGGGACTCGTGATGGGGAATATCTTGGAGAATACACGTGGCACACTCGTAAAAGAGTCAAAACGCCACGTGTATCTAAACCCGGGTCAACCCACGCTTGACTCAAGAACATGCTCGAGGGTCGACCATAGCTCGCCCTGATACCCCGACCGTCATTACAATGTAGAACCTCCCGGGTGCCATATATCAACCCTTCAGGCTCGAGGATCGATATTCGACTCGCTAATCCTCCTAGAACGTAGATCGAGGGTCGACCTCCGGAGGCTCGAACCTGTCCCGTCCCTACACGGTCGACCCCGCAGCAGCCGCATTAATTGCGCCGTATCTACTCTGATTGCCTTCCGTACTCTGTATCTCCAGAAGTGACAGGCAATCAGTCCTGTCAGGGAATGAATCAGATCCGAGGCACAGGCATTAAATGCCCCACGGTCGAGGCCATACCCGATAGGTATGAAGCCTCCCTATAAATACCCCCATTATTTATTATGGTAGGTAAGCTCTTCGAATTAATAACTCTGACTTCCATCCTCTCTTTACGAATATCCTATTCGAAACTGACTTAATTCAGTGGAGAGGCTACGCCGGAGACAACCCCCTCCGGCCAAAGTAATCCCATGCTAGTGCTTTTCAGGTCATAGCCGAACTCCCATCTACAAATTCAACTGTCTGTCAGGGCCACGTGGACGATCCAGATCCCGTACCAAAAAACGACTTCATCACCCTAGATGTTTTTACTACTTCACATAAATTAATAAGAGATATATCCAATTAATGAAAAAAAGATTGATGCATGCCCTAGATGTAACAGTACTATATAATTATATATCTTTATTTGTTTATACATGACGCAAGCAGAACATCATTATACGATATGATCCGCACACGATGAAATATTACCTTTTCTCTTTTTTCCATATGAGGACCCTTTAGTCCAACTTTTGCTCCGAATTGAATATATTATATATCCGATCGAGTCATCAAACGGATTTTGTCAACAATGAGAACTCAAATAGCGAGTTATCGGTGAAAGCGTGTACGTTGTTTTATTATATGCAACTTGGATGTATTACTATTACATACATACTGTTTTCCCATTTGCGCTAGATAATCCCCCTTTGACATTTTGCAAAAGTCCACTCGGCCAAACCCGGAATGTATAAACAAAAAAACAAATATCCAAACTTGCCTCTTTAATGCATGTAGAGGACTTGAGATATTATTATTAGATTATTATATATATAAATACCCTTGGCATTTGTAACTCTTTCATTGCATTATTATTTCCCTTTTTTAAAACAAATATCTCATCACAAAGTGAAGAGGCCGCGGGTCAAATTGCGGCTAAGCTTATCTCTCCTCTTTCTCTTCTCTTTTCTCAGATACACACAAAGGGAGAAGAAGTTATATATGGCCGATATGGAGGATTGGAGTTTGCAAGCCATTGTCAGAGGAACAAGTGGTGATTTCTCAAAGAGTGTTGATTTAGATATGGATTTTGAGATAAATAACTCAGTCGTTGACGCCTCATCAGCTGATCATCTGCAATTTCATCGCGAGTTTCTCGCTAGTTTTCCTGAAATTTTCGAGGCACTAAGCGGCTCCAGCGATGAATTGGAAGAGCTTTACAAGCCGTTTTACCCAGTTGCGGCTCATTCGGATCATCTTCCGCCTCAGACTACGAGTAATGTTCTCGACTTTCAGCTGGAACCGAATATTAATGGAGCCGAAGATCGTAAGCCGGCTCTTAATGATCAAGCTGATCAATCATCAGCGCGCACGGTTACCACTGGCTATACTCCCAAATACAAGAGAAGGTATAATTATTAATTGGTCAAAATTGAAAAAATATATATAATAATTAATTAGATTAATTTTTTGATTTATCTTTATCCCCCGATTTGTTGCAGGTTTTTGAATGTATATGATCTGTCTGTATGCATATGATATGAATTCTTGCTTACTTGTTTTAATTTACAGGAAGAATCAGCATAAAAGGGTTGTGATTCAAGTCACAGCTGAGGGTCTTTCTTCTGATATGTGGGCTTGGCGCAAATATGGCCAGAAACCTATTAAGGGTTCACCGTATCCAAGGTTAATTTTACTCTCTCTCTCTCTCTCTCTCTCTCTCTCTCTCTTATAGTGCAAATTTATACAGATTTGGGGGGATTCTTACAAACAAAAAAACCTTTTGTTGTGTGTGAACAGGAGTTATTACAGGTGTAGCAGTTCAAAGGGATGTTTGGCAAGAAAGCAAGTTGAGCAAAGCTGCAGCGATCCAGGAATGTTCATCATAACCTACACAGCCGAACACAGCCATAGCCAGCCAACCAGGAGAAATTCCTTAGCTGGTACTGTCAGGCAGAAATTCCCAACCTTAAAGAGCTCAAAAGCCTCAAATAGTACAACAACTATTCATGTCAAACAAGAAAAAACCGAGGAATCGGCCGTAATTTCATCAGCTGAACTAGTAGTTAATTTCAATCACCAGGCTGTAATAATCAAAGAAGAGATCAATAAAGAGGAGAATGAAGCTGCAGGAGGGAATGATAACGACGACGTTAACATGTCTGAATTTGTATTCAGTGAGGATTTCTTTTCGGGTTTAGAAGAGTTTGATGAATTTATTGGGGACGTACCTATCTGCCAATATGCTTCTGCGCAGCAATTACATGTAAGATCTTGTAGCTGATCGATATGTTAGGTATTGCGAAATTTAATGTTGTACGTATAGTATACCCTCATAGGGCTTGTTAAAATTAACAATATATATAATATACTTAATTAATTACTGCAGCTTCTAATGAAGCTTTAATTTTGCTCTAATATAAGGTACTGTATTTACAACTTCAGTTTATAGAGGCCAAATTATATATATATATATATATATATATATATAAATTAATTAATTAATTCCATTCTTGTGATAAGTAGTAAGCATAATCAAGATTAGAAAGTAGATAAAAAATGCCAAATCAGCTGCCACAAAAAAATGCCAAATCAGCGGCCACAATATAGTAAGCATAAAAAGGGAGGGAAAACTTAATGTGTGGCAGCTAATTTGGCATTTTTTTTATCTACATGGCAGCCAACTCTACAACTTGTCCGGAAAACGTACCATGTGCTGGTCATGTAATGATTTTAAGTCGGAAAATTAAAATTGCGGCGAAAAGTGGATGGAAATTGCTAGAATTTAAAATCACCGGATATAATCTCCAAATTTTGAAAATTGTGTCTCTAAAACCCAAGAAAATTGCTGGATGGATAATACAATTTTACCCTCCTGAAATTGCAAAAATTACTAATCCTCTTATGAGATGTAAATTGCAATTAAAGCATATGATTTCCAGTGATATTAATTAAATATTTGTATTAATTTTGCTTCAATTACATTCTGATTTAGTTTTTATTTCGATCATTATATCTATATATGTTATGTTTCAATCTGGTCTAATATTTAATTAGTTCATTGATATATATATATATATGCTTTAATTTAATTTTGAGAATGTAGTCTCCCAATTAAGTCCCAAAGTTAGGTATGGGTTAGATGAAGCAAAGAAATTAAAGCCCCGAATGTACGAAATCCAATGACAACATTCCCATTTGTATTTGGAAATTATCATTTGAGTTTGGTCGTATGTATATGTCCATATATACATACACATACAATTACATGCGTGTCTGTGTGTATTAATTTTTCATGACCCAGACCACCCGGCCAGTGGAGGCCTTTTTTTTTTAAATTATTGATTTATTTATTTTATTATTATTTTATGTTTTTAACCTTGTGGTCTAGCTCCAGTTAAGGTTTGACTATAAATTGTGAATTGTGAGCTATTGTTAGTATTATTTAAGGAATTTCGAGTACCGCTTAATTCGGTCTAAAAGTCAACCGAAGTGAAAAAGTTGTATTCACTCGATTCGACCTTAGTAGTTTCCAGCATACAAATTTGTAAGGGATCGGATACTTGCTGCATGCGACTTAATTCCTTATTATGAAATTACCAATTATCTCTTGTAAAATCATTTTATTGTACACATATGATTATAAGTTTATATGGAAAAACCTCATCTTTAATTATAAATAACTCATCTTAGTAGCATGTATATTTATTTAGCTAGCTCCTTTTTAATTATAAATAACTCCATCTTAATTGGTATTAAATAAATCCCCTAACTTTAATTTACAGCAATACAGATATATATGATATTAATCACTATGTGCATATATGCTACTATAACATAATCATATATATATATATATATATATATATATATAACACACTTGATTACTATACAATATAATATAAATATACCTATATATGATCGTTATTAAATAATTAACCTACCCTAGTTGACGTATTAGCATGGAGTTGCATTAAGTGTAGACTGCAGTACTGATCTTGCTGCTGAGTCGTCTGGCCAATCAAAGCAGCCATACATCCAACAAAAGCCGCATTCATATAAGTGGTGGGCTCCGAATGTGAGTAATCGGATCTTGAGTCACTGAAATGGTCATTCGAATCGGGTCCTCCCACGATTGCACCCACATGAGTGTTGGGATTTGGGTTAGAAGAAGAATACCAATCCGAATATGCATCTTTGCACCCAATTTTCGCTGGATTGGTGCGGATTGAAGGCAGTGATGAACCTCGGTGGTGTAATTGTGTAGGAAATTTGCTGCGGCCGAATCCAACCATATATGACATTTTCATCGGATTGTTTCCAAGAATATAGTCTACCTGCAACAAACGTAATTAATTAATTTATTATAAGCTGACAGAAAGGCAAACAAATAATAAAAATTAAAAAGCCAGCGCCTTTTCTTGTAACTATGGGTGTGCATGATTGTTACACATTTCTCATCTTAATTATAATTTAATTGAACGGAATTATGCATTGTTATTTAATAATGTGTCTCAATTATATTACCTTATCGATATCTAAATTTAATGATATGATCATGTTGATTGTTTGCTATATATCTCGATCGATCTCTTGAGCGTTAACACATCAGAACATGAAATTAAAAAGGCTTTACATTTTACCTCTCGAAATATGAGTTTAATGCAATTGTCTCTCGTTGAGGGGTCTTTAAAAAAAAAATGGATGATTTTTCTGGCTTAATTAAATTAGACAATACAAATTGATCTGTCAAATTTCTTAAAGTATAGGACAAAATCATAAACATGAATATTGACAAGCTAAAAATATCTAAGTCATAGGACTATTTTCGTAATCTTACCTTATAATTATTCAAGCTATTCAATTTGATTGATGACGTGATTAATTAAAGATTTAATAAAAACGTACGCATTAAAATGACATTAACGCAATGCAAGTTATTTCCTCACTAGGAATTCATGGCTGCCTAAATAACCTATTTAATTGCCTGAAGTGATCTCTCACCAAAAGGAAAATATTTTTGGAGTATACTAGGCAAGGGACCAAGTCCTCTAAAAATACATACATGCACTAATTAAACTACCCTAGCTAGCTCAATAAATAGCTAGGCGGGCTGGACCATACTACTTCCTTATTAGTAAGGGAATCTTACAAAACTAAACCCACAATTAATAATTAATGCCTTAATTAATAATGCTAAAAACAAATTACGTCATAGTGACATCTACCCAGATTAATTAATTCTCTAGTATCTGAGAAACTACATGTAAAATTAATATATATACTTATAGTCTTCTTTTTTCCGCCCGATTTTATTTTTTTTGGGGCTTTTAAGCCTAGCTTTTGATCACATGACAAATATAATTTATTTGCCAAGGGGATCAATGAAAACCGATTGACTATTTCAAGCAGTTAGAATATTACGTACTGACCTGTGATTTGGCGAAGGCTTTGATTTTGGAAGTAGAAAAACTCACAGATCCACATTGAACTCCCTTCTGATCATGAGCAGCTGCATTTAGGATATCTGAGTAGATTAAAAGTATCATGGAAGCACCACCAACATATTGTATGTTACTGCTGTCTCGGGTGTACATCAGCCCACCTGCAAATAAATAAACTCTCAAATTTATTTCTTGATCATCAAAAGAACCTTGATTAATTAAGAAATAAATTTTGCTTAATTATTTTGATATATGTTGATACCAGGGGTTGTTTTAATCTGAACAGAGCTACTTTCTGGCATCAATGCACAGACAAATGAATCAGCATCATTTTTATACTTTGCCAGATCTGTCTTCCCAGCAAGAAATTCCTGAAAAAAATTGTACGTACGTTTAATTAGCTAGTCTTTATATAGTACTGTTAAAAATCATTTTGTGAAATAAAAGTAGATTAATTTTTGCTAAAATTTATTACCTTTGCTAGTAAAACTTGGCCTCCAGCAAATTTGTTGTCCCAACTAAACTCAGAAGCAGAGTTGCTCCAACCCTCATTGGTTGAGGCATACTTCAGATATGTGCTTTCTCCACTTGCCTTGTACAGCCAAGCTGCTGCCCAAAGCAATTCATCCTAATTGTACAAATTTAATTAATTTTACACCATAATTAATTAGCATATATTAATTCAGTTAAATAACGTTTGAGAATGAAATATTTCCTCATTTTTTTTATCAAAGTATTTCAAACAATGTGTAATTTCCCAATTTTACCGTTTTTGCCAGATCTAGAATCATGCGTCATGTCTAATTTTCGTTAATCAATATTGTTCGTCTTAATTAAGATAATAATACATAGATTATATAAATAATATATATATTGACTAATTATTCAACTACTACTATTCAAGAATTTATGATGTATCCAAATACATCAATTTTATATTTTGTGGTTAATTAATTGAAAGAAGTAGCCCTTTAATTTATGGAGCTACTCGAGTATCAAATTTGACTTTATGATTAGCAAACATTTTCTAATAAACTCGTTACACTCATGGCATTTTTATATTAGTTTCTAAAGAACAGGTAGGAAACATGCATTAAAATAATAGAACTTGATTATTGCAACTCAAAATAGTAACGCAACCGCTTTTTTTTATTATTTTTTTTTGACAATATTATTAATTCTATGTAATAAACAGTACTAGTTAATTATTTGACTTTCAAAAGTCAAACTTGTGATCCTTGTACCGAAATTGTTGAATGCAGCTGCTAGCTTTCTTTTACTTTTACTTGTTAAGTTTTACCTGATAACCTGAGTAGGAACAGTAGAATGGGCAAGATCCCTGATAAGATCCTCTATACTCGTCTGCGAACTCAAACAGCTGCGCGCGCGCACATAAACAATTAACACCAATTAGTACTCTCATCAATTATTACATATCGCGACATATTGGTCAAAATCTCTTATTTAATTTATTTTTTGTATTTTAAAAAAATTTAAGTTTCTATATTTTGTTTTAGGAGTTTAATTTGTAAGACTTTTAGTGCATCTTATGGGTTTTATACATCTTATATGATGATTAATATGAGACTTAAATATAAAAATAAAGTAAATTAATTATGGGCCAAAAAATACAATTAAATCTAAAGATTATAGCATAACATACTAAAAGTAAAACGTGATGACCAAATAAAAGACATAAATATTAAATCATATATGATTAATATTGGTAGATCAGAGGTCGGTTTTATATATATATATATATATAATTTTTGCGGAATGTTTAATTAATAACGCGCGTACTGATTTTGAGTGGCTCAAGAGGCGGGAAGAATAGCTGGAATCAGCTGCTTCTTTGAAGACGATAGAAGCAGCGGCAAGGGCGGCAGCCACCTCAGCCGCCGCCTCAGTTCCCGGTGAAGTAGAAGTGATCTTGTAAAGTGTGCGGGGCGTGTCCATGTCCTCAGGCCGCTCCCAGCATTCGTGATCTCTGTTCCCATCCCCTACCTATATATCAAATTAAAAATTTAAAAAAACGTACGTATTTAGACTAATTAATGTTTACAACTTTCACAAATATATATAATAACTTTGGCAAATATATATATATATTAACATACGTACACCTGAGTGTAGAGTAGTGTGGTGGACGAATTGTGAGCTCGGAGTAGGAAATCTGTTCCCCATTTTATTGCAATTCGGAGATTGGAGAGTTCATTGGCAGAATTAATCTGGTCTCCGTATTGAGTTGCAGTCCAGCTCAACAAGGTTATTGAAAATGCCATTGGCCACACAAACTTCACATTGTCGCCCGCATCATAATAACCTCCACCCAGATTCACCTAAAGTTACATATATAACACACATGCATGCACAAATTGGATATATATATCGATGTAAAACCTAATTACATTAAATAAATTATAACAACCTAGCTAGCTGTATGTAGAAATTAGGGTAATTATTTAGGTACGTATTTCATGTAGTTTTAAAAAACGTACGCCTGATAGTGATAGAGGATATATATAATTAGCTAGCTAGCTATATTTTCCAATTACTAAAGAAACCTTAAGTAGTTCATGATTATAAAAGGCAGATTTAGGGTCGTACGTAACGTACGTTTTCAAGCTGGCCATCTGAGAGTGCAGAATCTGCTCTCCATTGGACTCTTTGGTTTGCAGGCAATTCCCCAGATCGTTGCCCTTCAAAGAACAAAATGCCTTTGCTTAAAGCATCTTTGTAATCAGCTGCAGTACCATCGGACGATGAGCACAAGTACTCTTGATGATCATTAATAATCTTCATGGATTTGACAGAACAATTCCAAATGCAAAAGACGAAGATGACGACAATCAAAGTCACATATTCATGCAAAACCAGCTTAATATTCATGTTTAAGTACATCATTAAAAGTACTCCATCAGTTTAATTGATATATATATACTGATCAATTAATCTTCCGTTAGATCTATTTGTCAATATATAATATAGAATTAGCTATATAGATAGATGGTTTTATAACTAATCTGACACATGAATTGCCTTGTCGTGCTCGTGTATCTAGCCATGCATGTCTTTTTCATCGACTGAAAAATGATAATATCGTCAATAAATTCTTTATTTAATTGAGTGCCACCTTATAATTCTTGATCGATATATATATATATATAGATAGATCAATTTTGGTGGCCTTAATTTTAGTTTATTATGGGGTCACAACATGAGCAAATTAAGTTATAATTTGAGGATTGTAAGTAAGTAATTTGTTTTGGGGATGGACATAGCGTGAAGAATAATCAATAGGGTATGGGGATAATGTCAAGATTTCGTGGTTAACATCACAACTGCCGCATATTCATATTGTAGATATGTCATATGTAGTGTTGATGGCTGAGCCCATACTCCTCAAATTAAACCTCATTTTACTAACATTATACTCCTATATGTGCTCTTATATATATATATATATATATATATATATATATATATATATATATATATATATATATATATATATATATATATATATTATATTATACGGTCCAAACTCCAAAATACTTGTGAGTTGTAACCCATTTTTTAAGTATTTTGTCTCACTATTACACTTGTTTTTAATTTTAATTGAATTTTATATTTCATATGTTGATATTCTTTTTTAACATTAATTAATTAGGACCTTTTTGATTTTTCGTCTAATTATAGGATGCAAATTGTAAAAGTTGATCGAATTTGCAATTTAATTTATACGGTCATATTATATGTTGAAAACATATATATACTGAAAATGAAAGAAAAAAAAAACGAAAATGGAAATTTTCTACTAATAAATACATTTTTATTGAATATTCCAATAAAATTTATTCTAGATGGTGGTATGTACCTAATTTTTCGCATTATTTAAGTGTTAACTTAAAAAAAAAAAGTAAGGATGCTTATAATAAAATATGAAAAATTCTATTAATTTTCATACTAATAAAATTATTTATATTACAGTACTGTGTGGCATGAATTTCAGTTGTTTGGTGTATGTATGAGTACTATAGGCTAAAATCCAGTGAAGTCAAGAATTTCCCAACAGATCATGAATCCCACTCAAAGTTCAATTACTACCTGATTGAGTACCGATAGTACTTTGTTTTATTTCTTAATGGAAAGTTATGTTTTGTAATTTTGTTCCGTTCAAGAGTTTTGATCATATATACGAGAGGAAAACAAAATTAGTAGGATCGATAAATTAACATGCATATAAATAAAGGCTAGCTAGCCAAACCCAAACAAACCACTTAGCTCACGTAAGTTATCAACTGTATGTATGTTAAAATGTTAAAGTTTTAGGTTACCAACCCGCACCAGAGATATATTCAGATTAAGTGCATAAGTTAATTATGGCTGCTCATGTTGGATTAAGACGACGTGTAAAATAATCAACGGGTCTAATAATGTGTGTATATATATATATATATATATATTAATGATATTACTACAATTTTAATTAATATTTATATAAAATACGTAGACCAAATGCTATTTTGGTCCCTAAAATTTCACTTTTATTACATTACACATCAGAGAGTCTCTAATGTTGCAAAATGATACATGTCTCTCAAGTCGCTTTCACATTTAGAAAATGATAATACATTAGTCCCTCGAGTTTACAATTTATCTCAATTTAACCCCTAAACTTGGGAAAGAAGTGTATATGTGTTATACGTGGATCTATAATTCAAGTTCTAATAAATTAGTTAGAATTACCAAATTGGAAAATTACATGCATCATTTAATTACATATTTTCTATTTAACACTCGCATACAATATAATCTCGATCATGCATCATTTTATAAAGTATAGTCATCTTTTCTAGTATATGTATATGAACGATCGATTAAGAGAGAGTGCTCCAGAAATATATATCCAATTGAAAATAATTAATATACATGTGCAAGCAACTAGCTAGCTAATATAAATGTGTGTGTATATATGTGTTTGATATGGGTTAATTATGGTCTTAGAAGCTAGCAAGCTATATAGGTTTATGTATCTGCATCAATTTCCAAACAACCTCTAACAGCATACCTTGTTCTCCCCCTCAAGATAACTCTAGGGTAGTTGTGTAACAATATATTTCTAAACCTTGTACTTTTTACCCCATTTCAGCCAATTATCCTCAAACATTACTTGCAAACCTTGAATATATATATATGCTTAATTATTTGACACTATATATACCATTTATACCTATTTTGGCACGTCTACCTTAAGGGAGTTGAACAGATCAAATTGAATTAGGTGAATTCTTGTTGGCTTTTTCAAAGGTTATTACAAACCAAAAGGACTCCATTATTAATCCCTAGCTATATTCATAAGGAAGCTAGCTAGCAAGCTTAACAATTTATTCATCAAATCTATATATGTCTTAATATTTTTAATTCCCACCTAACCCTCTATAAATCTAATCTGATGGACTCATTTATTGAATCCCAAAAACATTAATCCACTTTATTATTCTGTATGCATGGAAGGCGAAAATTTCCCTTATTTCTTCGTCCCGTCCTCGTTTCCATCAAATGATTCTGCTAGTAATTCTAATAATAATTATAGTAATGTTGTAAGCCAATCCATGCAAAACCCTCAAATGTTTCCAGCTGCTTCTGATCTGCAGATTGATTTGGGTAGCCTTTTTTCTGCAGCTGGTTCAGTACTGGACCAAAACCTGCAGATGAATTCATCAGCTGTGTCTGGAAATAATAATATCATCAGGGAAGTTGAGATCAATAATGTTAGCTGCAGATCAAACAAACCAAAATTTGGTCGAAAGAAGAAGTATGTTCCACCGAGGGTGGCATTTCATACGAGGAGCACCGAAGATATTCTTGATGATGGGTACAAATGGAGAAAATATGGCCAGAAATCTGTGAAGAATAGCGACCATCCCAGGTATATATATATATTAATCCTGATCGATCTTATTGAATGCATGATGAATCATGATGCATGTTTGTGCAATAGTTGTATATCTCATTTGTTAATTTAGAATTTAGTTATATAATCTCCCAAAAATCACATTATTAATTAGGGTTATTTAATCTAATTAAGTGAGTTTAATTTTATGATAACTAGTAGGTTTAATTTGGCATGCATACTCAAAGTGTATGTTAAATAAAACTTATAAAAATAAAACAGAATCTAATTTTGTATTTAAATTTAAATAATATAAAGCTAAATAATAATTACTTTTTTCATGTGAATAGATATATATATATATATATATATATATATATATATATATTTATTATATATAACTCTTTCAAATATATGTAATGTATTATTAATTAATTATTGTTTCATATGAATTATATATATATATATATATATATATATATATATATACATATGCATATGTCAAGTTTAAATTTAAAGACATTTTATATTGGAAGTCTATATTTGGTTACAAATGTAATCATTGTTTTGATCTATAAAATGTTAAGATCAATATTATCTTTCAATATCCTAAACGTAAAATTTGAGACTTGCTTTCAAAATCATTTCATAAAACCTAATTCAGGACAGGTTGCTACTAATGTTATATTTGCATAGGAAAAATTGTAATTTTTTTACATTTGCATATCAACTTTATTGTTTATGGTCCAGATATAACTTTTTTAGGATTTTTGGGACAAATTATGGTGGTGCTGACTTTGACTTCGCCGAAGTCAATCCGGTGATGACTCAGCTCGCCATGTCAGCGCCACCTATGAAAATAGAAAAAAAAATTAAACACGTCAGAAAATTCAATTTTTTGCATTTCTTTTCGAAATCGGACGTATGATATGTCGAATCGACCGTCTTGACGAGACGAACACAAGTATACCATTATTCCAGTGGTTTGAGCAGCGGAGGCAGCGCATCGGAGCTCGAAAGGTGGCGCACGTCGGAGCTCCTCGTTTCCGACTTTCCGGCGACATTCGACTACAAGCATGGCACGGGTCCTGACCGGTTCGACGAGAGGAGTCCATTGGTTGCGGTGCGACGCCTGATTCGCGGAGACGGTGGCGCTACGAGCGTTTTTCAGTCAACGATGATGGAGCTTATTCCGGCGGTTCTCGGTGGAGGCACGGTCTCGGACCACCAGGATCTTGACCGGCGTAGCGAGACGAAGAGTTTGGTGGTGGTCTCGCCCCCTGAAACGACCAGACGCCGGCACTGGGAGGAGCGCGCGGCAGAACAGCGGCCGCGAGTGGTGGTTCGGCCACCTCCGACCACCATTTTCGACGGGCTTTATATGATTTTCAATATCCTCTTCGTGGGTAAGCCAATTTTGAAGTCAATTTCTGATTTCGTTGAGCGGATTTTCGTTAATTTTAAATCTTGAAATTTTAGGGTTTTCGCTTCGGAGTAGAATAACTTTCCGGGTGAGGATCGAATTGGGAAACGGACTTGAGGGAAATGACGGGCTCTACGAGAGGAACGTTTGGGTATAAGGGTTTGACCACCTTAGAGGTAGTCCGGTGGCGGTCCGGCGTGACCGGCGGCGGCACCTTATTGGGAAAATTGTGATGTGTTAATATTTTTTTTTAATTTTCATAGGTGGCGCTGACATGGCGAGTTGAGTCATCGCCGGTTTGATTCCGGCAAAGTCAAAGTCAGCGCCACCACAATTTGTCCCAAAAACACGAAAAAAATTATATCTGGACCATAAACAATAAAGTTGCTATCCAAATGGACCAAAATTGCAATTTTCCCTATTTGCATACAAATAAAACTACATTGCTCGCTATTGTAGGAGCTATTATCGGTGCACACATCACACATGCAATGTGAAGAAACAAATCCAGAGGCTCTCAAAAGACACCAGCATTGTTGTGACAACATATGAAGGTATTCACAACCATCCTTGTGAAAAGCTAATGGAGACATTGAGCCCACTTCTCAAGCAGCTTCAGTTCCTATCAAGATTCTGAGAAATGTTGATTATGGCCTCAAGATTAAAAAAAACTGTAAAGAACTGTACAAAAAAAGTGACGATAAGCAAAGGAAGGACACATCTGTAATAACACAAAAAATGTAGAATCTGTACTTTCGGTTTCCCATTATGTACATTTGTTCTTACCACAATCTTCATAATGTAATTTAACAGTAATATTAACAATCGTCATCCACGGTCAGAAAATCCCTCATATAAGTACTTTTTTTACGTTTGTAGCCAAACTCTATTCGCATCATCATAATAAAGGAATGTCACAACTTCACACCTTGCACAAATGGAAGTTTCATGTACACAACTCGAACGGAATCTCAATGAAAGGAAAAGCAATTTAATTAACAAACTGAAGAGAAGGATAGCATATAGAATAACCTAAATAAAGAGAATGAAAACCAAAACTGAGGAACCTACAAAAAAGAGTGTTCCGGCTGTAAATCCTCCTTTTCGCAAACAGGACATTTTTATCTGCACATTCTTTCACAGCTGGAATGTCCCTAAATTATGGGCATGCTGTGAGAGCTTTACTTTTCTTTCACCAACCCATTCAAGTCTGTAAGAAAGGTCAAGATTGTGAATCAGGAGTTTCAGCCTGTCTGCTTCGCTCGAAGCTTTGCTGCTTCCCTGCAATAGAAATGTACAAAGACACGGTGAAAATAGGTTCCTTATCATAGAGTTTTGTTGCAATGTCATACTCAGGCAATCAAAATATAACGAATGTTTAAGTGGTTTATGTGCATTACAATTTCAAATGAAGGATATTTGATTTGATAAAGAGACGAATGAAAATAGGGAGTTAGATGAATTCAACTTATAAAGTTAATGGAAATGAAATTACATCCGATATTTCTAATAAAACCAATCTATCCATCCCGTGCTTGTTTTGGTTATGTAATAATTTTGTGACTAATCTCAAAGGGATATCTGTAAAGTGAGGTCTTTTGAAGAGGAAACATGTAACTGAACTAGCAACTTCTTGTGCCTCCTTGCTTTTTAGATTTCATTTTATTAATTTAAGCTTCCGCCACTGTATATGTGCTTAGTACTAATATGAAAAAATTGAAATATCTATTGAAGAAAACCTGAAAAAGCTAAATGATATATAAGAAAATACCGGTGAGTTGGCTTGCCCCTCATCACGCAATACACTGGCCATTATGCTAGACCTGGTGGAATTAGGTGAAAATCCTTCCCATGGAGGAACGAATATGAGCTTGGTGCACTGAACAGGAACAAGATTTCTGCTAAGTTTCTCCCACCACACAGATCCCAGTGACCATGACCACCATCTAATCATCAACCCATTCTCTGAAAAAGCAACTAGCCCCTGAAAGAATGAAGGAGAAAGGAACTTACGAAGCAATTAACCTAAAGATTTACTATCTAATTATAATTTCTCTGGTGAAATATAGAAGAAAATATTTACTCAATGGCTGGCAAGACAAATTGAACAACAAAGGGATGAAGAAATTACAAAAGAAATACAAACTACTTGCCTGTATCATATACAAACATATGTAGCAGAACTCCAATAATAATTTAAAAGAAAAAGAAGCATTTTAGCCACTAATGATTGAGCTTAGAAAAATCATACTTCTAACAACACAATAAAAATATGCCAATAAGCTTCAGTAGTTACGTATCAATTTAGCTAAATTTTTTGTTAAGTGAATCAACCGACACGACAAAGCAAAAACTTGATATTGTACTTCTCAAATTTGAAAAAAGAGACTCGACTGCACGGGTTGCCAGAATCTATTTGAAGTGTTAATTCTACTGATTCTTTCGTGAATTCCCGATGCAAACATGGGAAGGCATGTTTAATACAACAATTTAAGGTCTAACAGACAAGAATTTGGAACTTTGTGAACAAACGTGGACTCATTAGACTTACCTCTCCATCTGGTGAGAAGCTTAGAGCAGATATTGCAGTAGTAACAGCCATTTCCAAGTTTCCTCCAAGCAAACTTGGAAGTCCAGGAGGTCCACTGGCATCCAACACCTTTATCTTGCTCATGCTAAGGAAAGATGGTGAACAAAATTGTGAAAACAAATTTAGAAGCAAGCAACACCACATCACAAGGTCCAGCAAGGCAGAGGGGACCAGTATAATAAATAATCCTTCCATGACATGAATAATACATATGTGTGGATCACTACAGCAAGCACACAGAAAAGTTTCTATTTTGCTCAAAGCCTCAGAAGCACCAAGTCATATCAAACAAAAAGGACTTCCTATATGTGCTTTCGGAATTTTATTCAAGTCTTGTAAATCAGAAAACCAGCCTCCTTTCTAGTTCACATATTATTGAAGCCAAGGTATGGCTCCTTTAATCATGTAACTGATATTTTATCCACGGGAAGTTGGTTTTCCGCATTTATGTGGCACATAGCTTACATATAGGTCAGGACAGAGAGAATAAAAAGATATAGGGTATTTCTCATAGACACTTTTATGAATTTATGACTCTACCCTTTAACCCCAATCCAAAATTTGTACGTGAAATATGACTAATGTGTTTCAAAATCTAAATCAGTGCAGTTTGTCATATTTAATTACCTTTGCATGTCATACACACGTATACTAGCATTATTAATCTCTCCAATTGCATCCCCAACTGCCAATCGGGTTGATGTATCATTTAGGGCTATCATAGGAAATACACGTACAACTTCTTTCAATGCTGTCATAGAACTTTGGAGGCAATTCTTGCGCATGGTTGAGTTACCAGGATCCATTGTCTGTAGTATAAAATTGACCACCTGCATACCTGTCTAGATGTTAGGATTTTACAAATCACTGTGCCTCACAACTTGTAACAATAACCATGTATTGGGGTGAACACCAATAAAGCACCATATTCTTCTCCACTTTCACCAAGAACCTCAAGGCTGAGGAACTGAATCTTTTACCAGGCACAAGTCAAATGAACACAAGAAGAACTTCGCTGCATTTCTAAATTTGAAACGAACTATTTTATGCAATTGTAATCATTTAATAAAAACCAGCATGTTATATAAATTATTTCTCCAGCAAGCATACTAGAAAGAAATTACGCCTACTATAAATTGATAAACAACTGCAGATAGTCTAACGTATTGGTTCTGGAAGGAAAATTCAAGAGTATCCGGAAAGATTAGCATAATGTAAAAGCTTCTACACACCTTATCCAGATATGGAGCTAAGTTTCTGGGAGAACCTCGGACAACTCTAATCAAAGTCATGAGGGAAACAACATGAACAGGTGAATCAGAAGCAGTTGACCAGATTTGGCTTTCAATGACATGCAAATATCCAGGTATGTCTGTCATTGCTAGACTTGGAAGAAGAATTCCAACTAATGTCTCTCTAATTTTAACAGATGCAGCATTATTTTGTGAAGAAGCTTTAGCCGATGCACCACTGACACACTCTACTTGAAAGAATATGTCCCCTATCAAGCGAGGTATTTCAGAAACAATGCACATCTTCCATGTACTCTCCATTCCTTCAGCTAAAATCTCAGCTGCTGCTGCACTAAACTTTTCATTCATTGCCATGACAACTTTTACCAGCTGATGAACCACCATAATGGCAAGTCTCGGCTTGACAAGGCTAGGATACCAGACAGCCAATGCAGCAGCAACAATTATTTGAGAAGTCATTGCATCTTGAGTTGTTCCTCCCACACAGGAAATCCAGTCTTGCACTTCATATGATTCCAACCATGACGTTATTTCCGACTCTTCCTCAAGACATAACGCAGTTGTGCTGTCATGCTCTTTCTCTGATTGCCCAGAAGGATGCATGTTAAAATCTAGATGCTGATTGGCTTTTGAACAGGAAAGGGGAAGGGGAATAGCCCGCGAAGCAGCACAGTGGAATAATGAACGAGCAGCCATTTTCACATGTTCAAACTCGTTCTGCCAAAAGCTTACAAGGAGCTGTAGAATGGAGAATAAGACAATCATGATAATGCTTATAATGTGAAATACTATGTGGAACCATTCACAATTATCCAGCTATATTCACTCGCAAACATTTGACATGTTACGAGATGCAACATCTGCAACCATGCAGATTACATGAACCACATCATGACTAATAGAGAAGTAACACAAAGACTTCACTAGGTAGTTTAACTTTAGTTTGTATGAAGTCCTTCCAAACAGATCATCTCTCTAGAACCCCTCCATATGCAACAAAACTTTTGGAGAAGAATTCCTGCATTCTTTAATAAATACTTACAAAGAGATAATGTCGAAAACTATACTCCATCTTAAGTTATGGTGCATGCTTTGTTCAGCTTTTCATTCTCATGTTTACTTCAGAAGAATGTAGGAGGCAGGCAAGAAGCCAAAATCCAAGACTGGGGGAACAAACCTTGTGAATCAACTCTTAAGACATGAGAACAACTCAGATTGATGGATCAATTTTCAATGCTGACATGAACTGGGTTTCAGAATTTCTATTGGGTGAGTGGATGGGTGTGGAGGTGTGTGTGAGTGTTTGTGTGTGTGTGTGTGTGTCTTTGGGGGGGGGGGGGGAACATTTGTTTTCAGTCATAAAGTAACAAAATCCATTCAATTAGTGATTCAATATGTTACCTGGAGCAGAGGAGGTTTTATATCCGGAATTCTCTCAGCAAACTTCCGGGTATAAAATGCTGCTAAAGCACTGCAGGTAAGAGAACTCATATAAATGACCATGGAATTAGCAGCTAAAAATCCATGTTCAATTTGACGCTAGAAAGGTGACTCATTGCCATTCCATGACTCAACATAATAAACAGGTTACTCATATTTGTTTGCACTTCGCAGGATAATTGTATAATACATGTGGTTAAGAAATCACAAAAGGAAAAAAAAAACATGCTGGATTTCCCATACATCACTGGGCCAAAGCCCTCTAAAGGGGGAAAGTTTTATGACTAAGCTTAAAAAAATGCTGACATGCTGAACAAGTGTAAAACCTTTCAGCAAAAGAAAGTAATTATTAATCTTAAACATGTTCTTATAGTTTTCGTGTAGTTTAAAAACTGTCTTACCTACTGGCTGATGAGCAAGAATGAGATAAGCTGATCAAATGCTGGGCTAGGGACACCATTGTTAATGACCTCAAGGCAGAATACTCTGATGAGGATTTCCAGAGCTGAAATTAACATATACATGTACTTAGATACAAACTGAGTCAGGGGAATGTAACCAAATTCAATGCATTCGCAAAATACCTCTAGAGTTGAAACGGAACCTGGGAACGTTAGTGTCATCGAACCCCTGTCCCCCAACAAACCAGAAGATACAATAAAATAATTGGGTCTCTTGAGCTTCATTTCAGTTACTAGCAAGTTATCAAGCTCATTATCAACATTCCACAAGTGCAGAAGCGACAAGCTGAACTCAAGTAGGCATTCTTCAAGTGACTGAACCCATTCATGATGTTCTAATGTAAAAGCAGAGGATCCATCTGAAACAAAACGGCTTTTACCATTCACATGATGAGGACTATGCATTTCTACTCTCAGGTCCTTCAGAGGAGAATTCACTGTCTGAAAATCATCACCTTTAGGTGGGTTTCTTCCAGCACCCTTCACATTATTTTTTTCTCCGATGATGTTACCGGATTCCAACAACTCATTCATAGTACAGAGGGACATCAATGAAGTGAGATCAAAACAAAAGGTGGAAACTCCAGGAAAAGGAGATGAGGTTTTAATTGGGTGCTTGTCACTTTGGAAGACCACTGATGTGAGCGAACCTGATTTTGAACCAGTTTCTCCCATAGCACTTGATCTTTCAAGTACATTTGGTTTAGTTTGACTTGTGGAAATTTTTGGAGAAATCTCCTTCCCAGCGACTACCGGTTGAGATGGTGGAAACTTTGTTGGCTCAATCGATGGAAAAACCAAAGAAGAAACTGAAGTATTTCCACTTATCAAATGAACACTTTCATTAATGCCTTTAAGAAAATGATCAAACATTGAATGTGCAGCAGCACCACGAAGAACTCTCTCACGAGCACCTGTCTTCACATCCCAAATGTATAGAATGTCGAGTGCATCAGCTTTGTCTGAACGGTTTGGACACACACATGCTAAGTAACCTCTTACGCCATCCCACAGGACTTTAGCAGGAAAATACATGTGTCCAGGAAACAATCTCTCCACCCTCAAAGTTTGAAGTGAAACAAGGGCAATGCACGAATCATCCCCAACAGTTAGAAAACAATCACTCCAAGGGTATTCACTTTGAGATGGAGGGAGAATTATCTGACGAACTGGAGCAACATGTTGGTGCAACACTGTAATGGGATTACCAGAGTCGAGATCCCACACACGAACGGTGCAGTCCATGCTACCTGACAGCAAGACATGATGCTTTTGATGTGAAGCTAAACATAGCACTGCTCCATTGTGCCCTGAGAGCTTATGCTTTTGCCCTTGCGGATCTGCTTGCCGAGGCGAACTTTCAACGAATGAATCTAGTGCAGTGAAGAACATGTCAAACCTAACAATTTCAATGTCACCATTGAAGAAGCCGTAAACAATGGCATAAGGTGCTAGGTAGTTTTCAGATATAACCATTGATGAAGATACGAGTTGACCTTCTTCAAGGGTATCATGGTTTAGGCTGTCAGTTTTGGATAAAGAGGTGTCCATAGACCAACCATCAACGAGATTACCTTCACCAAGCATTTCACACTCTAAATGGAGCTTCCCATGATTATCATTCTGCTGAGGCAAAAGCCAGATAGTAACATGGGGTCTACAGAACCTGTGTTCCTTGACATGAAAGCAAATTGACTCGATGCGAAGCAGATACTTATTAAAAGGTATGAAAGAAAAGGAGAGCGTCGTATCAGTAAGATGTGTTACAGCTGGGATGACACATAGAGACTCTAACGTGTAAATACTGCTAGCGTATGATATCCTGTAAATAACAGCTCTACCTCTGTTATTCCATGCTACAAATTCTTTCACAAAACCACTATTAGACATACTAGTATCATTTCCTAGAAATGCGCCACCAATTACGTATAACTTGTCTTCAAAACACAGTTGATCATCCACAAAAGATATCTCACCGAAAACAGTTCCATTGTCTAACTTCCTAAATGTGCAATATGTTTTATGCACGAGGGCCAGAACACACCCACAGTTTGCAAAAGCCACTAGAGACCCCTTCTCTTTAGAGTCTTTTCCCCAGTCCCAGACTTCTGAAATTGAGGAATCTTTAGGTGCGTTTTGCCCTTTATGGTCAGAGTCCTTCACTATTGGTAAATGCAGTACTTTACCAAATGAATCAACAATAAATACCGATTGTTTCTCGATGTTTACTGTGGGCAAAAATACAGACATGGACTTCAAAGGTCCAATAGATACATGCCCATGGAAAACTGTTTGGATTATCATAAGAGTACACGAGTCAATGATTAGAACTGTGCACTTCGACGGGTTTGTGTCTAGTTGTTCTCTATCCACAGAAGACACGTCTTCTTCCAAGGAATTACATGACTGGTGTTCTTGGTTAATGAAACAGCAGGTGATACATACATATCTCTTATTGTCAGGCAATGGCCTAATTATGAATGGACTCCCCGTCCAAGGAGGAAGTTTTCTTCTTCGTCTACAGTGCCCACTTGCTCTGTTCCAAATGCATAATACACCATCTCTGCAAGCACTTATGAGCGCACTAGAGTTCATAGAATTAGGATTTGATAGCACATTACTTGAATTAGTCAACTTTCCATTTTCAGGTGCCTCAATTGGAAAGCAAATCCCTAGATCAGCTATTGGAGCAGTATGACCACACAACATCGCCACTGGTTTCATTTCCTGATCATAAACACGCATTATAATAATTATAAGCTACCACTATGACATTAAGAATTTAAAAGTAGGGTCCCTACAGTAACTAGGAAAAATGAAACTCTTCGAATTATAGTTTGGTAAGAAGCCCTCCACTAATAAATATACCAGAAGCGATTCATCCTTTCAAAACACTGTGGAATAAGAACCAAGTCCAAAGTGAAGTTAGAGGTACCTAAATTCAAATCTTTTTTTACCACCGAGGTGATTTCTCGTACGCAATTTTCTATTTTTACGGACATTAAACGGGAAATGAACACACTATTTAAGATACATAAAGTATTTTCCATGAGCTCAAATAACTAGGTTGTCAACTATGGCGAAGTTTATATAATGCATTCCATTCAGTTTGATTTAAATTATGCATGTTAGCAGTACTACAACGTCATGGCTGGTTTGCAAGTGAAATAGATTCAGATCAAAAATTCTGTGTATCATGATCTCAAAATATATATTAAGTACTCCAATGATTCTCAGTGCAAGTGACCCTTTGCAGGTTAATTATAGATGGTAAAGGGGTGGAAATTACAAATTCCACTCGATATATTATGCTTTACCCCCTTGAGATTTGGATATATTGCCTGTTGAGTTTCAACTATTAATCTAAACGCCTAAGCACAACAATTGTAACACTATTCCATACTCCCCTCAACTGCATATTCTTAATACTAAAACGGAACATCATTGCGTATGCTAGTAAACAGAAGCTGATTTGACAATTATTTTCCATCAGGAACTTGTATAAGAATACGCAGAAGCAATTAGTGAAACTTCCACTACCGTTTTTTCGGGAGAAGAAATGAGATTCCACCAGATGATGGAGCCGTCGGATCCGCCGGTGTAAAGAGTGGGCGGTTCTTCGAGTGCGGCTGCGGCGGTGACTCGGTGAGCCGGTGGTGAGCCCGGCCATATGCAGGCCAACGATTTACACTTCATCGGCTACCGAATATGCGGACCGGTCCAGACCGGCCGGTTGTAACCTCAAAAGATTTGTTTGGGATCAACAATTCGCTTGATTAGCTGCTGAGAGTGATGACATTTTGGAAGCGGAAGTTGAAGCATCAACCTAGAAAAATATTTGCAATTGTTTTAATTGTTCTTACAGCTCAATTTCGTTTAACAGTAATTCAAGCAAAAAATTAAATCAATATGTTCTATCACTGTTATTAATATAATATTCTCGAAGGGACAACAATGGAATTACTCAAATTACCCTACATGAATTATCTATTCGCGGGGTTTTAAATTAGTTTTTACCTAAAACCTATAAAACACGGACACGATACAAATATGGTGACATGAATTATCTGTTCCCGAGTTTTTTCAATATTTTACATCAGAAAAGTGTCCGACACGATCCGGACATGACACGTCAAGATAAAATTTTTAGGAATATCCGTGCATCATAGCCTAAAACTCAAACCATTTTATATACTTCATTTTCTGTTGATTCTGCTGCTTCATTTACATATTAATTGATTATAGATAAAACAAAATTTGTTTTGTGAAAACATTATATATTATTTACTATTATCAAAACTATCTTACTCAAAATGATCATTCACGAACTGCAATGCTATAAGAAAATCTCTAATTAAATGTCTGCAATGCTATTACTTCAATAGGTTAAGAAATATTTACAGCTCGGGCAGCAATAACAGTATCTAATAAATAACCTCTGTAAGAAATAAAAGGCATCAGATTGAAGCACAATTGTTTGTGAATTTGCACATTTGATATTCTTAATAAGCTGCATTCCACATGAACTTCATCTAGATCTTTCTTTACATAATCAGTATGCTCCGTCGGTTACTATCTCCAAAAGTACCACCAAAAGTTAAGAGCGTCGGTGGTAAGAGTGCCAGGTCCAAAAACATAAACATTCACAATCGATGTACAAAAAGCTGCTGGGCCAAATTACACCATTCCATATACAGATAACTCCCCATGTTAGTGCATCCCAGGTAACTAGTTGGGCAAAATATTCGAGCCCCCGGACATGTTATTGGATCCTACGGATGGATAATTAGGTCTGATTGCTTGTGCTTGCTGGTTAGGTGTAATAATGTATTGGTTCAAAGCGTCCAAATAGGCCTGCCCAGAGAGGGCCCCACGCATTCTGCCAGCAGGGCGCCAGTTCGGCTGAGTTGGATCATCAGTCCTCATGACTGGTTGTGATGCTGCAAATCTAACATTGCTCCTCTGGATCATTGAATATGCAGGTGAAGGTCTATTTGTTGATGCCATCTGCTGCGCAGTTGTGTTTGTAGGAGAATGTGGAACTCCCACATGGGATTGGGGCCTGATATTGACAGGTGTCTGTATCTGCTGCATGGATGATTGAATTGGGCCTTGAGATTGAGACATCTGCCAAGCCATCCTCACATTACTTGTCGGCCGACTTGGGGCCTGATTTGAAGCCTGAAGCGCAATGTTCTGCTGCTGCTGCTGAGGAGGTAGAAAAAAGGGGAATGGACCGAATGGATGATTTTGCTGAAACACAATTCGACAAGATAGTTTTAGGAGTTGAAGAAAACTATGGTTTGACCAAAAAAAAAAGTATGGCAATGTGTGTTAAAAGAGTACAATGATAGATGACCAAAATAAATCAAATATATCATTTTTGTCAATAATAATATAGTTAAACACACACATACACATTCAACGGATAATTACTGCAAAATCCCTGAGGTTAGCCTCAATTATATATATATATATATATATATATATATATATATATATACTCTCTTAACGAAGCTACGATTAGCCCCTGACAAAAACATATAAGAGGGTTTTTCTTTACTTTTTTGGAGTAATCGAACAACTAACTGCTAGTGCTATTCTCAAGGAAGTAACTCTCAAGAGTGTTAATTGTAATTTCTTACGATTTATGGGTCGTTTTATAATTGGGACAAATCTTAGGGGGGATTTGGTAATTATCTGATTATTCAAAAGAAACGAGAATGATATAAATGAAATGAAGTGAAGTGAAAGGCGAAGCTGGGGGGGGGGGGGGGGTTAAGGGGAAGGGAAGTTTACAGAGCCGGTTTACCTGTACAGGCAATGTTGATGATGACATCTGTTGTGAAGCTGCTGAAAGGCCATTCTGGGTAAAGCTATTGACACCCCTGGACCTTTGTTGGTCAGAAGGTGAAGGCTGTGCAGGAAGGGCCCGAATTGCCATTGGTGTTCTTGTTACATTCCTGGGTAATGATGGGAACCTTCCATATTCTGGAGTGATATTTGGATTACCAAATTGATGCTGCTGAGGCATTTGCAATGTGTTTGGCAAAGAAGTTTCCCCTTGTGGCACAGAAGTGTTAAGTCCATTAACAAGGAAAGACTCAAAACCTCCATTTGTAGTATTGGAATTGAGTAAAATAGGAGGCGACGTAGAAACATCAGCTATCTGTTCATTAGACAGAGAATTCGACATCCCCTGTCCAATGGTTGACAAATAAATTCTAGACCAGAAGTCATCATAGCCATGAGAACTGCTTTGGTGGACTGGCATATTCTGATGTTGACCAGCATTTTGGGCAAGCTTTGTGTCTTCAGTTTCACAAATGATGACATCATCCATGAGATCATCTGTCAGAGTAAGATCAAGTAAATCCACATCTTGAGGTGGCTCGTGCTGTCCAGTGTCTGAGGTCTTATCCACAGGCTTCGGAATAGCATCATCAGTATCCTTGGCAGCATTCCATGACCCATCTGAGGAGACAACTATGTTGGAGACATTTGGTTCCACTTCTTTCAAGATCTGTGAAAAATCAACATCAGAAAGTTAAATTTTCTATTGACCTTACCATTTATTAATGTCTGAAGGCCTTTGGGTTTTTGCAATATGGACAAGATGAATATCATCCATCCCAGTTTCGCAGACCTAAATATAGATGAGTGTAATAAGGAGCTACTATAAGTCTATAACTGTAAACTTAGCTACTTGCCTTAACCATTTTTTGGTCTATTCGGATATCGGTGCAGCAGACATGCTGATTACAATTGGGGCAGCGCCAGGAGGGTCTTCTTGAATTTATATCCACATAGTTGTCAAAATCAAAGCACTGTAATGAAAGGAATAGTAAGACGTCAATAGATTAAGAGTAATACTTTATAACGGCTTCTAAAACATGTAAATAGAATTGTGTTACGGAAATATCGGCAAACAATAAACCTGGACAACCCCTTTTAAAATAACTTAAATAACCACGACTCCACGAGACCATGATTTGATTAGGAGTAATTCTTATCCATTAGTTAAATAAAACAAAAAGGTGAATTTTGTAATAGACATCCAAGCGAGTGAATTATCTAAACCGTGTGATACTTGCAGTTACCTGAATATGCTTGCATGAATGTCCTTTGACAGGAGTTTTAATACGCGTGAAGCTGTTCAAGATTAAGAAATAAACATAAGCAGAAAGTCAAGGTGCAACAAGATTTGATATGCATTGAATGATGACATGGGAAGAAATTCATAAATAGGCCCCAATGAAATTTTGAAACAACCAAGCTGACAGACATTAATAGCAGCAGCAGTTGAAGTAATAATGACAAAGCAAATTCCAGAAATCATACAAAACTTCAGACTGCTGTGCTTGGTGGTTATTGTAAGAGTTACTCACGTAGAACATTTATCCTTTGTATTGAATTCACGAGAGCGAATAGGATGCCTTAACCCAGTATTGAATATGGAAGTTCTTTTCTTTAACTTTCTTCTTTTTTTTTATCATTTTGCTCATTCATATACAAGAAAGAACACAAAATCTTGTTGAGAAACAACCTAATAGGACAAATCAGCGATACCCGGGATGCTCCCTCAATAACCTCAGAATCTACATAGAGGAGAAAAAGAGAAACACGAGGAAGTTAGTAAAAGTGAAAGACTTAATCCAGCAATTGATAAGCATAAGACATAATCCAAATATCATCTTCACAGTTAAAAATAATGAAAAGAGGGGCACCTGAATTCACAGTTGCAGGAGTATGCTGCTGATAATCTTGAAGGGCAATACTATCTGGGTTTGGCATCTCACTCATGATAGCTACTGCTATAATATAATTTCCTTCACAATGATTTACGTATTGAGAGTAAGGCAGTAAGTACCTTTAGAATATTCTATATCAAAACTAGGAACGTCATATGAGAAAAACATGAGTTAAGCATACCATCAAATTCACCCACAGCCTGAAGAAGATTTGACCCATATTTCAGCAAATTTGTCACTGCAGTTGGAAGCTGTGGTCCAGTATCCTATAGAGGCAAAGCAATGTGGACAGTCAAAATTGTCACATAAAGAACTAGCTCAAATAAAAATTTATATTCTAAAAGTTAATCTTGAACATACATACCACGAAAAGACTAGTCCTCTTTTCCACTCCCTTCCCATTCAAGAGAAAGCTGCAGAGTGAAATATAACAAAATTAATGAACTAGTTTTAATACCGGACACAATAAATAAATAATATATTATACTCCATTATGTTTAAATAAGAAGGAATTTCTTTCTTGGGGAGAGTTGTTTCTTACTTCACTTTTGCTGGACTAATGAGGCAGGACGATGTCTCAATACTATCTGTTTGCACGATAAATAACCTCTGCACACGAAAACAAATGCTAAGATTAACGATTGACATTAAGGTCTTTGTCAATCTCAAAGTAAATACAAGTAATAAGAAACAAAAGAAAATCCAAACTAAGATCCAACCATCTAATATAACTCAAGTGAAAAAGTAACATCATAATTTGAACTCTTGACAAATCTATTGATTTTTAGATATATAGTTCCTTCTATGTTACTACAAGAAGTAATATCAGGTCATTAAGTCCATCTCCAGGAAGCAAGGCTCGGCAAAGCAATATCATTTGGCTTAAAATGCTTCTGATTAATTCAGAAATTTTTTTCCTGTCAATTGCTGGAGAACAAAATAGAAAACGCCTCATACCATCAGCCTTAGGTTTAAAGGTGGTTAAAATGGTGAATTGTTATTAACACTTTCAAGTGACGCTGGTATTTGTGGCATCAAGGGTAAAAAACAGGAATAACATACAATCAATCATACTAAGCTGACTTTGGGAGAAAGTGATATAAAATTATAAACTATTATATCAACTATTCATCACAAGTAATGCAAGATGAACAATATTTGAATAATCTACAGCGACAACTTTTATTTTGAAATGAATTCGAAGATATAATATCAATACCAGTGCCCTTCTAATAGATCAAATAAGAGATCCAAACCTAATTGATGAAAATATGAAAGACAATGAAATCATGAAACATCATTAACTGCAAAAATCATACACCCAAAGGCGACTAGTTATCAAAATCACACGTATTTTCTGCATAACAGTAAATTAAAATTGAGAATTATGATCGGCATGCTTACTATTCTGTCACCAGGGGAAGACTTTATATTCTTTGAAATCTGGAAGTCGCTCATATAAGCATCAAACCCAGGCTACATGCACGTAAAATAGGGCCATACTCATCAGCAAACAAAGTTATATGGGACTGGAACCTATGGGTTAGGGAAAAAGAGGGTAAATAACAACCTTGACTTCAAGAAAAGCAAATATATGACCCATTTTCATTCTGGGGTAGAATCTGCATACATCCATACATCCAAGATAGTTTCAGTTAACCAAACAATAAAAGTAGTGTGTCAAATTAAAGGGAATAAGAGAAAAACGAGGTACCAAAGAAACTAAGCACAGGACATGACTCAGAAATACTAAATTATTGTTCCAAAACTTACAACTTATTATTAAACCTAAAAGTAAGAAAGGTATCAAAGGTTTCACATGCATGCACACTGTATATGTATATTTGTATATACTGATACGTGTATAAATTTAAAGGTATATGTAAACGGCCTGATGAGAAGCTTATCAGTTACTGATACACTTTAAGGCTCTACGACCAACTTGAACTGCTATCACACAAGTACAAAATGTTGTGCACTGACGTATGACAGAATAGAACTGAGCCAAAAGTACCAATCTGTAAAGTGTAAATGGCACAACAGTTAATACCTTGACATGATTATTGAGATAACAGAAGGAGGTTCTGGATCTGCAGAAAATTGTGACAAGCTACCAAAATTGTTCGCAATCTGTATATGCAGAAAAACATCAAAAGAATTAGATGTACTGTAAAACTCAAAACTAAAAATAGAAAGTTTAGATAGTATTTAAAAAAGAAAATGAAAAGAAAAGAAAAGTAAAAAAGCAATGAAAGTTAACCAAAAAAAAAGAAAATGAAAAGAAAAGAAAACCGACCCCTTTCACCAGGTTTCTGAGTTCTTCGGAGTCTCTGTCTGAAAACCATCCACTTTGGCAAGCATTCTACCAATAATATACAGTTTCAGTAAAAGAAATAGATGAAGCAAAAAAGGAAAAAAAAACATGTATCAGAAGCAATGATTTAAGTCTAAAGTACTTTTGGCAAAGGAAATAAATAGGAGTATCACAAGGGAATTTTTTCAAAACAAATCAGGCAAAAAAAGTACTATGTCAAAATGTAATAAAACCAAAGAGATATTGCAGACCGCATGATGTGCCTTTTAAGGCCTACGTAAATGCCACCACAAAAATTACATGTTTCAATAGCTGCAGGGCATTTATGATGTATCTGGAAGATATGGACTGTGCAGGTCCAATTGCTGTAAAGTGAATGCAACCAGAGAACTTTCGTAACAGCTAAAAGTTACTTTTTACATGGAACTTGATTTTCACCTAGTACTGAGTAGATAAAACTTTGAGCATGCACGCTTGAACATGCGACATTCATCCCCAAGTGACATTCTTACTTGGACATGCCAAATTCATCCCCAAGTGCCTTAACAGCCTTATTAGTTATCCGGTCATTTAGCGTTCAGATAAATGGAAAAAACTCAAGTTGTAGACATGTTTCAAGTGCACATTTAATTAGTCAATAAAAAACACATATGTATAACAGACTACGCCGTGTATGCAGCTTTTCAATCCCTTTGCAAATACATTATACCAGAAAATATTGGAAGGTATAATAACTTACCTTTACAGAAATCATCAAAACCATAATAGCTGCTAGCAGATTGGTATCGCCTTTGAGTTGGCACACCTACCGAATACAATTATTGGAACAGGATTATGAAGGCTATACATCCAATCTATCTATATAGGTTAGCAATGCATCAATGTAATGAGACAAATATCTGAAACTCAAAGCACAAATCAGGGTATAAAGCTATCACCTGCTTTAATAGTGAAGGCAACTCCTGAGCTCTATTTGGGATATCATGATTCGCAATCCCATAATCTATACCTCTGCATTCGTCAAGGAAAAGCAAATGGCAAATGAAAATTAGCTAAAATATACATGCAAAAGATCCAGTCAGGAACACTAGCATGCAGTTGAAAGGAACATTTACATTTGACCATAATTCAATCAAAGAACACAAGAGAACTCCGGAAATAAAGGAAACTTGATTTTGATATTAAGCCCCATCAACGGCAAAAGTTTTCAAGACCATCTTCTCTAATATTAGATAAATACAACAAAAGTTTCCATGTACCATCACCAAATAATTAACTAAAGGACAGCAAACAACAGGGTTGCTAGATGCACTACGAGAACAAGAAACAGAGAAGTAATTAATTTGTGTAACTCCTTCAGTAGTAATGGCATGTCTAATAGACACACAAAAATGATTAGGAGAATGCTGATAAAGATTTTGGACAATTTTTGGATAGCAGTCAGAACTCAGAATAAGTGGCACGGCAAATCAATTGAGTAATGTAGTGGAGTAAAAGTAAAAGAATGATGGCAATTAAAAGAATGTAAATGCCACTGTTGTTTCCTAAACAAAGAATAAGCTCAATAAATCATAATAAACTTCTTTGTGCATTTCCATTCCTTTGATGCAAGGGATTGCAACTACATCGCATCTTCACATTCTAAACAACCTGTTTCTACTATGTCACCACCAAAGTGAAAGGGTAAATTTCCAAAAATGCAACGCAAAATAAATGAACTGAAACAATGGAGTTCCTTATCATGAATCCACAAATACACAATAAAGAATGACAAATAAGAGAGAGGCTACTAGAAAACTCCTAAGACAAAGCAAGAATGGGAGATTTCCATTTACACCAAGGCCAACTCAACTAGGCAGACAACCCTAGATAATACAGCTAACTTGAATTTGACAAAACCTACAAACACAAACACAAACACAAACACACACACAAACCCAAATCAACAATATACATGCACAAGAGGTTGTCTGTTAGACTGAAAGAAAGCACACCATCATTCCTTGGAATCACGTCACCGTACCTAGCAAAAACCCAACAAGGCTGAAAGGGAAAAATAGGAGAGAAAGAGAAACTGTGAATGTCGATAGAGTACCTGGCGAGAGAAAGGCAGTGGCTCAATAATACGCCGCCGTCCGTCAGGTGGTTCGTGACGTGAAAAGATAAGCGGTCGATAACCGCGGAAATACGTTGGGAGTTCACGAGGGATGGGTTAATGCCGTTGTTCGGGGTCCCTCCTCCGACGTGGCTGTGGCTGAATACTACTCCGGCCGGCGCCGGTGTGACCGCCGTGCCAGCCATTATCCTAGTGTGTACAGTAAACTGATTTCTTTCTCGATTGTGGGGTTTTTGAAAAGCGTTGGACCTTGGTTGTACGACAGTCAATAATGTACTCGCTGACCTTCAGAATGTTTTCTACTTCTATTTTTTTTTTTTTTTCCTTTTTTTTATGTAAAGCTTCTTAAGTAAGTTACTAAGTTTGTACTTGATCAGTCGTACACATCGAAATTTTACATTATTACCGTATAAATCCTTTTCTAATTTTGACAATATTATATTGTATAAAATAGACGATGTAGTTAATAATATCTATTTGGGACATTAAAATGCAACTTTGTGTGAGCCCAAACAATTTTGAACTTTAATATTAGTGCTACCAATTTACGAGATAATGCAAGTATAAATACACAGTTTATTTTGGATGAAATTCTAATGTATTATATTTTAATTTTTAATGTATATTGTATCTTTAAATTATTAAAGACTTCACAAGTTTTTCCATTTGATTTGGAGCTAGTGTGTTTGTTCCAAATCGAGGCATATGAACAACACCTCGTTTTAAATATCATAATTAAATATATATTTTTTTGTGTGTACTAAATATATAGAGGAATTCCCTTTTTGGGGTGAATTTTGCGTTGTAATCCAATATGGTGTAAAAATACAAGGTATATTCAATATGGGGTAAATCGAATTTCTATTCTCCGGTTACTGCATGTATTCTGGTACATACCAAATCCGGAAAATTATAATTCGGTTTCAATAATAAGCTTTGGCCGATAAAGTGTGGCTGTTTTCTCAAGTATGTCATAGTTAAAAATGCCGGCAGAACACATTGGTTATTAAATTATCATAAATAAATTTTAGAAATTTACTGCATTTTGTTATTTCGTCATTAATTATAATTAATCAAATTTAATTTATAATAATTAACTTTAATCAAAATTAATTAATTAGAATTTAATATTTAATAAAAATTGACTAATTATTATTTATTTATTTAATTAATTAATTCTTAATGATTTTTAATTAATAATTAAATAATAGTTTATTTGGAAGAGTTTAATTGATAATAGTCATTGATAATTAAAAACTGTATGTATATGTGTAACTGCAGGCAACAATATGAATGGTAATAAGTAATTAGAAGTTGTTTAGCGGACAAGTGAGAAAATAAGAACAAAATTTGTAATGCTTGATAAAAACCGGAAAATTAGACTTCGGCTTATGAGGAATTTCATTAGCACAGAAGCCGGGTTTTGCTCTACCCCGGTTTCGTCTGGTAGCAAAATACATCAAGAAACCGGGGAATAAGAATACGTTTTTCCCTATATTGGAAATACTTGGTATTTTGCACCATATTGGCTGATGATGTCGTTTTTTGGTACGGGATCTGGATCGTCCACGTGGCCCTGACAGACAGTTGAATTTGTAGATAGGAGTTCGGCTATGACCTGAAAAGCACTAGCATGGGATTACTTGGCCGGAGGGGGTTGTCTCCGGCGTAGCCTCTCCACTGAATTAAGTCAGTTTCGAATAGGATATTCGTAAAGAGAGGATGGAAGTCAGAGCCTGTAATTCGAAGAGTTTTTTTACCATAATAAATGATGGGGGGTATTTATAGGGAGGCTTCATACCTACCGGGTATGGCCTCGACCGTGGGGCATTTAATGCCTGCGCCTCGGATGTGATTCATTCCCTGACATGACTGATTGCCTGTCACTTCTGGAGATACAGAGTACGGAAGGCAATCAGAGTAGATACGGCGCAATTAATGCGGCTGCTGCGGGGTCGACCATGTAGGGATGGGACAGGTTCGAGCCTCCGGAGGTCGACCCTCGAACTACGCTCTAGGAGGATTAGCGAGTCGAATATCGATCCTCGAGCCTGAAGGGTTGATATATGGCACCCGGGAGGTTCTACATTGTAATGACGGTCGGGGTATCAGGGCGAGCTGTGGTCGACCCTCGAGCATGTTCTTGAGTCAAGCGTGGGTTGACCCGGATTTAGATACACGTGGCGTTTTGACTCTTTTACGAGTGTGCCACGTGTATTCACCAAGATATTCCCCATCACGAGTCCCCCAGGTTTCGGTTGAATTTATTCGACCGGGATCTGAGATCGACCATCACTTTGAAGCTCGGTCCACGTGGCCTCTTTTGGTTGGGCCACGCAACTCCGTTTTACCGTTACACGCAACCGACAATAAAGTAGGTCGACCGTCAGTTCGTTCTCGGGAAGGCGCGCTTGATTCGTCAGCCTAATAAAGAGTAATTGTGGCAACGTTCCGTATTCCGAGGCCTGACTACTATAAATAAGGGCCTAACCCTTTCTCATTTCTTACGTTTTCTGAATATTCACTCCGAGCAGAAGCGATTTTAGCGAGAAAATCACAGGCGAAGGAATTTGATTCGAGCGTAAAACTCCGTCCATACTTTAGGTAATCCCCGACCCTCAACTCTTGCATTTTATTTAAAATTATAAAAATGTCGGGAGCGTCTGAGGGATCGAGCGAGAGGTTGAGAGAGTATGAAGCCCGCTTCGACGTAGTCGACTTAGGGTTTGACACCGACTCAGAGTCTGAGGTTGAGGTTACATCCCGTAGGGCCGCGGGACTCAACAAGAACAAGGACACATCCACCAGTGGTCGCGAGGAGATGACCATCGTTCGGCCGCGCGGTCGGTCCGCCGCTGCCTTGCCCCAGCGCACGTACCGTGGCAAGACATCCGCCGCTCCCGCGGAAAAGTCGACGGGAGGATCGAGAGATGCTGGGGTCGAGCCCCTACAGTCGGAGAGGGGAGCCCCTGCTCCCTATGATAGCATAGTGGGTGGGGTTTCTGAGGAGCAGTTCGTGAGGATCGTAGGTCGATTGAACCTGCCTGCGCCGTACGGTATCCGAGTGGCAACAAAGGACGATGTCCTGGGCAAGCAAGCACACGGGGAGATAGCCGTTAATTATAACGCGGTTATGAACGGCTTCCGCCTGGTCGGGAATACTCAATACACTAGCTTGTTCCGGGACTTGAGAGTCTGCCCGAGCCAGATGACTGCTAACTGTTTCTCCCTCATCTCCTGCTTCTTCGTTTTGATGAGGATTCTGAGGCTCGAGCCGACGCGGGCTCGATTCTTTCAGATGTTCACCCTCTCCGCTTCTTCCCCTTCCGGCGAGGGTTTCTACAGCTTATCCCAGAAGAGGGGTAAAAAGATATTCTCCATTCCCACATCTTCTCACGGCGACCAGTGGAAGGCCGAGTTTGTGATCGTCCAACACCCGGATGGTTTTCTCATCCCGACCCAATGGGAAGACAATAGGCCTCCGACCCTCCGACCCTCAAAGGATGAGGACCTCGAGGAATCTATTGAGTTGATCATGGGGTTCCTGGGTCGGGAGGCTTGTACCGACCAGGTCCTGCTCGACTGTAGGACTTTCTGCCAAGAGGAGAACTTAGCAGCCGTGGGTATCGGGTGCGGGAGAGTGCGAGAGGGGTTTGTCCTGGGTATACGTCCTTTCTTCTGTTTCTTTTCTTTAAGCTAATCTTATGATTTCCCAACTGTTTCTAATCGATTTGATGTTTTTCGCAGATACCAACATCCTCATGGCATCCAGGACTTCTTTCCTTCAAAGCTTGGGCAAGGCTCTGTTGCCCGACCATGAGAAGCTGGCCGAGGAGAAACTGGCCGAGCTCAACGAGGCCGTCCAGAGTCGGCCCGAGCTTCCCGCAGTCGAGCCTGCTATCCTCGGCGCGGATACGGGGGCGGGTTTGTCGCTACCCCGCCAAGGCCCCGGGCTCGGCAAGGGGCTATTCAAGAGGCCCTCGGAGGGGTCCAGCCGAGCGGTCGACCCCACCCCGGTCGACCTAGAGGAAGAAGAAGGGGAGGCAGAGCCTCTGACCCGGAAGAGACCAGCTCCTAGGCCCACCCGCAGACCCGCTCCACAATCCAAAAAGATGAAGGGCAAAGGGTCGACTAGTGAGCCGACGGACGACTCGGGCTCCGAGACGAGCGTCGAGTTCATGACACGCCGCATAAGGGATTACCTTCCCGTGGCCGAGCCCCATTTCCCGGGAGGGGTCCCGGAACTAGTCGAGGGGCAACCCCGATCCCTTATCAACGCGGGGTCAGATTTTGAGGCCGTGAGGGCCATTTGGCGGTCGGTGGCGACCGAGCCCGACCACAAACGCATGGCCGAATGGTCGTTAGAGACCTTCGAGCGCAACCTCGCCACCGCCTTTATGTCGGTAAGTAATTTATCGTATTCCGTTGTTAAAGTTTCTTTACTCGATTTTGAACTAAACCGTCCTTTTTGTGTCGACCTTGCAGCGCACTGCCCCGATCGCTCATGGCCTAGTGCAATACGCGAAGGCCCTCCGGTCGAGGAAGCAATTTTACAAGCGGCGGTGGGTCGACCTCAAGAAAGAGGTCGAGGAGCAGAAGGAGGGCGACTGGAAGAGGCAAGCCCAAGGGTTTCAGCAGTCCGCCCAAATGCTGGAATCGGAGAATAAGAAGCTCAAGGAGAGGGAGGTCGAGCTTCTGGCGGCAGTCGAGGAGCGAACCCTCGAGGTCTCAAAGCTCGAGGGGGAGGCTCGATCCCTCAGGCTCGAGGCCCAAGAGGGTTTCGTTAAGGGGCAGGCTGCTGGTCGGGCGGCCGTCGAGCAGGAGATGGAGGTCAAGTATCGCGGCAAGGCTCGGGGCTTCCTAAAAAAGGCCCAGATGGCAATGGGGCGATGGGCTGTGAAGAAATTCGTGGAGGGGCCTATGTTCGAGAAGGCCAGCGCCATTAAGGCGTTTGACGACTTCAAAGAAGGCCATGCGCTCTGCCTGGCCCAATTACAGGCCCAGAATTTGATCGTCCCCGGTGCCAATCTCTCCAGGGTCGGGATAACCGCGGACGACCCTCGCCCTCAGAAGGAGGTTGCCCCCGACGCCGAAGCTCAAGCGGTAGTGACGAAGACTACCGTTGAAACGTCCGATCCCGACCAGCATCCGTATGGCTTCGTGGTCCAAAGGCTCCTTGCCGAAATTATGAAGAAGCCGTACGACGGGAAGGACGAACCGCTGGAGCCCACCATGGATCACCTGTTCCCTTCGGTAGATCCAAATGAGGCCGAGCCTGCGTGGTCTGCAGCGGAGCTCGAGTGGTTGAGCTCTCTGGTGCTCGAATCTGGCCCGAGCAAGCCGGCTGCCCCTACCGATCCTTGAACCCTTTTCTCATTTTTTCATTTGTAATAGGATTCTCTCCTCGAGCAATAGGCTCGAGTCTTGTAATACTTCCATCAATTTTTAATGAAATTTAGTACTTTAAATTTCACCCGAATCTTTGCTTTACCTGCTGAAACTTAATCTCAACCAAGGGTTCGGGCTCGAGTCTCATGCTCGAGTTTTGTTTATTAAATTTCACTCGAATCCTTGCTTTACTTGCTGAAACTTAATTCCAGCCAAGGATTCGGGCTCGAGTTCCCGGCTCCCTTGGGTGAAGCGTAACTTCAATAAGGAGTCGTTGCAACCTTGGGGGCTCGAGTTTTACGCTCGAGTCCCCAACTCCCTTGCTGAAGCATAGCTTCAAACAAGGGGTTGTTTGAACTTCGTGGGCTCGAGTTTTACGCTCGAGTCCCCAACTCCCTTGCTGAAGCATAGCTTCAAACAAGGGGTTGTTTGAACTTCGTGGGCTCGAGTTTTACGCTCGAGTCCCCAACTCCCTTGCTGAAGCATAGCTTCAAACAAGGGGTTGTTTGAACTTCGTGGGCTCGAGTTTTACGCTCGAGTCCCCAGCTTCGTTGCTGAAGCGCTGATTAATCGTAGATGCTGCTAAAACAAGAACTCTCATGATGTATTCAACACAAGCATAGCTATTACATGTAGGGCCCTTCGAGGGGAGTTACATATCCAAATCCCGTAAGGATCGGTTCTAAGGATAATACAATTTTAAATTGTAGGCATTCCACGGTCGAGGCAACTCCTCGGATTCCGAGCCTAAGGTCTCCAGCCTATATGCGTTGTTTCTGGCGATTCGTGCAACACGGTACGGTCCCTCCCATTTTTCCTCGAGCTTCTTAACTTTCCTAGACACCTCAACCTTTTTTAGGACTAGATCGCCCACTTGAAAGCTTAAGGGTCGAACGTTTTTGTTGTAGCTTCGAGCGGCCGCCGCCTTGTGTTGCTGCATTCGTCCTAACGCACGATGGCGCTTCTCCTCAATAAGATCTAGCTCGAGCGCTCGCGCTTCGTTGTTTTGAGCTAACTGGAAGTGTGAGACTCGAGCAGTCTCGTGGAGCAATTCCGTGGGAATCAAGGCTTCCGATCCATAGACGAGAGCAAATGGGGTCTCGCCTGTGGCGGTCCGCGGGGTGGTCCTGTAGGCCCATAAAACCTCATCAAGCTCATCTGCCCACGCCTTCCTTTTGGCGTCGAGTCGAGCGCTGAGACTTCGGAGGATGGTGCGATTGGTCACCTCCGCCTGCCCATTTGCTTGTGGGTATCCGACCGAAGCAAATCGCTGATCGATCCCATGGTCCTTGCACCATTCTTTCATGTCGTCGGCTCTGAATTGAGGCCCATTGTCGCAAATTAGGATTCGAGGCACTCCGAACCGACATACTATGTTCTTCCATATGAAGTTCTGGATGACCTTAGAGGTTGTCTTCCTAACGGCTATTGCCTCGACCCACTTGGAGAAGTACTCGCAGGCCACGATGCAATATTCAGCCTGCCGCACGGTGGACGTCGGGAGTGGCCCCACTATGTCGATCCCCCATTGATCAAATGGCCATGAAACATCGATGGCTATCATTTCCGCGGCGTGCTTGTGGGAATAATTTCCTGTTTTTTGGCACTTGACGCAACGCCTGGAACATCTTTCGGCGTCTCTCTCGAGGGTCGGCCAGAAGTAACCAACTCGTGTTACTTTCCTAGCCAGAGATCGGCCTCCCGCATGGTTACCGCAACTTCCTGCGTGGATCTCGTAGAGAACCTCTTCAACTTGCGAGGGTCGGAGACACCTCATCGGGGGTCGGCGATTACCTCGTTTGTAGAGTCGACCCTCGGGATCGAGGGTATATCTTGTAGCCCGGTGACGTAATCGCCGAGCGGCGCTTCGATCCTGTGGCAGCACTCCGTCTCTTAGGTATAGCACGATTTCGTCGAGCCAGCAGGGCTCTTCAGGGTCGATCGTGATCATAGCTGACTCGGGCCCGTCGATGGCTCGATGATTGGCGATTTTGAAGGTGATTTCGCGTTCTTCGGTGCCCTTAAGGCCGTTGGCAAGCTTTGACAACACGTCGGCCCTCGTGTTTTCCTCCCTGGGTACTTGGTTGATCGCGAAGCTGGTGAGCTTGGCTGTTAGCTTGCGTACCGTCTCCAGGTATTTGATCATGTTTTCCTCTCGGGCCTCGTAGAGTCCTTGGACTTGGTGTGCAACGAGTTGCGAATCGGTGATAACCGCGATCGACTTGGCCCCGCTTTCGAGTGCGGTTTTCAGTCCTGCAATGAGTGCTTCATACTCCGCTTCGTTATTGGTGACTCGAAAGTTCAGACCGATGGCAAAGTCTAGATCCAACCCATCCGGGTTTGTTAGAGAGATCCCCGCGCCCCCTCCTTGGGCGGTCGACGAACCGTCGACCTTCAGGAGCCAATGAGTATTCTTGCTTTTAGGTGTCTTTGCCATGGTTGTTTTCTCGACCAGAAAGTCTGCGAGGACTTGAGCTTGTATGGCGACCCTGGGTTGGAAAGTGATATCAAATTGCCCGAGCTCAATAGCCCACTTGATCAGTCGACCCGAGTTATCTGGTTTTGCCATCACCTGCTTCAGCGGTTGGTCGGTCAGGACGACGATCTCGTGCGCTTGAAAATATGGGCGTAGCTTCCTTGAAGAGACCACCAAGGCAAGCGCAAACTTCTCGATCTCCAGGTATCGAGTCTCTGCCCCGTGAAGGATCTTGCTTACATAATATACCGGGAGATGTTTCCGATCCCTGATGGTTACTAGGACCAAGCTTATGGTTTCGTCTGAGACGGCGAGGTAGAGATAGAGTATCTCCCCTTGCTCGGGTTTGGCGATCAGCGGAGCGGATGCCAGGTATCTCTTCATTTCTTCAAAGGCTCGGTCGCACTCCTCCGTCCACTCAAACTTTTTCACATCTCTCAATATTTTGAAGAAGGGCAAATTACGCTCGGCCGATCGAGATATGAACCTGTTAAGTGCTACGATTTGCCCGACTAATTGCTGGACCCCCTGATGGTTTCTGGTCGTGGTATGTTAATAACGGCCGCGATTTTTTCCGGGTTGGCCTCGATCCCTCGTTGGCTTACCATATATCCCAGAAACTTTCCTCCTTTAACCCCGAACACACATTTCAGGGGATTGAGCTTGAGGCGATGCTTTCTTATCAAGGCAAACATCTCGCTAAGGTCGTTTTGATGATTTTTCGCCTTTAAACTCTTGACGATCATGTCGTCCACATAAACTTCCACCGTTTTTCCAATCAAGGGATCAAAGATCAGGTTAACCAGCCTTTGATAGGTGGCTCCTGCGTTCTTGAGCCCGAACGGCATTACGAAGCAATATATCCCCTTGACAACGATGAACGCCGTGTGTTTTTGGTCTTGGGGAGCCATCCTAATCTGATAATACCCTTGGAAGGCATCCATCATGCTCATCAGCTCACATCCGGCGGTCGAGTCGACCAGTTGGTCGATCCGGGGTAGAGGGTAAGGGTCCTTAGGACACGCCCGATTTAGGTCAGTAAAGTCGTTGCACATCCTCCATTTGCCCCCTGTCTTGGCCACGAGGACCACATTGCAGAGCCAATCGACGTATTTTTCTGGAGTGATATACCCGGCATCGAGCAATTTGTTGACTTCATCTTCGATGATAGAGTTGCGGACGACACTTTGGGTTCTTAATCTTTGTCTTATGGGTTTGAAGGCAGGGTCAATGTTTAGGTAGTGCGAGATTACCCCTGGATCGACCCCCTCCAGATCTTTGGCCTTCCAGGCAAAGACGTCCGCGTTCTCCTGTAGGAAGATGGTGAGGCACTCCAACTGTTTTCCCTCGAGACTTGCTCCGACCCTGGTGGTTTTTTCTCGATCCTGAGGATCGAGTTGGACCAACCGAGTGTCCTCGGCTGCCGACAGTCGGGATTCGTCCATCTTCCTTTTCTTTCGAGCTTCATGGGTACTCATTTTGGAGCGCGAGGCTCCATCCCCTTCTGGGTCGGGGATCCTTTCGTCTTCATCTCCATCATCCATGATGAGATCGCCAGGTTTAAGCACGTCCTCGGTGGGGGGTCGAACCTCATTGGCAATTGCGTAGCAAGCCCAAGACTCGGCTAAGTCACAGCATACCTCCCCGATCCCGTAGGGAGTCGGGAGTTTGATCTTTTGGTGGTAGATCGAGATAACGGCCTTGAAGTCGATGAGGCCGGGTCGACCCAAAATCATGTTATAGGGGAAGTCGGGGATATCGACGACGACCCAGTTAATTTCCATCGTCGTTCGAGCGGGATGGACGCCCATGGAAGTGAGCATTTTAATTTGGCCTTTTGGGGCGACGATCGAGCCACCAAAGCCTTTGAGAGTTGTTTTTACTGGTTCACATCTTAATTTAGTCAAATGCATTCGCTGAAGAGTCGAGTAAAGAACAATATTTGAACTAGCTCAAGTATCAACCAAACATTTACTTACAGCGTAGTTCGCAATATCTAAAGTTACCACCATCGAACAACTCGGCGTTACGCCGACCCGATGGGGATCTAGATGAAAGTCCCTATCGCTGAAAGCCACTTCCTTTTGCTTCCATTCTTCCCCGGGCTCTACCTGCAGCACTTCGTGGGGGCCATGGAGGCTGGTTTGAGCGCGGCGAATCCCCCTCTTTCGGGATGTCCTGGTATCTCCCCCGTCGGGGCCCCCCACAATCATATCGATTCGACCGTGGGTTGGCGCGTTCGGGATCGTGTTAGGGGAGATGGCTTGTTTTCCATCCCGTTGATTCCGCTTGGGTGGGGGCGATCGAGACCTAGACCTCGACCGCCCGTCTTCGTTCTCATTGCAGCGCCGCTCACGCCCCCGATCCCTATTCCTCTTCAATCTCTTGACAAACTCGGCAAGATGCCCCCCTTGGATGAGCCTCTCGACTTCATCCTTCAGCTGGTTACAGTCGTTTGTATCATGCCCCGGCTGATCGTGGAACTCACAGTATTTAGAGTCATCGATCTTCCGCAGGTTGAGCTTCAGCTTCTTGGGGTAATTGAGGAGTTTCCCAGGGATTTTAGGAAGGATATCCCCTACCGCGCATATCAGGGGCTCGTACTTCTCCCGGTCGGGCCGCCGAGTGTTCGAGCTTCCTTCGGGTCGAGCGCCGCTCTCTTGACGACCCTTATTCTTCCCTCGACTAGACGCAGGGGGACTCCGGTCTTCAGGGCCGCGAGACCGATTATAGTAATTGCTGTGAGCGGGGGCTCGACCAATGCTTCGCAGCATGGCTTGACCGTGATTCGCCCAGTAGCTCCCCTCAATCTCCTCATAGTCCATCCATTTCGTGGCACAGTCTTGGATGTCCCTTAGGCTGTTTATGGGAACTCGGCCAAGGATATCCTTGGTGAAGTCACGGCAGTGGCAGTTTTTCCCCAAGGCGCTGAGAACGACTGCCAGGTCCGGCGGTGCGACACGGACCAATTCCGTGTTGAACCGAGTGAAGTAATCCCGTAGGGATTCGCTCACTCCCTGGACTATGGAATCCAATCGTGACACCCCAAGCCTATCTTGGATTAGGGGGGAGAAGTGGCTTTCAAGCGCTGTGGAGAGCTCGTCATAAGACCTTATGGAGGTGGGAGGTTGCCTGAGGAACCAGTCGAGCGCCGCCCCTTTGAAGGTGGTGGCCAGAACCTTGGCCCATGTGTGCGGAGTATGGGGGAACAGGTTCATCGACAGCTCGAAGCTAGTTAGGTGGTCGCCGGGGTCGGTTTTCCCATCGTAGATGGGGAGGTCCCTGGGGATAGCGGTCGATCCTGGATCCTCGCTGAGGATCTCCTCTGTAAATGGCGACAGCCTCTGTCGCCGGCTCCGCGCGTTACGCTCGGGTTCCCATTGCTCGTTACGAGCAACATCACGTCGGGGGGGAAGTCTGTCCCTCAAATCCCCGAATGGTGGGACGCCGGCGTATTTGTTTGTTAACCTCTCCCTGACCGGAAGTCGGGGAGGAAGGGGACGTCTAGCGTCCTGCATGAGCCCGCCCGTAGGGCGGACCTGATGTGGATGTATAGGTCGGATAGGCTGCGAATATGCCCTCCGACGGATGGGAGGTGGGGGGACGTAGTCCCTTTCATTAATTTGATCGTCGAATTCTTCTCGATCGTATTCATCATCATAGTAGCCCTCCTCCTCCGGCTCGTTTTCTTGCTCGGCGACATGCGCCTTTTCTGGCCTCTGGACCGTGTGGCCGTTATTCTCATCTTCCCCTTCAGGGGAATGGTCAGCGGGATAACGCGGAGGTCGGGCAGCTTCGGGCCTGCGGCCCTCGTTCCCCCTTCCTGCGTGAGTTTGAGCTCGCGGGACAGGCGGAGGTCGAGATAGCCGATATTGTATGGGAGAGGGCTCAGTGACATTGACTATGAGGGGGATCATCCTTATGGGCCTTCCCGCTTCGAGAGCCTGCCTAGCCTATTCGTAGACCTGACTGGTATACGCGGCTAGATCTTGGGCTGACGGTTGAGCAGGGAGTATGACTGCGGGTAGGTCCGCCCGTGAGATAGCGTCCTCCTCCCCCTCGTTGAGGGGGTTTGCCCCTTGAGGGCGGTCGATTTCTTCCAGTCGGGCGGCGAAGGCCGCCTGTTCTTCAGCGGCGGCAGTGGCTCGATCAGCCTCGATTTGAGATCGAGTCCTGACGATGCTGTGGGTGCTTTTTGTTTTCTTGTTCACCATTGCTAACGCTTGATCGCTCTAAGGTCGAAAGTCTTTTTTTATTCCCACAGACGGCGCCAAACTGATGATGTCGTTTTTTGGTACGGGATCTGGATCGTCCACGTGGCCCTGACAGACAGTTGAATTTGTAGATAGGAGTTCGGCTATGACCTGAAAAGCACTAGCATGGGATTACTTGGCCGGAGGGGGTTGTCTCCGGCGTAGCCTCTCCACTGAATTAAGTCAGTTTCGAATAGGATATTCGTAAAGAGAGGATGGAAGTCAGAGCCTGTAATTCGAAGAGCTTTTTTACCATAATAAATGATGGGGGGTATTTATAGGGAGGCTTCATACCTACCGGGTATGGCCTCGACCGTGGGGCATTTAATGCCTGCGCCTCGGATCTGATTCATTCCCTGACAGGACTGATTGCCTGTCACTTCTGGAGATACAGAGTACGGAAGGCAATCAGAGTAGATACGGCGCAATTAATGCGGCTGCTGCGGGGTCGACCATGTAGGGATGGGACAGGTTCGAGCCTCCGGAGGTCGACCCTCGAACTACGCTCTAGGAGGATTAGCAAGTCGAATATCGATCCTCGAGCCTGAAGGGTTGATATATGGCACCCGGGAGGTTCTACATTGTAATGACGGTCGGGGTATCAGGGCGAGCTGTGGTCGACCCTCGAGCATGTTCTTGAGTCAAGCGTGGGTTGACCCGGATTTAGATACACGTGGCGTTTTGACTCTTTTACGAGTGTGCCACGTGTATTCACCAAGATATTCCCCATCACGACAATACACGCTAGAATTCACTCCAGAAAAGGGATTCCCCTATATATAGAAGTAAATATTCATTTTATAAAAGCAATTACTATAAATATATGTTTTAGTCATATCTGAAAATAATTAAGAGTTTTCAGCAATACAGTAGGAAAAGAAAGTGGTTTTTCTAATTGGGATAATTACATTTACACCCTCGACTTAGGAAAAAATATAACAGGACCCCCTATACTATTGGAAATTAGGGAGACACCCCTTCCATTATGACTATGTCTAATACTTAGATCTTAGCGTTAGTTATTTTCTTATTTCCAAATAAATGCTAACGTTTTATTAACTAGATAACAACTTAATTACTTCTTTAATTTCATGTGTAGCAAATATTATAACAAAAATGTTGTGGGTAATTTAGTCATTTTACAACTTTATGTTAAGTTTTTTAGGTTAATTTCATTTAGGATTAGAGGATTTATTTGTAATTTTCAATGGTTGAGAGAGTGTTGCTATATTACCTCTAAGTCAAGGGCGCGTGAGTGTAATTATCCCTTTTTTTTTTTTTTTTTGCATTTAGGAAAATAAAGTTTGTTGAACTTGTTTTTGCTTCCTTTGTTACTAAAATGAAAAAGGGTTTCTTCTTTCTAAATTGGGATAATTTACTCAAAAGGAAAGGTTTCTGCTTCTTTTGCCAGAAAGAAAGAAAACACAAAGTTGGAAATAGGAATTAATTAACCTTCTTTTTTTTTTTTTTTATTTGGGGGGGGGGGGGGGGGGTTCCGAGTATTTTGTATATACGAGATTGTCTTGCTGCTTTACTTTTGATTTTTGAACTACCTTTTTCTTCTTTCTCCAAAGTCCAAAATGTCTAGCTACATGCAATGCAACTTTTTTTTACTAATCAACTACCAACTTTCTGTATATAGTTTTTATTTTCCTTACAAATCTTAGTTTTCTATTATGTAAAATATTTTAAAACACATCGTAAGAGGCTGTCCGAACTTTTCTGTTTTTTGATGAAATCGGAAGTACTTTTCATAAGTGTTAAAATGGACGGATTTTTCTCAAGAAAAAAGGACAGACAAAAATAATTAGGCTTGAGAACGACTAGAAATGTTTTAAGAATGATGGTCAAACGTGTACCCGATGTCCCGATTAAGGATTAGTTACGTTTCCAATATCACTGCCTATTTCTATTGAAAAAAATAATTCTATTTGATGGATCGATTTTTGTCTGGAGTGAAATTATAATTGCATAGATAGTACTTTCAAATTATTATATTAAAAATAATATTTGAACAAAAAATAGTATTAATTTATCATTTCCGCTATCAATTTGTAAAGTATAAGTTTTTTTTTTGGTAGATAGTAAAATATAAAGTTACACATATACATATACATACAAGTATCAATTTACATCTCATGTCAAACAATTTAAATTATACTAAGATAAATATTTTTATCAGCAATAACCCAAGTCATGATAATAATATTATTATCAGAATTTTATAGGTTAATGCAATTGCCCCTCGTTTGAGGGATTTTACATTATTCAAAAAGATAAATATTATTATGATTATTTATTATAGACCCACCAGAAGAATAATATGAAAAGTCATAGCAACAGAAAAATATTTGAAATCAAATATACTTTAAGTTTGTATGTTCTTTATTTTCATCTAATTTTTTCCGGATTTGGGTATAAAGGTTCAATTAGAGACAAACATTGAAACTTAAATACTCAATTAATAATTTAAGAACTGAACCATAAATCTTATTTACGAAATCTAATATCATCTCACTAAACCAACTTAATTCAATGTTTATTCCTCCCTTCCTTTTTCAATAATCTCTCTAATTTCTTCCCATGCATTTTCTTTCTTCTTAATGCTACAGGAGCGACATAATTTTCCTAACTCAACCGTTACCAACTTCGAAATTTCAAATTAAGAACACATCATGAATTCATGATAAGTTTGTTAGCTAATTTGTATACAGTATACCCATTATTATTTAACTTTAATCCGCACACGTAATTCCATGAATTAGTTATGCATAGAGTCAATGCAAATTAAGGTCAGTCTTACAGTTAGCTAGCTAATAATAGAATATTAATATCTAATCCAAAATTAGCTGCCGACAGATGAATAATTTGAGCGAACTATGTACAGTACATATAATCAATCGATGATCAGGAGAACATCTGATCAAGTAACAAGACGATAGCCATGCCAAATCTGGAGTCAAATCCAGGCCTAACTACTAAATGAAATACCTCTAAACCAAAATTAGACACACCTGCTGATCCTAACATGGCTTCTTTCTTCTTAATTTCTCCAACAACTTTTCTGGTATCATATTCCAGAATTTTGCACGAGCGACGCGTATACGAACCCTCTACTGTATATGATCTCTTATGATCTGATGCAGACTGCATCCCGTAGTATACATATGCAAGCACGTTCAGTTTTGTCTGCAGCATGAATATGTTTACTTTTTTCCTCACACAAAAAATTGGTTTCTTCGACTTCGAGGCGGAGGTGCTTCTCATGTCGTTGGTGACGTTGTTGCTGCAGCTGTATTTACCAACTTCTCCTTCGTAGACAAACCAGTTGTTGTCCATCAATCCCAGCTTCTGACGACGTACACAACATATATATATCACTGGAATTAATTAACCAATTTTGACAATGCAATCTAAACTTACTATTACATGGTTTCTAAATATTAAATATATCATATCATGCATACAGCATACTCAAATTACAATTCATGAAAAAGAATATATTATACCTTGCGACGGGAAATAGTGAAAATAGGATTGCCTTCGCCATCCATTAGTAGGATTTGGTCGGGTCGGCAGGTGTAATTATCGACCCGATAAGCTAAGCTACCATCTGAGTCGATCACTGTGAAACCACTGCAGCTGAAAACCAGAGATTTTGTCCAAACTGTTAGAGAAGTACTGGATGCTAATTCATGATTTATTTCCACTAATTTCTTATTCTTCTGATCATCATCTTCTTCATGAAAATGGTGGACTGTTCTTGATGCAGTAGATTTCAATGAGGGAAACATTTTTGGTACAATATTATTAAATGAAGGATATATTCGTAGATATTTATAAACAGAGAATTAATCTACATGCATATCGGTCTTTTTAATTAATTTGTCATGTTATGAGCTTTCTAGTTTCTACTCCTAGCTAGTGGGCCGACATTAGTACCTACAACATGTGCTAGCTGGTGATGTTGAAAAATATTATATAACTTTGAACGGGGTAAAAATTCAAATATATAAACGGACACTATTTCTAAAAATCATATTATATCGTGTCGTATTGTTGTGTCCGATAACATCTGTGTCGGATACTTCTTTAGTGTAAAATATCGAAAAAATTTGTGTCGTTGTATCCGTATCACTGTATCTATGTCCGTATTTCATAAATAATAAGTAAGTAAATAGTATTTATTAATTTTATCAAAAAGGAGTAAATAATTCAAATATATCTATTTATTATATTAATTAATTAGGTCGTAAATCTGAACAAAAATATTTTATATATATCTTTTTTAATTTAATAATATATTTTATATGTAATAGTACATGAATAATATTATTATTAATTTCTTTTGTAAAATTTGAGTAGATATTAATGTAACTTACATCCTTCTAGAGCTAGTCAAGTCTTTCAGTGGTCATGCATGTGTTATTCTATGTGTTTTCTATCTCTTCAATTAAAAATAATAATTAATATTTCCCATAAATTGATGTTTGATCATTTTATAATTGGTGTCTGATGGGTAATAATTCATAGATATACATACTAGTACTCACTTAAACCATTGGAATTTGACCCAATGACCACCAAATATTACTCTTATTGTAGAGGTCTGGGGTTCGATTCCATGCAATAATAATGATTGATTTAAAAAAAAGATTATAAAAAAAAAAATTGTACTCCCTTAATCTCTTTGAAGAAACTCAGAAGCGCTTCTAGCTACATATTAATTACAACAAAAAGCGCTTTCCTATCTACTACAACTTTATATTCCTACACTTTTTCATGACTAGCTAGCTAGGTACTCTTAAATACTTTAGCTAGGCTATGATTGAATTACTATATATGAAAAACGAAAACGAAAAAGTAACACACACTGGAAAAACAAAGCCGAGAAAAGGGGAGAAGTACCGATGCATTGAAATATACTAAGACGTGCATAAACTAGCTAGCTAGATCTATGTCATGTAAAGTGAAATAAAAGCTAATTATTAATTAGATAATTAAAACTACGTAGTTGTAGAGTACTAAAGAATAGAAATTCCCCTGTAATTCCATTAATGGAAATCGATACTTTGTATTATATTTAAATTTGATTTACAATAAACAGATTCAATGAAGACGTACGAAAATATATCATTTAGCTAGCCGGCCAGACAGACAGACCGACAGACATTTGGAATGGATTGATTCATGTGAAGTCCGAATCAGTTGGTTTGCTAGCTATTTATATTAATATATAGTCAATTAAAATGACAAAAGGAGACAACTTTTTAATTAAATGCTGACGGTGAGGAAATTAAGAAAATGATGGAAGAAGCTGGGAATTAATTAAGCACTGTAGAGTAACAGTGATCGCCATTTTCAATACTAATGTTTTTTTTTAACACACATTCATAATTTGAATTGTTATTGCAAGGAATCGAACTCAAACCTTTATATTTGAGTAATATCAGGTGGTCATTGAACCAAACCTCAATGAATCGCCATTTTCATTATTGACATGCACTAATTATTAATGCTTATAGACATTTAATTAATTCATTGGAAAAAAGTTTTTAATTTATGCAAAATATCTGCTATTAGTAGTTGTATTTTTAAAGATTTGGTTAAACAATCATAACATCCATTCAACTACTGTTCAGTTTCTTCTTCTCTGTTGATTATAGATTTATTTTTTTGACTTTAAAGGAATCAAAATATTCGGCAGAGATAATGATTTGCTCCTACATTTTGCTTTCATTCATTGAATTATATAACGACCTTTCATGCATGTATATGCGGCATCCTTTACACGACTTTTTCTTATCCAGAGTTAATACACATGAATAGAACGTAACACACAAAAGAAAAGAAATATGGTCATTCAATAATTTCTTCCATCAATCATGCATGCAAGAATTTCCAAAAATAGCCGCCCGCCGTACTATCATCACCAATATTCAAGTGAAAAATTCAATATTTAGGTCATATATATGCTCACATTATATGCCCCCATGTCTATCATGTAATTAATAATTTATATATGAATTTGAAATAAATTTAATGATTGAATAATATATTATATAAAAAGATAATTAATTAATCAGTTATAATAACTTATAAAAAATTTCAAATTATGCTTAATTAACAAAAAATTATGATATATATAATCTTATCATCAACAGTTACAAGCTGTACCGGCGCTATTATTAAATATTAATATTATCAAGAGCTCGTCTTCTAGTGTGTTTCTAGTCTGGCAGACAGGGCACATTTATGCATGACTAAGGGAGATCAAACTTGATTAACTAAATTAATTAACGACTATAAAATTACAAATCCCAATATATATGTTACACGTCCCTCTCCAGCATATATATATAACATTGGCATTTGGACTTTGGTACCCAAAAGAAATACTTAAATAATGATTTCATCTTCTGACGTGGAAAGATACATAGTACTCCACATTAAAAATTATAATTAATTTACTACAAAATTATATATATATATTTATTTATTAAATTGAAGGGTTCCATTTATAAAACACTTTAATGATAAGGTAGGGAGATGAGATGTAAATTTACTCTATTAATTAACAACTCGTGGCTAAATTTAATTGGAGCAATACTTTTCCAACATATATCTTCAAAAAAGGTAACCCAAAAATCTTTGCTTTAGAATAATTAAGAGTACACACGACATAGATTGTAGTCAATCAAGACTATATATACAATAAGACAAACTAAGCGAATGCATTTGTGGGTTTATTCTGAGGTGTTGGCCTGACCTGTTGGGCAAATGGTGCATGGACACGCAGGCTATAGCCTATAAGCATATATAATTAAATTAGGTTATCATCATCATCATATCCTTTCCTAATTACCCCTTTTAGAATAAAGATTAATGTTTATAACAACGCATCAACCACTTGCACGTTAATTGGGTCCCCATCTCGGGATATAGCTGATTTATTTCTGTCTCCTTTAGCTTATATAATTATTAATTAATAATTCCTATATCTAATGTGGACAAAGAAAATGATCACCGTATATTTGTTTGATGCACCGACCCACCAATTCAAAGTGAATCATAGCCGCTCAGTAAAAAGATATAGTCTACATTTTCTGCGAGACAGACATGCAAATACTAGAGTAGATCATGTCAAAAGAAAATAAATTAAAAGAACTGCAATTATATATTTATACTAAATGATATAGCTTAGGATATATATAAGAATGTGATTTTCCTTAATCATTAAACGTAAAGATACAAGGATAAGGATGATTTTCAAAATCGGACCGGACTAGTCGGTTCGACTAGTTTAATTGGTGACCGGTAGCATGTCTGGTCCAGTTAGACCCCCAAAACGATCGGTTAAGTGGCCCAGTTCAAACCACCAGTTAAGTGATAGAAAACCAATTACAATTACAATTACAATTATATATTTGTAAAATTGTTGTCTGCATCTGCACAAAAACGTTTAGCTTTTTTTAATTACAATTAGAATTCTAAAAGACTACAATACTACAGGAAAGAAAACTGCATGAGAAATCAAGCGTAAAATTAATTAACTTGGCCTAAGAAATCAGAAAATTAAAAAAACTACTGCTGCTGCTTCGGTGATCTTGAAGCTGCTGCAACTTGAAACTGCTACTGCTCCGTCGCTGTTCATCTGCTTCGCACGCAGCACCACCATCACCGTAAGTTCTTTTTCTTTTTTCTAAATAATAGCTTGGCAGACTATTAATAATGGCAACAGCAAGAAACAGTGCATATGACTTATGGCAACAGATTGATTATTACTTGGAATTTTTGGATTTGTAGGTATTATAATATCCATAGGAATTGTATTAGAGTGCAGGTTCATAGGTTACTTTGCTTTATGAGAATGCTTTAGATTTATTCTTATGTTTAGACATGGCCGTGTGATTGTTAATGAATTTTTCTGTGTTGATTGAAAACTACTTATATTTTTTTCTTATATTAATTAGCAAATTTTAAATTTTTTTATATTTTTATTAGTATTTATAATATTATATATAAATATATAATTAAATATATTTATTACATTATTATGACCGGTCGAATCAATAACTAGTAGGATTTCTGGTTCTATATTCAGTCCGATTTTGAAAACTTTGGATACAAGTATATAAAAAATGCAAGATGCAAAAGAATCCCTACAATATCTTTATAATATCGCTCAGGTTGTTGGGAATAACCTTTGGCGAGGAGGCGTGTTTTGTATCACTTTAAACTTCCATCAAACGTTATTTAACACCTTGCAAGATTTCTCCGAAAGGTTAGATATATTGAATTGCATTATGTAATAATTGCTATTTTCATGAATTTTGTTCGCTAAAGGGAAATCTTTCTCAAAACAAATATACTGGGCTTGAATTAGATCTGGACTTGGCCCATAATAGGCCACTACTGCATAAATTTCATCCAGAGGCCAATATTTCCAGCAGAACGGACTACAGCTCCATAGCTCTCAACTTAAAGCTAGCCCAACTCAATTGTAATCACATTTTAGACTGTGTTTGAATTTTTAACTTAGCAAAGACAAGGGATACATAAAAATCAAAAGATAAAAGAATCTTAAAATGTTTACAATTAGTTCACTTGTATAAATAACCCGGCCCATTTATTAGGCAAAAAAAGCAAAATAAGAATTGTTTACTTCATCAATTCAATTGATGAGTTGCAACATGATCAGGTTATATGCCCAGCTTGCAGTTAATAAAAGATTTGTGCCCTACCCTGTCTGTTTTTTCATTGTTGGAATTCGAATCAAGGGTAGCATCTATTTAGTGGACTGAAGTAATTAAACATTTCTGAAAAATAATAAGAAATATTAAACTAGGCCCCATATGCAAAATTACATAAACGGCCTAATCTGAGGTGACCCACATTTTCACAGGCCCATAATCATAAGCACTAATAATTGTATTGTATATTACAAGTGCGCTTCTTACAATGTTTAATATATTACAAAACAAGGGTAATTTTTTTATATTTTTATAGCTTTTCTATTACAATCATATATATTAAAGCCTAGCTCCATTTTCCTGTATACAAATTAATAATTGGTGCTTGGGGAAGCCGCGGGTTACGCATCAATAACAAGATTATATTCTGTAACTTTAATCTTTGGAATGAATAACTTATATTCCAAGTATATAACTAAAGTTAAATCCATGATTAAATCCCTAATTAATTTAATTCTGTAGAATAATTACTTACAAGAATTAAATTATCCGGGTGCTTATTAATTAATTGGCTGGCAGCGTGTCCTGATCTCCTGGATGGACTATTAAACAAACAATCCCGCTGTGGCGCTGTCTGCCATTTTGGATTGTGAGGCATGGCGATAACCACATGTCTCTATTCAATTCTATGATATATATCTATCTAGCTTTTTTCCATATTATTTCAAGTAAATCTTTAAGCTAGCTTGTGCTGCGGGAAAATAAAAGTTAAATATATATAATACCACAGGCTAGATTTGGGTCATTAAACTAATCCACCATCCATATATATAATTTTATTAATCAATCACTGCATTGACTAATTTTGTAGAAATATTAATTAATACATTAAAATCACTTTTCTTTTTCTTATCAAATTAAACAATATAAATACTTAATTTTATTATTAGTGGGATATATGTGGAGAGCAGAGAGGTCCCTATGGTTAAATATTAAAAATAATTAATTAGCAGGATGTAACGATCGAGCTAGGCAAGGCACCTGTACTTCACTTCATGGATTTCGATCGGGATTCATATATTGTCTAATTGTTCATTGCTAGCAAGTTGGAAATATTAAACAATAAATAGATTCATAAGTAAAGCGCATATACTGTCTTCTTATGGAAAATATATATTCATAATTCAGTTAAAAGTAATTAATTAATGGATATCATCTGATCAAAACAGATTGTTTTAATTCCATGAATCCATACCATACCATACCTTTTAATTTCATTTTATTTTTCTCGTGGTTTGAAATTAAAGCATCATCATATACCATGCCATTTTCTAGGAGAGATCGAGGAAATTAAGCCAACAAATACATGCATTAATTTTCCTGTTCTGGTGTATATTACTGAATGAATATTGGATGGAACTTTAATTGGTTCATCAAATTAAACTCTTGGGAAAACTACTTTATCGATCTGCAGGTTGAATTGATATATATATGTGTATAGTTAGTTGGCGAATTGAAATTACTTTATAACCTCTCAATACTTAAGTCTCAACTACTCTTTGAAATTATAAATTCAATTGTACGTTTTAAGGCACCAAAGGCTTCTTAATTAATTATTTTCCAAAGTGATGCATGTCAAAATAATGCAATAATGCTAGCTTCAATATTTTTCCTGTATAATTCTAAGTAATTTTGGTGGTTTTCGATGATGAAGAATGAGGGTTAAGACCTTTTATATATAGACCATCGTAGTCTAAATCCTATTAGGGTTAGGAGTCCTTCGTATGGTAGGACTTTTGTTACCTTGTTTTTGGATTAGGTTCCTTCATCAAATTAGGGTTTCACTAAAGTTGAATAAGGATTCTTTATAATTATTAGGGTTCAGTCCAAAAATTAAATAAGTTTACGGATTTTTTGTTTTATTGGGCCAAGTCCAAAATATGTGATACCATCATAAAGTATACATATATACCCCGTACTTATCATTTATCAATTTCATAATTAAACTTGATGTATATTATATTTAATTGAACTTAATGACATCTGTTTTTATCTAAATTATAATTTATAAGTATTGGTCGGTTAATTTTGTGCATGTAAGTATTATTATAATCTAATTTGTTTATATTTAGTTTAATGAATATTCTTGTTGGTCGGTCAATGGTTAAAAAAATATCCTCGATCAATGTATATTCTCTTTTTAAAAGTATCACTTTTTATATCTATTCTTAATTTGTTTTCCCCACAATATATATATCATGAAAAGGTGAAAAAGACTATTGAGACATTTAAAAACACAACTATGTTCATTATTGATCGTTTGATCACTTATTATTATTATTATTATTATTATTATTGGTTAAAAGTTTGATGATCGATCAGTTAATTGATTTTAACTATATATGTGATACAATTATATAATCAATCAATCCATCTTTATAATTAATTATATTCTTACCGGCCAATTAAACCCAAGTAAAAGTGTTTTTCCTCTAATGATTGGTAAATTAAATATAGGAAATGATTGTTACAATGATTTTCAACGTATTGATGATCACTCTACCAAGCTTTTCTTTGTGCATTAATTACCTACGGAGATGAAATCCTTTTCTAATTCTTGAGGTTTGCTCATATTCTTAGTTAGATCGACAAACATAATGTTGTATCTATCGATCGGATATTAATCCCAATGTAATTTATCGTAATTAATTAAGGATCGGAAAATGATTTTAGAAATTAAGAAATTGACACGCACTTTACATGTATGTATTACGTTCAATATGGTTTAGTATATAGCAAAGTCAGAGTCAAGTAATACAAAACAAAAATATAAGAGAATATTGGCAAATTAGTAAAAGTGACATAAACTGTACTGTTATATATCTACAGTCGCTAATCGCTATCATAGCATCAGTCTTGAGCTAGCTATTGATTGGGTCCCTTGTTTTCAAAGTAGGAGTTGGTGGGAATTTGACTGGGCTGATTTTACAAGTTTCATCTGCGGGCCCAGCAACAGTACGTGGTGCTTTCCCTTAGCTTAGCTTGTCCATAAAGAATTTCAATTTCTAGAAGCCCAACTCACTTACCCGCCCACGCAATACGGCCACATATTAATTAATTATTATTTATAGAACAAATACTATCATATACATATAAACTATATATATCACTGATCTCAATTAAAATTTATAATATAACAATTAACACCATACTTTTCGGTGAAGATATAAGGTTGCTGATATGAATTTCTTTATTAGTCATATTAAATTTCACGACAAAGACAACACTTAGTGCGATATATATGATAGTAATTTCGTTTGCCTTGAAACACGGACATAAATACGATAATATGAATTTTTTTTAATATTTTATATTAGAAAAGTGCATGTCCGATATTACAAGACATGACAGAGTATATTCCTAACATTGTACAAGTGTATTTCATGATTTCGTCCTTTTATAACGACGACTCATGGTAACTCTACGCACTTGTCAATTTGTCATCGAACCTATTTATGTTGATTAAGACTTGCAGAATGGTAAAACTATATTACCATGTGTACGGAATTAATTTTTTGAGTTTGTATAGCTAGTATATATATATTAGTAATAATAGTTAAATGATAACATTGAAATAATTATTAGCTATAGGATAATTACACAAAATCCTGAGATTTGTTTAAAAATCTAAAAAATCATTAAAATCTTACAAATATCCCCTTAGAGATAAATTTAAAATTACAAGATTTTGATGGTAAAATTATAAAATACGCCAATCTTAAGATTGGAGTTTTATGTAATTGACCAGTTATACATGTCTTTCCTAGCTAGCCATATCGGTGTATTTCATTATAGCAATTACTAATTTCAGCAGTACAATGACTAGAAATATCAACAACCATAACTAGAATTAATTATAGATAGATGCAAACCAACTGAGTCCTCGAGCCAAGCCGTTTTTAGTCATTTTTCCATGCTTGAGTCAACAAGCATATATAGGACTCATGTTTGGTTGAAGAACATCTTCGAACTAGGCTCTACTCTACTCGGCTCGTGACGTTTTGCTCGAGCTCGATGAAGAACTCTATATATGATATGGGTCAAGACCCATTTATTATTTTTTATAGTTAGGACTAGCAAGATTAGCCCAAGATGTAAAGTTCAAAGAAGGTCCAATGAAGATAAAGCCTATGACGAAACCTTAGTTGATCCTAGCCACCCAAATCTAGATGATCTAATGATTGTAGAGAAGTCAAGTGTCCCTAGCATGTTAGGGAACACTATATATAACACCCTTCCCATTTTGGGAAACGACAACTTGTATTTTGAAATCAATCTTGAATATAAGCTTTATATTGTGAAGTTACATTATTTGCATCTTATATTCCTTAGCTCTAGTAAGTTGGAGAATTTTGGTTTAGTGAGGTCTGAAGGTTTGGATCGTATGACCTGAGCGGTCCCCCGAGGTCCAAGCTCGACCAGTTCTACAAATCTAGCACTCGTTGCAGTATATATACAAACCTATATATTATTTTACTTTGTTTGAGCTGTAAGCTTGAACTCGAGTTAGAAAGTTAATTAATATAGTGTTTATAATTATAGTTATAAAAATAATTTTGGTCAGAGTTCAACTTGAAATTATATAAATCAGGTTGGAGCTTGACTCCAGCTCAAATACGTTAACCAAGTTACTATAAAAGGCTCGTTATCTAGATAGGATTTTTGACTTGCATTGTATAGTTTTTATACACCTAATTTATTTTAAAATTACAATGATAAATAAGAAAAGAAAGGTACGAAAGAGAAAAAGTTGAAGAAAAAAGAAAAAAAATAAGTGTCATGTGTGACTTGTAAAATTTAAGTTCTGTAAATCGGATACATATGATCTTGCATGAAGTAAGCACATATGTATAGATGCTGACAATTTGAAGTTGATTTTGATGTTGTAATCCATTTTGTAAAGCAGTTGTTGAATGATGGGAAAGAAGCGGACCTAATTTTCAAGAATAACAAGGCTGGTTATCTTGTGGGCGACGTTATTTACTTTATCATCAACCAATTTTCTAGCTTAGGAGACGAAAACAATAAATTAATTAATAAATTCATCACACATAACTATATTCAATTCCATTATTTCAGAAATCAATTCTCTGCGGAAATTTCAAAGTCAAAAATAGTTTATAACGGTTTCGCAAGTTGAAAAACTAATACATTCAAAGTTATGAAATACGGATACGGACACGGGAATTTGGACACGATACGACATGGATATAACGACATGAATTTTTTTTAACATTTTATACTAGGGAAATGTCCGACAGAAGTATTTGACAAGATATCTGACACGATACGACACGACAAAGTAAAATTTTTAGAAGTGTTCGTGCATCATATTTTTTATTCGTCGTCACCTTGTTTGTGTCTTGTTGATTTTATTATATATATATATTTTTTTTGGTGTGTTTTCACATTTAAAAATGTATCAGCCTTTTTAAAAGAAAATAAAATTACGCATTGATTTTTAATATTGAATGATATTATTAAGTTCCTTGTATTTTACATGTTTACTATTAGTAGGAAATGGGCTTAAAGTGAGGGAAGGCCCATGTGAAAACATAGTGGATCCATTTAATGGATCATGCGCTGGACCGTCTCTTGAAAGCTTAGACGTAATCTGTAATATAGTGGATACAAGTGTTTCTCTAGGAACCTCCTATTATAACATTCCACATTTTTTTTAAATTACATTTATATGCAATGAATTGATTCTATTTTTTAATTCTAATTTCTAAATCAGGTTTAGGGATTATAAGAGAATAATTACAAAATGCAACTCGTTTAGTTATTAAGTTACCTATTGAAAGTTCCTTAGCTAAATACGAAGTCAAAGCTGTCTAATATATTATATGACATTTTCTGATAAATAAATAAATAAAGTAATTAATTATAGTCGTATACTCTTGTTTATGTTGCTTATTATTATTCCCACTGGCCACTACCATATTTAATTTAAGAAAGAAAAAAGAGCCACAATAATAAATTTTCATTCATACAAAATGCAACATTATTTTATTACACCATCTATCCATCCAAATTCGGCCAATCCAGTAATCTTCACTTTACATTAAAATGAATTAAATATTAGAAAAATTAAAGTGAAAAGTTTAGTATAACTCTGTTGGCCATTGTTTGCCCCTTTTTGATCCATCCCACCTTATATCAAGCTTTTCCCATCCCTCTCCACACTGTAATTGCATTGCATTGCATACGAGTCACCACAACAAGTAAACTCTCCAAACTCCCTCATCACATATATATACAAACACTTTCCAAAGTTTTTCTAGAGAGATCAGAAACGTACAGTTTAAAGTTTTTCAATTAGCTAGCATAGAAATTGGCACCACTGATCGATCACCCAACAAACCCACTTTCCGTGTTTCCCTTTGTAGCTAAACATTTTGTATCAGTATTATTGAAAATCAGAGGTAAATAGCAATATTCATTCCATTAAAATACCAACACAGAAATATTAACTTTAGTTTCTTCAGTCTGTATCTTCCTTCGGTCCCCTCTCCTCTGAGTCCTCTCCTTTCCTTCAGTCTGTACCTTTCATCTCTACTCAAAATTGTCTATCTCCACCACGCCACCTTCGTGTTGCATGTCGTTTTACTTAGATTCTGACGCGTTTTGCTCTCATTGCATTTCCACGCCTTTTATATTCATTCAAAGACCATCTCCTATCCTAGTATTCTTTTTTAATTTATTTTGGAATTAATTTGGAGGAGTAGTTTCGTTTTCCGTTTCTCAACTTCCCCCATTGTCCAAGTCCTCCAACTACTCATCAAATTCTTATGCGGAAATAAAGGAAATTTAATTAGAAATTAAGAGGTGATCCATCGGTTTTTGCCGCTGGCCTGGCTTCGATGTGGGCCACCGGAAAACACGAGCGCCGCTGGGCATCCGACACGGTTCCCGCCGGGACTTCTGCAAGTGGAGGATCTTCGCCGGGAACTGAATATTCCGGAGCTTCAACGGCGGAGGAGTTCGTGGAAGTCACCCTCGATCTCCAAGACGACGACACCATCATTCTGCGCAGCGTTGAACCGGCTACGATTATCAGCATCGACGGTAATGAAGTCATTTCAGGCATCACCGGCATCGAAACACCGGGGCCTTCGTCGGCTTCCACTTCCCGATCTCCGACCATGCGACGGAGCGCTTCGAATAAGCTGCTTCAGTTTTCTCACGAGTTGAAAGCGGAAGCTCTGGCGAAAGCGAAGCAGTTCTCTCAGGAGCTGAGGAGGTTTTCGTGGAGCCACGGGCATGCGGCGAGAATACTCTCAGGCACCGGCGGAACCAACGGCGGTATGGACTCGGCGCTGGCGGCGCGTGCGATGCGTCGCCAGCGGGCGCAGCTGGATCGCACGCGCTCCGGCGCTCATAAAGCTCTTCAGGGGCTTAAATTCATCAGTAAAAGTAAAAACAACCGAATCGACGCTTGGAACGAAGTTCAAAGCAATTTCGAGAAGCTCGCTAAAGATGGTTACCTTTATCGCGCTGATTTTGCACAATGCATAGGTTAATCACGATTCGAACGATAAATTTCTGTATTAATTAGCCTAATTATTCGAGTACTAATTGATGTTTTTAAACTCTTATATTAATTTTATCTGATTTTAATTGTAGGTATGAGAGATTCAAAGGAATTTGCATTGGAATTATTCGATGCATTAAGCAGGAGAAGAAGATTGAAAGTTGAGAAGATCAGCAGAGATGAGCTGTATGAATTTTGGTCCCAAATCACGGACCAAAGTTTCGATTCCAGGCTCCAGATTTTCTTCGACATGTATGTACGGTTTTCTCAGTTCATTAATTAATCAAACTTAAAGTTCTTAAGTAAGCTAATTAAGTAATTAAGCTATACTAAAAGTGGATATGGTAATCAAAACCAATGATTTAGAAATTGTCGGAAGAAAGCCAAAATCTCGGTTGCTTTCTCAAGAGAGAGGACTTCATACAAATTTTATTATTGATAGTTACCCAGGATTACCTACTATTTTAATTAATTAATTAATTAATGATTATGATGCAGGGTCGACAAAAATGAAGATGGTCGGATCACTGAGGAGGAGGTTAAGGAGGTAAAGCAAATTTCTTTCTTTTTTCAAATTAAATAATAGTTTATCATTTGTTTCATTTAGGATTTTAATTAATAGTGATGATTATGAGTTAAAGCACAGTCTGTCAGATTCCGCTGGCATAAGAAAACTGTACGGCTGATATTTTTTACGACTCCTCCATAAGTTTACTGAGAAGGAATATAGTATTATTTTCTTAAAATAATTTTTTTGACATTCAAACTAACTATAATTTAAAACTTCACAATTTCCTTTTTGATGCTTTACCATTTCCATATTTTTCACAAATTACCATTTAAACCCTGATGAAACTTTTGCTCAAAACATCATAAGAAATGATTTTGCAAGTATCTAAAGGTTTATTTTGTATTTTTGCATTTGTAAATTAAAGTTATGTCATATGTGTAATTTCAAGAGTTTTACTTCTTTTTTTTGGGACAAAAAAATCCAATTTTTCCCTCTTCTTATTTTTGTTTTTTGTGGTTTAATTTTGGCTTATAGGCGTGAAGGGTGACTATATTAGAAAACTATATATCTCACCAACAACTCCCATATATACAAATATGCATATCTTACTGGTACTTTTCTTCGTCTAAATATTAATATAAAATTACAAGTATATCAATGTATTTGGATTGACATATGAAGATATGTATACATTTTATTTTTGGTGCTGTCTGGTACTAATATATTTGAGTTTGTCAAAGTACGCCGTGTGGGAATGAAATTGTCCAAATTGTACTCACTTCTGGCTAAAGGTTAAGTAATATATCTCTGGGGGTTGGTGGGGGGGGCATATTTGTAATTGTCTACTTATAACAAGACTAACAATAACTTTATGATCAAAAAATATATTTCCCTAATTTCCTAATAATTAATTTTCGTTATGTAGATAATCATGGTAAGTGCCTCTGCGAATAAGTTATCAAGATTAAAGGAGCAGGCGGAGGAATATGCAGCTCTGATAATGGAAGAATTGGACCCTGAGAGGCTTGGCTATATTGAGGTATGACTCTTTCCATAGATCTGCATATATATTTTTCTCTTTTATTTTTTAAACATATATATGATTCGCATAGGAGTCAGAATCACGATAATGACTGATACAATTCATAGTATTTCTCCAGTCTTTTTTCTAAGTTGTTGCTTGAATGACATTTAATATTTCTTAAACTTAGGTCACATTATTATTAATTATTATACCTTGAAAAGTTACAAAATGATTGAGCTGCCCCGGCCCTATAATTTGCAATATTGTAGTACTTACGTACTAAACCATTTTCAGTACTAATTAATAACAATTTACCAACCGCAGCACTTAGGCTACCCACAAAATGAAAAATGGTTACAACTAAAATTATCATGTTGGACTTTAGTTTCCAGAAAGTAAGTAGTTAGATGACAAATGACTGACTGACTATACGTCTATATCTTATTAGTATTGGGTTACCGTGTTGTTCAACTATACACGTTGAATAAAATACCATATATTTTCCATATATAAATAAAAAACGATTACCAAATATTAATATCACCGGTTTTAGTCGAATGACCCAATACTAAACAAGTTGTGCGAGCCAAACAATTCCAAAAAACACACATTAGAACAAGAAATTAAATTATAGTAACAAGACGATTATAATTAATCATATATTTATAAAATATAAAAGTTACGTAGCTAGCTTGGACATCATAAAAAGACTAAAATACTATGTATTTAAATATTTACAATAAATTAAATGGTTTATATCGATGGCTCAACAACCTCCTTCCTCCTTTATTGGTTGGGAACTATGAGGAGGTATATTTTAGTTTTACCAATTATTCTAATAATTAATTAATTGAAGCGCTAGAATTTTTTTCTTTACCATCTAAAACAGATGTTGCTAGTGATGACAATTTGGCTAGCTAGGTGTACGTAAGATTATAGGGAATTAATATATATAAGTTTAAAACAATTCGGTTTAACGATTGTTAATCTGATCCAGAAGCAGCTTCTTTTAGGTACTGATTGCCGTTCCTTTGAAGAAATTATTATTTACCTAACCTGTTAGTTGAGCATTCGAGCTCAAGAGTATATCAAGCTCATGAAGAAAACTTAAGACGTCATAGAATAGAAATTTGATTTAGAAAGAAAGCTCCTAAGTCCCAAGTGCTGTCATATCTTATTTTAGGAAATCAACTACGTACTTGGATAAGCTGGAATATTGAATCGTATTACCGCGTGTCCGGATATCTACTGAGCGTAGCCCATAAGTATATAACAAAATCCCCCTAATGTCAACAAGCCAAAGAAAATATTAGAGTAATGAATAACTTTTAAAAAGTCAGCTGATCGATTACCGACTACTAATAATTAATTAATGGATTGGAAATAGAGGGAAAATAAGTATGTTCAATAATATTTTGGGAATCAGATTTCAATGTAAATATTTTTTTGTCTGACAAATTAAGTTCTTTTAGTAATAATCAACACATGAATATTTGTATTAAAACTGCAATTGGAAGTGTTTTTTTATATAAATTTTAAATTCTTAGAATTTATTCACTATAGTTTGGAGAAAAGAAAATGCAATATAATGTAGAGGAAATATTTATTTTTATTTGATGCTTGGTAGATGTTTTGCCAAAACAATCTACAACAAAAATAGGTAAACTACGAAAATATTTTGAATTGAAAACCAATTTTATGTGGAGATCGTCTTTTCTTAGGAGGGCCCAAGAGTAGGCAGATATGCACATGAGAGGTCAAATATCATATATTCATATGCAAAAGCGCCTCAACCAGTATTTCATTTATTCTCAAGATTAATCATGACATAGACAGACATTACCACTGAAAATTTAAAATTATTGTCTCATTACATTACTAGCATACAAGAATGAAGCTAAAAATTGCGGGTGTGCTTTTCGCCATTTTCCCACAACTTTTTGCTTGTAATCCAACCCATGTGGACACTATATTCTGTTTTCCGGACCATATATGAATGCGTGTTTTCAGCACTCAACACATGTTTGTAAACATATGAATGGAATGGTCCAACATTATTGCATTGTTCCCTTTAGGACAAATACTCATGATCCAACTTAATTTCTTGACCATATCTCATGCATGTTATTTTGTCAAAAACAATGATCATGCAGCTATGGCAGTTGGAGACACTACTGCTACAGAAGGACACATACTTGAATTACAGTCAAGCCCTAAGCTACACCAGCCAGGCCCTTAGCCAAAACCTTCATGGCCTCAGATACAGAAGTCGGATTAGGAGAATGAGCACAAAATTCCTTTACTTCTTGCAAGAAAATTGGAGGAGGATCTGGGTTTTAATACTCTGGGTTATGATCATGATTGGACTTTTCATTTGGAAATTCTATCAGTACAAACAGAAGAATGCGTACAAGATCATGGGTTATTGTCTCCTCACGGCTAAGGGTGCAGCTGAGACTTTGAAATTCAATATGGCCCTCATATTATTGCCTGTGTGTAGGAACATCATTACTTGGCTGAGGTCCTCCAAGATGGGCTCTTTCGTGCCGTTTGATGATAACATCAATTTTCACAAGGTATATATACTTACACCCACTATTCTTTTAACTTGGACCATGTGATGTGGATCTAATAGTGAGACCTCAACACTATTAGAGCCACATGGCCTCTTGACATAAAAAGAAAATATTCCTTATAACTATGTGATATTTCAGTTTTAGTCTTACAAATACGGACTGATAGTAGAGACACAACTAATTAGTGGAGAAAAATAACTAATACAGTGACATGAAATATTCATGTGCCAACAACCAGGGAGTGTTCACAGACATCACCTACTCATGCTTGTCATCTTTTCTTGTTTTATAATTCTGCTTAGGCCCCATTGACATGACTTTATGAATAAGTCAACGGTGATAATTTGATTCTCAGCCTCGGGGACCTTAAAAATCTCTGCCCTAGTATCTACTTGAGATTTTAGGCAGGTCAACTAAACGTAAAGCAGAAATACTTGACTTTGCTGATTTACCTCTTGCCTTCTCCCTTTCTCTCTTTCCGATTTGTGAATTAACTACTCACTGTTTGGGAATTAATACTAATAACTGAATAAAACTAAATTCTAATAAGAATATTAACAACTGTAATTTCTTTATTGAATATGAACAGACCATCGCTGCAGCTATAGTAATTGGTGTGATACTCCATGCTGGTAACCATCTTGCATGTGACTTTCCAAGGCTTATAAACGAATCGGATTCAGTGTACAATCGTTACATGATTGGCAGCTTTGGTGAACATAAGCCCGAGTACATGGACCTTGTTAAAGGGATCGAAGGGGTCACAGGAATCCTGATGGTCATCTTCATGATAATTGCATTTACATTAGCAACACGTTGGTTCAGACGGAGTCTCATTAAGTTGCCTAAGCCATTAGACAGGCTTACTGGCTACAATGCTTTCTGGTATTCGCATCACCTGTTTGTTTTTGTCTATATCTTGCTCATCATCCATGGCACTTTCCTTTATCTCGTCGACCCCTGGTACAAAAAGACGGTACGCATATGTGTATATATATTCATATGGTTTTGAAATTCTCAATTTAATTAGTAAATTTATTCCTAAACGTTGAGATATTGCAGACATGGATGTATCTTGCAGTCCCTGTACTTCTCTATGCTGGAGAAAGAACCCTTAGATTCTTCCGGTCAGGCTTCTATAGTGTGCGCCTTTTGAAGGTCAGCATGAACTTCCTTACTGCTATTGTGATGATTTCACTATATATACAAAGTTACTGATAAAATGATCTGATTATTTTCTTTTCTCCATCTTATAACATTTTCAGGTTGCTATTTATCCGGGAAATGTCCTGACGTTACAAATGTCAAAGCCTCCACAATATAAATACAAGAGTGGACAATACATGTTTGTCCAATGTCCAGCCGTTTCTCCATTTGAGTGGTAAACTATAACATAGAACATCCATAATTCCAAATTTATTTATTTAATTCTTTTCATTATTAATAATGCTCTAAGGTGCAAAATGTGCAGGCATCCATTTTCAATTACCTCAGCACCTGATGATGATTACCTTAGTATTCACATACGGCAATTAGGTGACTGGACACATGATCTTAAGAGAGTATTCTCTGAGGCATGTGAGCCTCCTGTTGGTGGGAAAAGTGGTCTTCTCAGAGCTGATGAAACTACCAAGAAAAGGTATATATAAATATAATTGTCTTCATAAAATGTTCTGTGAACTTGTTGACGCAATTCTCTCCCCGTAATCTGAAAGTTACCGCTGAATCCAGTTTGCCCAAGCTATTAATAGATGGACCTTATGGAGCTCCAGCACAAGACTATAAGAAATACGATGTTCTCTTACTCGTTGGACTTGGGATCGGAGCAACACCTTTCATCAGCATACTAAAAGATTTACTCAACAATATTGTTAAAATGGAGGAGCAGGCTGTAAGCAATAAGCATAACTTCTAATTATGGAAGTTTTCAATATCCTAATTGATAAATGTTTTGAACTAGCAAACATCGTTATACATTTTTCAGGACTCAATCTCAGATTGCAGCAGGTATTCTGATCAGAGTGCAGGTTCTTTTGACTCTCCATCCGTCAATAGAGTTTCTCCCAAACGGAGAAAACCTCTGAGGACAACTAATGCATATTTTTATTGGGTCACGAGAGAACAAGGGTCATTCGATTGGTTCAAAGGTGTGATGAATGAAGTTGCTGAACTCGATCAAAGGGTAATTTGCAGCATGTCTACATGGCATTTTTTACCCAATATTTGCATATTTTACAGATTATAAACTCAAACTATACAATTTTCAGGGCGTTATTGAGATGCACAATTATTTGACTAGCGTATATGAGGAAGGGGATGCACGTTCAGCTTTAATAACTATGGTTCAGGCACTTAACCATGCTAAAAATGGGGTTGATATTGTATCTGGCACAAGGGTAAGATTTTCATTGTCCCAATAATCGATTCAGTATTTTTTTCCCTGACCTATTTGAGCAAGTAATATATTTACATAATACCTTATCTCAACAGGTTAGAACGCATTTTGCAAGGCCTAATTGGAAGAAAGTTCTCTCTAGACTTGGTACCAAGCATGCCAATGCAAGAATAGGTAAGTATACATAATACAAAACAAAAGCTCGATAACTATATGATCTGTTTTCCTGTTCGTTTCTTAACATTCAGAGAATCGGTACTTTTTGAGCAGGGGTTTTCTACTGTGGGGCACCTGTATTGGCTAAAGAACTCAACCAGCTCTGTTATGACTACAATCAGAAGGGCTCAACAAAATTCGAGTTCCACAAAGAGCATTTCTAAGGGCAAGTATATACATATGGAGGAAATAAAGTTCTTAATTTTGTCTCATTATTGGCCAGTTACTGAATTATATGGTCTTAATTCACACTAGCATGTGAAAATAGAACAAGACATCCCAAAAAAGTATAGGAAAAGAGCAAGAAGGAAATAATTATATCGTATAGCCTTTGGTAGGAAATTTACACATACAGGTACATATATATTTTGATTAAATTAAAGGTTAATGAGACAACACAACCAAAAAGATGGTTTGTATGGCTCAAAAGAATTGGAAATCAGCTGGCAGATCGATCCGGCACGCGGCGGCGACAGGTGGCTCCACCGCGCGCCGTGGATGGCATGGAAGATTGTAAGTGGAATACAGCATAAAGGGGGAAATTGACCTACTACTTGATGATAATGGATTTGGAAAAGAGACATTTGTGGAAGAGAGATGAGGTTTTGTCCTTTTTGGATTTATGGGACAGGTTTTCTGGTTCAACTCCTACAATTATTTGTATTCTTTTTCTTCTTCTTTTTGAGGTGGGGCTGGACATTCAGATAGATACCCATGTATAACAGCATGCGTATGATTTCCCTACGAAAAAATGTATTGTCATTTTACATTTTTCTTTCTCTTATTTCTTCATATAACACAGGAAATTAAATATACGTAAGTGTAAATTCTAGACTGTGTGGGTTAATACTTAATACCTCTTTTTTCTTTTTTGTTTCTCATTGAACCTTTTGTTCTGTAAGTAAGAGGCATGAAGATGCTGCCGTTGAGATTGAGATTGCGCAGGTAGCTGTATATTAAGTGCACATGATATGCGTCACATCATGGTCATACCAATCGTCAGTCGATCTGATTCTATGACAACAAATATCATTTTTTTAATTGTATTGGGCCGATTCATCATAGCCCAGCGGATAGATAGCCCATTAATCGCAGATCTCGGGCTTTCGCGTAACGGTCATTTGACCCATTTGCATTCTAATACACGTAATCTAAGTCGTGTGCATATTTGTCTGAATATTAATTAATATAGTAATATGTTATAATGAGCTAGGACTCCAGAGATATGTACAAGAATTTGATAATTTAAACTTGGGTGGCGGATCGGATCATCATCCAATTCTTAAGCCTAACCTTGTCTGAAAATTCTGAAACGTACAAGACAAAAGGATGAGTCCTAATATTTGTACGTTTCTGAATAATTAAGCGGCATGAAAATCCATATATTAATATTTAATATACAAATTGAAAGAGATAAAGACACATAAAATTTGAAGATTCCATTTCTGAGTGAATCCATTTTATCTCATGAGAATAGTTCATTTTAATGGGAGAATCGATTTCAGAATGTCTTAAGGCGGTATAAGTTGGATCTATAAAACTTAAAATTAAATTGAGTGAAAATGAGCTAGTGCGCCGATCAAGGTGAAATTATTGCAACTAATTTACAAACAAGATATTTAAATAAAGCTTTCTCGATCTACAGATAACAACAGCTACGTAATCATTTATTTATATAGATGGAATCACTCAAGTATAAAATAGACAAAAATGACATTTTATCCAAAATGAACCGAATAAGTTTGAAATATAAGACTTCTCGTATATATAGTCTATAAACACGTAGAAATATTACATCCCACAGACACAGAGTCATGTGATGGGTTCTTCTAATTAGTAATTCAATTAAGAAACCGAAGAATATCTTACATGAAATTAATAAAAAGTCTTGGATTCTTGGACCATTAATCTTCTGGAAATGACTAATTAATGGCGAGTCTATAAATTGAACACAAATAATATCAAATAAACTTATACTGAAACCGTACGTCTTCAATGAAAGCTTTAAATTTCGAAACTCAAAAGTCATCAACTTTAGTGATATCAACCAACCTCACATTTTACTTTAGTTATTCATGATCTAGCCACATCTCATCCATTTTCTTGGCTTTTTCCTTTTCTTTTTAGAGGAAAGAAAACTAACATTAAACTGAAAAAAGGCACCCACCTACACACACACACACACACACACAAAATCCTTAAAAAAATATACAATTTAAAATATACTTAAAATCCCTTGCGTTTTACTTTTACTAAAATAAAAACTATATACTTATCATTTCAATTTTTAAAAAAAAAATAGAAATTAGAAGAGTTGAATAAAAAATTAATTTGAGTAAAAAGACAATATTTTTATCTAAACACTATATATGTATTTTTTACTGTCAATTCTCATGTGATACATAGGAGCTTTCAATGCAAATTTTAAATCTTATAATAATATTATATTATACTTTCAATTTTATTACTAAAAAAAATTATACTGGTTAGCAAAATACAATTAACTACTCTATTTATATGTTACAACATGTTTCATTAGAAACCGAAGTTTGCCATAAAGAGAAAGAAGACGATGGAAGAGGAAAATCATCACCATCCCCTCAAACCAGCAACTCATTACAACAAAAGCGACCAAGAATTAGCCAACGACGGAGCCTTCAATCTACCAATAATAATATCCAACCAGAAAAAACGCAGCAGCAAATTATTGGTTTACTCTCTAATCGCCGTCGTTTTGTTAAGCATAGCCTTCTTAGTTTTCGGGCTCGTCGTGCTGCGAGTCAAAAGTCCCACACTTCAGTTATCATCCGTCACCATTAGAGATAGTCTTCACAACGACGCGTCGTCACTAAACATTACTTTGGTGGCCGAAATTCTTGCACACAACATGAATTTCGGGCGCTTCAGGTTTCGCGGCGGAAACGTGATTTTGCTCTATGGAAACGCGACTATTGGGGCGACGAATATTAGTGACGGAATAGTTGGGAGTCGAGAGAAGAGAGGGATGAATATTGTGACGATAAAGGTGACGGGACCCAATAATGATCAGTTATCTGCAGAGAATTATGTGAGTTTTAGGAGAGATGTGGATTCGGGTTTGTTAAAAGTGACGAGTTTTGCGAAGCTGAGAGGTGAGGTGAAAGTGGTGAGGATTATGAATCGGTTTAGAACTGCTGTAATGAATTGTACCATGGATTTGAATTTGAGGAGCCGATCAGTACAGGGATTGTCATGTCAATAAAGAAGATTATTAATTCTCCTCCTAGCTAATATATGGTATATTTCTTTGATTTATATATACTAATTAAAATAAATTTAATTTGCAGTAAGTTCTAGGGTATGTTTTTGGATATGTGCGTATATAATTTATAGCTTTTCCTAATTTTTGGTAAATTTGAATTTATTGAATATTGTAGTTTAATTTTGATCCAGCAGTTATATATTTTTTGGCATGCAAAACTTACAAGGTCGTGTGTGTCATGCCTAATATTGTTAACCGAGTTTCACATTAATTACTTATAACTAATGTAATTACTATTTTGTATATAATGTTGGTATAGTTCTCATGAAGAAATTCAAGTAATAGGATGTCTTAAAACTAATAAATCAAACATATAAAGTAATTAAAGCTACCTTTTGTCTGTACGTAGTATAAATTTTGTCTAATATGATGTTATAAAACTAGTAATAATGAATTTATAAAGAAATAAAGTTAGTTCTATCGGTATATAGTCATGACACTTTTTAGGGATATTGATTTTTTCCCTCGAAATTATCAGTGTTTTTTGAGTTTGTCATCTAAATTAATTTTTCATACATTTTATTATTTGTATTATACAAAGCTTACACTTTATCATCTCTGTTCAATTTTAGGATTAAATTTCTATTTATTTTCTCACACATGCCACATACATGACTGTCCAAATTAAAAAGACGAAAATGCCCTTAAAATAATCACATGAGTGGCATGTGTGAGAATCTAGACAGAATATTCCGCTTAAATTGGACGGAGATGGTAACGTGTTAGTTTCGTGTAGTTCAGATAATAAAGTGTATGAAAAATTAGTTGACAAACTCAAAAAACACTTATAGTTCGGAGGGAAAAAAATCAATATCTTTTTTTAGGTGCGAATTAACTTTTGGTTTATTGATGATCATATATATTTTTTTTATTTATTACTGTTTTTGGTATAAAATATTTACTTCCATATATGTTTATGATAAACGCTTGATTTTACTTTAGATAAATGAATTAAGCATTAAAAATTGAAATAGGATGGAATTGGATATGCATTAGAATTTTGAACTATGAATTTTAACTGAGTTCGATCAAGCGGCAAATTTGTTTTGTTGTGCAGTGGTATCAATTGCAAGGGTCGCCGTACGTGTTTCACCCGCACCTGCAGCCAAAAACGAATGTTTCTCTAACAAAGTACAAATAATTGGGATTCCAATCGTCCTCATGTTGCTTTTGAATCAATCTTAGGGCATTTTGAAATTTGTCGCATTTAAAAATCAATCTTTTGATATGACTAGAAATTAACATATATATAGTCCAAGAGATTTCTAATATATAAATGTATAAATATTACAAAAATATCTTTATTTAGGGTTTTAACTAGCTAGACATTGTTCCAAGTATTTTAGGAAAAGTTATATATTTATTGATCAAACCTAAAAAAAACTATATAAAATGGTAAAATTAACACTTTAACTTGACACGTATTGATATTTCAGTATAACAATTTGACAAGTAGTAATTATACCTCACTAACTCCTCAAAAGTAACAATTTAAATCAAATTTTTCCCCAAATTAAAAAATCACGCTAGAAATTGTATGGTGCACGTTGCCAGTGAATTTTACTAAGCCGGATTAACGTTTGGGCTCATTCACTTAAACAAAAAGTTGTGCATTCAAAATCAGTGACTACAGGGACAAAGCCAGTGACTATAGGGACGAGATTAAAATATGTATATAGTATGAAATATTTTAATTAATTTAAGGGGACAAAATTATAATTTTTGAACAAATGAGAGGACAAAATCATAATTTTTTTAAATTTTGTATATAAAAATAAAATTTTCAAAATTTTTAGGGGATGGCCGCCTTCCTTGGCTCCGGTACTATCTCCGTCTCTGAGTGACTACCAAATCCAAGTCAAGATGAAAAAGACCTATTGACGTGACGAAGTGCGTGGTCCGCATAAATACACATATGTGGTATATATATTTTACATGTTACTGCGTACTTCAATACTCAATACAAAAATTAAGTAGTTTCCGTAGAGAGAAATAAAGAATAAAGAAGATCATGGAAGAAGAAAATCATCTTAATCCATTAAGTCCAGCAAAAAACTCCCACAAAAGCGACAAAGATCAATTCGCGACCAACAAACCCAGAACTTCACCAATTATAATATCCAACCATAAAAAACCCAGCAGCAAAATCGTAGTTTACATTCTGCTCGCCGTCGTTTTGCTCAGTACAACCTTCTTAGTATTCGGCCTCGTCGTGCTGCGTGTCAAAAATCCTACACTTCAGTTATCAACCGTCACAATTAAAGATCTTCACTACGATGCGTCCTCGCTCAACATGAGTATAGTCGCAGAAATTCGGGTACACAACATGAACTTCGGGCGCTTCAGTTTCGATGGCGGACACACGACTTTGAGCTATGGAAACGCGACTATTGGAGCGACGAGTATTAGTGACGGAGTAGTTGGGAGTCGAGAGAAGACAGGAATGAATGTGACGGTAAAAGTGATGAAGTCTAATAATGAGTTGTCGACGAATTTTACGAGAGATGTGGATTTGGGCTTGATTAAATTGATGAGTTTTGCAAAGTTGGGAGGTAGAGTGAGAGTGGTGAAGATTGTGGATCGGCATACAACTGCTGTAATGAATTGTATGATGGATTTGAATTTGACGGGTCAAGCAATTCAGGATTTGTCATGTCATCAAGGAAGCTGATTATTATTAATTCATGATCATGTTTTTCTTTTTGATATATATATATATATATACTTAGTTACGTTCAGATTGTTTACTTTAAAAATCCCTTTTTATATTGATGAATTAGAATTAGTTACGTACTGAGTATTATATATATAGTCTTCTTTCTATAATAGTTATTTTGTTTTTATTTGAACTCAAATTATAGCCTACAAGGCCATGCTTGAAGATTATCTATTAATTCTAAATGAGTCCTAACTTACTCCACAATAATTTTTAGAAAAAAGTTTTTTTTCTTTGTTTTTATATATATGTTAAAATAAATTAATTCGTATATCAATCGCTCTAGCAAGTAGCTAGCAAGCGCAGAAGAGTACGGCTAACACAATAAAGAACGTAACTTCCACCTCCAATATGCATTCGTTTATAACTGAAAGTCTGAAACTGAAATTTCAGACGGCTGCAACTGCAAAGTCAAGAAGACAAAATTAAATTAAAAGAGCTATTGGCCAACTGGCCGGTCTGTGGGCTTTGATATCTCAGTTTTAACCATCACTTGACCCAGTGGCTTGTGAAACCCAGCTTTCAATCACTACTATGATGTGATACGCGCCACATATACACGATATGGTACGGATATAAATTTTTTATAATATTTTATACTAAAAAATATCTTCATAAGTGTCGGATACGGTATGATTTTCAAAAGTGTACGTGGATCATAACTATTATATATTTCTTAAATTGGTACCTAGCTAAATTCCCACACTTACTAAATAGTATTATTCACATCTCAATCAATTGCGAAAATAGATAATCAATTAAATAATTATTAATATTGCCCCACTAATGGAACTAGCTAGCTATATATAGGGTTTAGAAAAATCAACATATGGGCTCAATCGAAAAGTATCAGTAGGTTGCTGATAGCTTGGATGTGGCCCAACTTTGATACTGTAGATCAGGATCTTATGACTGACCATTAGAAAGCCCAGATTTAATCAATCCAAATTTGCAGCTTGCTACTTCTACTTTATTTTTTCATTTTCCTCTTAGCAGCCTAATTATATTCTTTTTTTTTTTAAATTACAACTTCGGGTAATCCTACATTGAGGGCTCTTAATCCAGTTCGGGCTTAATTACAGTTAAGGTTCTTCACTCCTCCCAGCAAATGTGTTTAGGACCACGGATCTCCTGTTATTTATTGAGGATTAGATGGTTGACACGTGTAATTTTAAGAGATTGCTATTTAACGGCAAAAGAAAATCTTTCTTGACGGCAGAATAGAAGTCCTTCACGTTAATCTGTTACCTCTTCTTCTTCTTGCAAAAATTTAATTTCTTTTCTTTTCTTTTATCTCGTCTCTTCTTCCCCAATTTATGAAAATTCTCAAAGCTGTAAAAAATAAAAAAACTCCACGAAGGAAAATAGAAGCAATTTCCGATCAAATTCCGGCGGTGTCTTCCAAGGTACAACCCGATAAATGAATTTGTTATCTCTAATGAAGATCTGCGGCAACCCTCCATTGAAATAAAGGTAAAGCTAGGTTTTGATGTTTGCCCCATTTTTATCTTTTGTGATTCAGAGTAATGGGTTTTTTATCATTTGATTTCATATTTGCGACTAGTGTTAACTTTCATGGAAATTGAATTACTATTTGCCGCATATATAATGAATGAGGAACACTACTATGTAGTTCATGGATTGATTTACAGGTTTTCTTGATGGTATTTGAGTGGAAGTCTTCTAAAAGTTACTGTCAGGCCTAATGAACTTTATTAAAGCAATCCCAAACATTTAACCCAATTTCAAAAAATCTGCATTATTGGGAGATTAAAATCAGTAATGGGCAGAAGCTCTGTGAATTGCATTGTTGCCAATTATGTAATACTTGGAAAAGTTAAATCTAGATTTATCTTTGGCTTCTTCAATACTATGGTGGAATATAACTTATACTGCTATACATATTGACTAATGAATAACTATTAACACCTTTTGAGTAAATTTGATTTATAATGTTTGAATAGTTTCTGCATTTGTGTGTTAATTAATTTGAAATAGTAAGCAGATGTAGCTCAAATGGTAGAGCGCTCACTTTACAGGTGAGAGGGACGGGGTTCAAACCCCCGCATCTCCAATCAATTTATATATGCATTGGACTAAAGTACTTGTTGACAATTTTCAGAATCTTTCAAACTAAGACAGCAACTCATTTATGTATTTGAGATAGCTTGAACCATTTATGTGATGCAGAAAATACTCATGTGTCAGACACCAATAAAAAATAACTGTTGTTTGTAACAAAACAATAGAAACTACAAATTCATCATGCATTGGCAGCCGACACAAACTAGATCTGAATACTAAGAAAAGGAATTACTATAAAAACTTGATCTATTTATTTAGGAATCTCCCTTTGGTCAAATCACCATATACATCATTGGCTCTCTCATGTTGTCCTTGGAGTGTGGAAATATTCAATTGAGGTTGTGGTTGTGACCTGAATAATTGGTGGTGCTGTATATGTGAAAAGGTACACGTTAGATATGCACTCAACATAACACAGAGTCCTGTTAAAATATCATATGAACTTTATATTCATACCTGCAATAATTGTGTTGAGCTAATGTCACTTTCTTGGTTTTGTCCTGAGTGTTGTACACTTTGATTGAGTATCTATAATGAGAATCTCCACAAGGTAAATAAATCACTTGGGCAATATTTATGTTAGTAGATAACAATAAATTTTACATGATCAGTAGGGTACCTGTGCATCTTGGGACGATTTCGGATATGAGAAAGAGTAACCATATTGACTAAGATGAGACATGCTTAAATTACAAGCACCAACTTTGATACTCCTTCAAAAGTAAAATGAAGTATGAGAAATTTGAAACTTAAATAAAATACATTATTCATAGAAAACTTGAATAAGATTCAGTTGTACTTAAGAACCTCTGTAAGCTGTGGTACATAATTAGGTAATGAGCTCGATTCAGTGAAAGCCCCAACAAACTCGCTACTCGTCATATTATTAATATTCTGTAAATGTATAATATATTATCATAAGATGGAGAAAAAATATTACTCATAAAAATTGGCAGATTATATATACATAAAAATACACGTAGTGATAGTTAGGGAAAAGAAATACACCTTATTATATCTTGTATGTTCGGCATTGCTGTTTGTCGAAGATGCATTCTGATTCTTTTGCTTATTCTTTCGTATGCTCATCTCCAATCCACTTTTTGGTCTTTTTGAAGATCTCCTGGCTTTCTTTTCTTTATTCTTCCACCCTTTAATAGTAATTTCATTTGATGTATTTCCATCTACATCCACCGGAATAGGTTTTTCAGATGCGTCGATTTTAGAAACTTGATTTTCTACAACTCTAGATAAAAGACTTGGTCCGGCATTAGATTTGGATCCAGAAGCTGGTTTCACAACTTCTCTATTCTCCAAACTTGTATCAACTTCATCAATCATCTTAAGTAGAACATTTTTCACTATTCAAAATGTCTCCACAGTTAAAGCAGCTTCTGAATCAGAAAAGATAAAAATGGGGCAAACATCAAAACCTAGCTTTACCTTTATTTCATTGGAGGGGGGCCGCAGATCTTCATTAGAGATAACAAATCCATTTCTCGGGTTGTACCTTGGAAGATATCCTCGGAATTTGATCGGAAATTGCTTCTATTTTCCTTCGTGGAGTTTTTTTATTTTTTACAGCTTTGAGAATTTTCATAAATTGGGGAAGAAGAGAAGAGATAAAAGAAAAGAAAAGAAATTAAATTTTTGCAAGAAGAAGAAGAGGTAACAGATTAACGTGAAGGACTTCTATTCTGCCGTTAAGAAAGATTTTCTTTTGCCGTTAAATAGCAATCTCTTAAGATTACACGTGTCAACCATCTACCTTTATAACAGGAGATGAAACACAATAAATAACAGGAGATTTGTGGCCTGTGTTTAGTGGGGATCGAACCTGTAGCTCTTCCCACAAACTCAGCATGTGTTGCCAACTGAGCCACACCATATTGGCTAGCCTAGTTATATTCAATTATAAAGAAAATTATTCAATGCAAATTGATGTGATTAGAAAAATAAACAATTTGTGATCAAAATTCATTGATGTCTTGTTGGTAGAGAAAGGGTGTCATTTTCTTGGTGAATATTCAAACATTTATTAGCCATGGAAATTCATTCCTTCACAAAATTGTAAAAATTCTTCATTGACTACTATATATTAGAATTAAGTACTGTGAAATGGACTGACCACAGTCTCCTCTCTCTCTCTCCCAATTTCTTCTGCGCTTCTCAGTTTCGTATTTTCCAATTTGCATTTCCACCAATCTGTGTCATTCTTGTATGAAGTAGTGGATATATCCCTATCTTTGTCTGTAAGTCCTTGTCAAGAAATAAATAGAAAATTCCTTCAAATGACGTATTTGTAGTTTTGTACGTTAAGCTGCAATGCAATTTCCAAGAATAAAAGTTAACATTCAAAGTCCAAACGGCAAACGCGTAAACAATCAGTACTGTTTTCGCGACTTAACTAAGACAAAACCACATTCAATCTCCTTATTTATAAATTAATCAATTTCCCAAATTAGCCAGTAATTAGCCATGGATATAATTGATAAGAAAGAACAAGTGGAGCCACTCGCCCCACGCGCCGCCCACCACATCGACATAGATGATCACAAACCCCACGCCGCCTCTACGGCGAAGAAGTCCATAACGCGGTCGGACCACAAATGCATCAAATGCTGCGGCTGCTCAACCGCCATACTCCTAATTCTCGTGATGATCGTATTAATACTCGCCTTCACCGTTTGTCACATTAAGGACCCTGTCATCAAAATGAACTCCGTCGATATCAACGGCCTGGATCTACTTAACAGCAACACGAAAAAGTTTCTCCAGGGAATTAACCTGACTATATCAGCCGATATCTCCGTCAAAAATAGCAATGCGGCGTCGTTCAGGTTCGATAAAATGGAGACAAATGTGTATTACAATGGTTCTGTGGTCGGTGACGTTACTACTCCGGCTGGGCGGGTCATGGCACGGCGGACTCTTCCGATGAATATTTCTATTGATGTTATGGTTGATAAACTATTGGAAGTAAGGCGATTTAAGAGCGATTTAATCGCTGGGATTTTTCCTCTTAGAACATACACGAGGATTAGTGGAAAAGTGAAGATTACGGATGCAATTAAGAGAAGTTTTGTGGTCAAAATGAACTGCACAATGAATGTTAATATAAGTAGCAAGATCATTCAAGACAAGGATTGCAGGAGGCGAGTTTCTTAATTTGTGACTAATTGCTCTTTAATTTCTCAGGAAATATATATATATATATATATATATATGTTGATATATATTACTAGTCATGATGAGTATTTGTATTTTGTAATAGAAAAATATTAATTAGAGAAATACTATTTTGTAAAATTTTGAGTCATATCAGATCAGGAATTAAGTTGATTTAATGTGTATTTATTTATATGTTGGATTTAGTTGTACGGATTCAATTTCATAAATGGTTGTGATTATTTCAGATACTGATCGATCATGATGTAGAAGATTGGAAACTATTAAAGATAGGTGTTGATAGTTTTAGGGTACTAACAATTTGTTTCATCTTTCACTATTTGGTAAATTATGCCCACAATCACCAATTGGTCGGGTTAGAAGGGTCGTACCCAATTAGATCTGTAAAATACCCGAACCCCGAGATTAATATGAGTACAATATCAAATATTTTTAATAGGGTGTTGAACGTCATAAAGTTAGTTTAAGATGGAACTTTTACATGCATGAGCTGATTGAAATATATATGAACCGAAGAACATCATGGCAAGGATTGTCAACTGTATTAAATACTCTGTTAGGTAGAGTGTCTTGAGCAGTTTCATTGATTTGAAATTGACGATTAATATTCGTTTGAGTATGACAGTCATTTAGTTTTGTGAATTTTAAACAAAAGTAAAAAATATATAACTAATCTAAAGCCCATTGGACTGCTAACAAAACAATTTCCAAGTTCTAACTGCTATATATTCTATTGGGCCGACAAGAAAGTTATTAGAATTTTTATGACCTGGCCCAGTAGTGAACTGTTCTAGTGAATATTTAACATTGATAAACCGGCCTTAATTACTGTAGGACAGTAGTAGTAAATAGAGCTAGCTCTTTTGGCCATATATAGACTATAGTCAATAACTCCAAAGTATATAATTTGGAGGACTTGTTCGTAAGATAAAAATCAACAATAATATGAATATATATTATTCAAATAATGAAACTATTTGGATTCAAATATTCAATGCACTGAACCTAGCTATATATATTGGCATGCATTAACGTTTTTCTTTATTTTTTTTGGTCAGCTTGCATTCACATATTGTTAAGCTTTCATTACATTATCCGTTTTCCAGAAATTAAAGGACGACAGGATAAAATGTAAAAGAGCACAAGACGAAGTGATCGATCCACCTTGTAGAAATAGATAGATCTAGAATCGGTACTATACGGCTTAGCTCAATAAAAGATTCACGGCAAACAAAAGCTGGCTGGTTTAACCCTACTGACATTATTATTGTATTTAATGGGACTTCGCCCTAAAAACAGATATCATTATCTCGTATTATATAATCATCAATTAATCAATTATGGACCATGACTACAAGTCTTGGTTTTATCAAGAAAACATATCAATTTCTGAAACTGGTTTTCCTCCTAATAATTGGCAAGAAAACATATTATAATTGGCAATTTTAATATATAGTTACTAAATTCTAAATCTATAATTTGTTGTTTGTTAATATAAGATAACTAACCTAGATCCACCACTTGAGTAGAATATTAATATTTATAAGCCTTTGTTATAAAACAATTTTAGGGTTAATCTTTATTAGATCTGTGATTACTTTAACTTGCTTGCTAATTGCTAAGCAGTCACATGTCCATGTCCATCTCCGTGGATTATTTTAGTCCAACTCTCATTAAAGCAATGACTAGTGAGTAGTCATTAAATAATACTAAATTTCATAATTGATAGGAAAAGCTTATGAGTACCTAAAAAGTAAATGACTATAAATTAAAAAAAAAAAAAAAATATATATATATATATATATATATATATATATATATTATGAGAATTAAGTGTGTCCTATCCCTATATATACACGTATTATATGTGTCATAATTTAGTATTAATAGTACCTAATTATACGAACAACGTTTGAAATGAAATATGTCCCATAATTGAATAGTTGCTATTTATTATAACAGAACTAATCTACTTAGGACACATGGCTCAATCTCCGGCCCTACATTGTAAATCGTAGTGCCAGGATTGCCGGGTCCTTAAAAGGCCATCAACATTTAATTAGATTTTATGAGTCTGCTCTACTATATATTTAGTTTCAAGTTTGAACATTATTCAAATGTGGTTACTATTCAAAACTATTATTGATATGATGAGTTCATCACATATGATTAAAAAATTAGTAGTCTGTGTTATTCCAAAGTCCAAAATTTCATGACCTCTAAAAAAAGTTGCAATTTAATTAATTCATCATATCAAAACAAAGCTACAACTAGCTAGGTAGCCCTATTGTCTGTTGAAACCTAAAAATGTCGGTGGGATATGCATGTAATGTTGGGAGAATGGGATTGATCGAAAGCTAATGCTCAAAGCAGAGAGAAAACTGAATGCCCAAGTGAAAAAAGGGAATTGCATGCTTTTGAAGGGAAAGTGTTGAAACAATTAGACCACATTGGGAGACAAATTGAATCTCATCAGTACTGATCAATCACCCACCATTATGGACTCACTCCTGGGTTGGACTGAGCTATTAATTGTATTCTCTGTTTGGTTAAGTTACCATCAAAATCAACATCATCTACAATGACTCACTCACTCGACTCCCCGTAATCGTAAAGCAACTTCTGAGATGAGACAATTGAGAGTGACATAAAATCATGCATGCACCTAATATAATGCCAAAACTAAAGATTTGCGCGCCATTTCAATTGGTTAGATAAGCACAAAAAACTCATTGCTTTTGTGCTACGAAAACATGGATACGTACACGAATATAGAGACACGAGTACGATACGATATGGACATGGTAATACGGATTTTTTTTATATTTTACATTAGAAAAATATCCAATACGGTATCCGACACGACACAATATGGCAGGATAAAATTTTTAGAAGTATCCGTACATCATAACTTTTGTGTAATCAATTTTAATATTTTTGCTAAAAATTGGTTTCTTTCCGTTCTAGTTTCCACGGGCAATAATCTTTTTATTTTATTTTTACTCCAGATGATTATCACAATTTTCTTATCATTTAAATTATTTGCAACTTTGGTCACATTGTGGAAGATTGGCGTGAGTTGATAAGAAATTCTTGGGAAATCACCATCAAGCATATTCAGTTGTGAAGGAAATAATTGTGCTGATTTATTAGCTAAAGAAGGTCACAAATCTGATAATTGTATGATCGTATGAGATTCTCTCCCCTCTGGGAACTTAGTGAATTTAATTACTGAGAAGAGTAGCTAGTTGAGCTCTCTTCTCTTGACCAAAAAAAAAAATAAATTGTTTGCAACTGCAATTACATGTGTTTTTCCCATTTTACCTACTTAATTCTTTTTATTTGTAAATGGTAATATGTTGAAGAAAAATGATTAGGCCTGGGTTTTAAGTTTATAATTTAAAGGATGGTGGTAGAAGTATCAGTACGGCGATAGAAGTACAATTTAAAAGTGAAATTGAATGTTGGGAGAAGTCCGTCTCTTTTCAAAATTGATGATTGAAATATTTTTATTAGAAAATTTGAAGGAAGAAATTAAATGAGGAAATTAATATAAATTTTTGCAGCAACATGTTATGCATTCTTTATAAAAAATATATTTACATCAAAATTGAGTTGGTCATAAAGTAAATAAGTACAAAAATTATATAAATTAAACAACAAAGTATTGACAACATAAGTACCGAAATGTATAAACAATCATAGTCTTGAGCTACACATTTTAACCTTAATTTACTACTCATAACATGTGCTAAAACAATTGCTGTCAGACCTAGCTAGAACAATAAATCTCATTATTTCTTTGCAATAAATTTAATAATGTTTGTTTGCAATGTCCTTATTAAATCCTAATTAAACGTACAGACATTGCATGCAGAGTAGAAGAATTCCTCCAAATCATCCATCCAACCTCTTTTACCAAACCCTAGCTCTCTGATCTAGCTAGCTAGCATCTACATTCTACTCTGCCCACAACCCAATATATACTTTATTGTCTGAATATTATATATACTGGAAAAGAAATGTAAGTCGGAAAGAGCGTGCACCTAAAGCTATTAATTTTGCTACTGTTTAAGTCTCTGTCTCCACTTTTCCCCACCCATCCTACCCCAATAAACACAATGTACTAGCTAGCTAGCTACTTAATTCGCTGCCTACACTTTCTTTATCTTTGATTCACACAGATATATTTGAAGAATTAAGACAACAGAAGTGACGAATTTGTGTGCTGATGTTTTAAACTTGACAACAGCTAGAGACCGGCCTTATTCTTATCTCATCTTCAAGTTACCGATAATTGACAGGAAGCCTAAAACCTCATGTGCTCATCATTCACCAAGAATTCTCGCTTTCACTACTCTGTTTATTAACGTAACCAATAAAGAATTAAACATGTTACGGCCTAATCCACAATGATAGTATTTAATGTAAATAATTAATTAAGTAAGGTCATGGATTATAGTGAACTAATATTGTTAAATATTAAAATTTTTGCACATAGGCAAAAAGCTGTTAGATGGGGTAAAGTAAGCAGAGAAATACAATTTTTTTTTTTGAGATTTTCCACTTTACAAAGAACAAAGCACAAGTAATAATTCATTACTCATTCCTCAGTCATTGCCATGCTTTGATCAATTGAAGCACTCAAATCAAAGCAACTGAAAAGACCATAACCTAAGTGCGTTTTCTTCCGTAGCTAACATCTAGCACTTTGACCTACACTGTTCTAATTTTATTTATTTATTTATAATATAATTATATTTACAACAATTATATCTAGATTGCTATGCCTTTAGTCTCTTTAGCTTCCCCAGAAACTGATGACGATGAAGGAGCTGGAGAGGAGGCTTTTGGTTTCATCACGGATTTCTCGTAGGAATAGGATGGATCGCTCACCGAACGGCTTAGAATTGAAGATGATTCCACATCTGGAAAAAAACAAACTTTATGGAAGTTAATTATAATATGATGATCCTAAGAAAATATACAGGAATATAATGATTTATTTAGTACTTAATTAAAATGGGAAAATTATTTATTAAATTACCTCTAGAGGCGTTGAATGATCTCTTGCAGTGGAGAATGGCACCTTGAATCCCATCCTGCAGCTGCAACAGCGAGTCATCACGGCGGTTCGAAGTGGGCTTAGGCGGAGGAGCCACCTCCGCCGCAGATGCCGACCGGCTTTTGCCCAGGTGCTTTCTCACTACGTTTAACCCTGCCTGCAGATTATTCCCCTGCTTTTGGTGGTTCTTCACAATCTTCGGCGCCGCCTCAGCCGAAACCTCTCCTCCTTTCTCTGACGGCGGCGGAGGCGCGGCTACACAGCCCTTGGAACCTCCGCCGGGGAAGCTTGAGTTTCCGGAGAACTTCAGCTTCCCAACGTAACGCTTAGAAACACGAATGTAGAAAGGTTTCACCATCTTTAAGTACTTTTGGACCACTTCTTTGGTCAGCTTTCTCTCCTCTGTATCTTCAACGACATTAGGTTTCAGCCCTCTGTTATGGTTTACTTTCGAGCTCGTATCTCTCGTAAACAGAGATACAATCGGCGCTTCGTCAACCTTAAACTTCACAGCAAAAAACTTACCACTCAGTTTCCCATGATTAATCTCCTTCTCTTCAATCTTCGGGGTGGCCGAAATCTGGGCACTAGCCTCATCGTTTTCAGATTTTTCAGCCTTTATAGTATTTTCCCCATTGCTGGACTTGGATTTCTTCTGCAGCTTAAGCAAAAGTACCCGAAACTTGATGGCCGATTTCATAAAAAACACAGGGATTTTGGAGTTTTCTTCAGAACCATTCAACAAAATGCTTGAAGGCTCAATCGAAACCAAATCACCTTTAAAGAACAGCTCATCTGAAGGAGAAAGCGTCGCATTCTTGTCCGTACACTCGTTGCTCTCGAACGCAAATTTCAGCTCTCCTTCTTCTTCATCTTCTTCTTCGTCGTTTTCATGCACTGAGATTTCTTCTTCCTCGTCGGACCCACTTTCAGATTCATCTTCTGTCTCTGTTTCGGGGACATTTTCGTCTTTTTCTACTGATGATTTAGCTGTCGGCATTTCGTCGGTGTCGCTTTCCTGGTCTCGAAGGGCGAATTCTAGGTCAAAGTACGGGCCATCTTCGCCGTCGGAGGAGTAAGGACTCACGGCGGAGGCAGTGTTTACGATGGTTGCCTTGGTGGCGGTGGAGATAGCGACGGTGCTGCTAGCACCGCCGCCAGTAGTGCGCCAGTATTTGAGTAAACTGAAAGCTTCCATGGTTGGTAGAGCCAGTATAGTAAATGTGGAGTAAAGGGTTTCGGTTTGGAAAGATATTATTATAAGAGCGAGGAAGATGAGAGAGATTTAAGATGGATGGTTACTGTGGTTGGCTGGCTGGCGTACTATGGAGGGAGGGAGGGAGCCCAGCCAAAGCCAACAACAGAGCAGTGATATTGAGTAAAAAAGTTAAAAGCAGAAGCGCAGCGGTGGAGTTTGACAACAAAATATACTTTACTTTCACAGTAATAAATTTGTTATTTGTTACGAATTATTAAAGTTTTAAACATATAATACTACATTTGACTGAGTTGACCACAAGTAAATAACCTAGATAATCAATGTAAATTACTAACTTTTGACTGGGTTTTTTTATTTGCCCATACTTTTGACTGGTTGTTCTTTCTAAAGTTAAAAAAACGAATCAATATAAATTTACTTGTGCGGTGATTAATTTGGATACGACCATTCGAGTATTAAATAAATATTTACAAGTTATAGATATGTTTATGTCCACAAATCATCAAATATTTTGTTTTAACAATAGAAAAAGTTAGGCTCGATCTATTTAATTATTTATTGTATTTATTTCAATATTTATTTCCTTTACATAACATGGGCTAGACATTACAATCATGAAAATCATTTCCGGTAAGAGAAAACTAAAGATCCGGACCGAAAGAAGTAACGGAAAATAAGAGAAAAATCTACCTTTTCTTGTTTGGCTAAAATAGGGAATTGTTTGGAATAAATAAAAAGTCCATAAAAAGTGAAACCATTCATAATAATCCAATTAGTTTGACCTTGGCTTTTTAACCCATAATTAATTAATGTTTAAGATATAAATATATTTAAAAAAAAAAAACAGAAATTAGTAAAATGATATCCCCCTCGTCCATTCCCATCAAAAGGTGCTTTTGTTACACCAAACATGGCTTGTGAACTGTATTAACTATTGACAAGTTTAAAAGCTGTGTACTTTGATTGCCTGAAAAAGAGAGGGGTGAAGTGGGCTAGTGGGGGGCATTTACATACATGTTTGTGTATATATAGGTTTTGTTGCAGTATATCATGTGAATTGTGATGTAGCAGTCCGTCAGTCAGTGAGTAGCTGCTATCGTAACGATCGTAACGTATCAATTACCAATATTTTCAATTGCCAATTTACAAAATTGCACGAATGTTCTCAAACAACGACAACCCTTTTCATTATCATCCTTTGAAAAATTATCCAACCTAACCAAATGAGTGTAAGGCATGGTAGGGCGCTTCTGCCTTCAATGTGATCAGAAGTCAGTAAATGCTTTGGGTTCGATAATGCCAAAACATAGAGAGAAAAGCCTCAGGTGACATTTATTATCTTTTTTGAAACTTATTTATTTAATTTTTCCCCTAGGGATGGGACTAATATTATTGTATAAAAATCTTGGATATGCGGATGATGGTGAGAATATCCTTCATGAAAACGTAAAAGTTCCGAAATGACCCAGGTTTTCTATCAACATATGAACTAAATCTAAATGATCCAAATATTACCATATTATGTATTTTATTCTTTTTTACAAAGTAAATAAAAATGTGACAAATCTAGACATTTGCGTGCATAAGTAGAATTCAGACCTGAGTCATGCAGAAATCTCCCTAGAATATGCTCCTAAGGTATAACCGAAGAATGCCCACTCAAAGCTGGTTCCTTTTTCCCTTTTTTATTTTAACCATATCAAACTTGCAATAAAAAGATTCTGAAATAAATTATTCTCTCAAATATATAAAAATTCATACAGAAAGTGGTTGTCTTCAAGCCCTTCCATCCCATTCTTGATAGAACTCTTCCAGGTACTCCTCCATGAATTTGTGCCTTCTTTCCGCCCTGCGTTGACCAGCCTGGAAATTTGGATTATGCATAAATATCACATATGCATGTCAAATTTTCAATGTATAACATATGCTATTGAATGTAACACAGGGAAAAAGAAAATCGTTACGTGAACCTTGGTTTTCATCAATTCCTTCAACCTGAGAAGCTTTTCATGAAAATGGTTTACGGTAGTCTGCTCATCTTTATTCATGTATTTTTCCTTGGACAAATCCGATCTAGGTTTTATTTTGGGATCGTGGAGCACACGTTTCCTGCTTCCACCAAATGTAAAGCAACGAGCAATTCCTGAAAACAAACTCATTATGGAAATTATCAAACTTATGGATCTTAATCAATGGAAACTGCAAGATTAACAATTGTGTTTTTACCTATAGCACCAATTGCATCAAGACGATCAGCGTCTTGCACCACTCCGAATTCTGGATATTGAATATTCCCTGCAAGTCCCGCAACCTCTTCTTTGAAACCTGTAAAATGTGAAGGTGCAAAAGCGTACACAAAACTGAAGTCAAATGAGATGGTAAAATTTAGAATGTAAAATGTACTACATGTAACAATTTGAGAAAAGTGATTATGGGAAGATTACCCATTCCCTTAATGATGCCTAAAATGCTTGTCTTGATACTTTCATCAACTCCTTCCTTGACAAGAAAGTCCTCAACAATCTTCCCTTCAGATGGATCTCTAGATACCACATTATTAATAATGGAGAAGATCAAGAGAGGTCCATTCGAATAAAAAACATACAAACTTCGAAATTGAAAGTGATCATCTGACACTGGGATTATAATCTTGGGTTTTTTTCAATTTCTAGTTTAAAAAAAAGGGCAAATATATATAGATTAGAGCTTGTGGTTTACATTTAACCTATGATATAACTAAATTGTTTAAATGCATCTATTGAGTAATACATGATATCACTGTACTGCAAACTGCAACCATTACACAGTGAAACGAGATATCTTTTGATTCATATATAGGATCTTTAATTGTGGATTTTTTTCTCCAACAAATATCCATAAAAGTTTCTTTGCATAGTTTGAGATAGTAATACATAATCAAAATAAGGCAGACTAAGGAGCAAAATAGTGAGTTGAGATGAAAAAAGATTAAAACACCAACCTCATATATTTATAGTCCCCTGCAACAATTCACACAATGAAAAGTATCAGTACATCAAAGATGAGCAGAACAACATAGGAAAAGGGTATTCCAGATACTAGAAATAATGACTACACACTTCCACATGCATAATCAAGAATTATTAGCGGTAAGGGATAATTCACTGAAAGCAGCACCAAAGGAGATACACAGACACTTTACTCCATATTCCCAGAGTCCCCACCATAAGGTAATTGGTTATGAAAATTATGTACGGCACAATATCAGAAGTATGTGCTGCAAAAAGTTAGCCTTAATCTCTTGGATCACACACACACAAAAAAAAAAAAAAAAAAACGGATAGGAATCCGACTGCATGCTATGTTAGAGAGTACAAGTGCATGCTTTCTCTACATTTTGGTCCTCTAGAACAGGAAACCGAAAATGTGACAAAACAACAGGAACGGAAACAAATGATACAGTACATTAAAAAATAAAAGAATAATCTGAAAATAAAGAAATTGAAAGAAAAACGAAAGAAAAACAAGGGATTATTCTGTATGGCATAACATTTCTTGGATACGCTAATCATTTAGAAGCACAAGGAACAAAGAAATGTTACCTATGTCATGTAGAAGTGCAGCTAACTCCACCTGAAGAGTAAGAACATAATATTACAACGTACATATTTTGCTCGGGAATGTTCAAAAGTCAAAACAGAGGACACAACCAATTTACCACATCTTATCCGAACAATCATATAAAACCAATTAAAAGATGCCCTTCATAAGCAAACTAATTAACAATCTTTCTTTGTCAATCATAACTAGGATTCATAACAATAAAGCACTGGTAGTGATGAGGCTTAGTTTATTGGATTTTTTTATGCTAAAAAGAAGCAGTTTCGAATGCAGACATACTTAAACAAACTTCAAACAAACTACCACCAAACAAATAACTGTTGAGCAGAGAATGTTCAATAGGTAATCATCTCCAGACGTATGAAAATCTTGATCAAAATAATACAGCACCAAATCGAAACGCACAATTCTTAGACATGAAAAATACCATCATAGATGCAGCTAATATATACTTCAACCAACAATTTTCCCCAGTACAATTAATCACACAGAAAATAAATACAAACGCAGTAAACTATAGTCTAATCAAAAAAAGGTTAAAAAGGGGGAAATTGGCGTACGATGAGCATGGATTGGGGAGAAGTAGAGAGACCCTCTTCACGGGCAAGAGAGAGAGCGAGGTCTCGCACTCTGAAGGCGTGGACGGCGTCGTGAGAAGCATCGTTTCCTTTCATGGCCGATTCCACCAATTCCTCTGCTTTTACTATAATCTCACTTTTTGCCATTGTTTACCCTTTTGCCCTCTTTCTTCTCCAATATTGTTGCTCTGTGTTGCTGCCTGCAGAATCCCAGGGGTTAGAAGAGGTGACTGAGAAAGAAATGTTTTGACTCCTTGAGACTCTCCTCATTCATATTTCGTGCTGAGATGAGATACTTCTTAGTTTAGCCAATTAAATTTTATGTTTACTTCAACCAAAAAAAAAAATTATGTTTAAGTTTAAGTAATAATCGAGTTCCCAATTTCTGTTTTTTTTTTTCATTTTAATCAAATTAAATTTTATTTCTAATGTTTTTTTATTTACTAATTCAATATTCAAAAAGAACGTTTTCTCAGAAAATGAGAAATGTCAAAAGAAGTTTGTTATATTCAAAAACAATCGTCTAACAAATGATAAATTGATAATCCATATCAATAATTTTAGGGGAAATTATGATTAATATAGTATTAAATTAAATTATAAAAAAAATTAATTCAATAGTTTTACTTTTTCAGCCCAAACTATGTTTTTGATCAATTTACTCTTCCATTATTAGATAACAAATTTAATTCATCTTTTACTTCATAGGAAAGATTGTATTCAGAAACACTTATAAAACCCATAAGATGACGACTGAGAGCTTCATTAATTAAATAACTTTGTAAAGCCAAGACATTTAATTTGCTCAGCTATATATAGGATAGCTGATTTACATTTTTAATATTTAAAATTAGTTACTCAGTAATTAAACTCCTATTACACATTAGCAGGAACAAGTTTAAACCATTGTGATTCCGGATTATCAGCACAAGTAGGAAGATCGTCGAGATTATCTCCAACACAAAGACATCTGTTTGTCACAATTGTGGAGTTAGAAGCATTCTTTTCCAAGCACAAGTTTTTCCCATTTCCATCCTGGGCAGCTAAATGAAGCCCAGAACTTGATACGAATTTCCATTTGCTCCCATTGCTGGAACAATCATTAGAAACACGGGCAGCAGCACCGTCTCCGGCCACCACGAGACACTGTGGATTCCCGGCGGCCAACTTGATCGGGCCGGCGTCTTGGTGTTGATCCCAATGTGTTGCAGCTTTGCAGTTGGCTAGAACTATGTTGTTCTTGCTAATTTGCACACATTGACCACTTTGAGGATGGAATAATATGTAGTAGGTGGGGCGTTTGGACTTGAAATCTGTCACATATATGTACCATTAATGTTAATTTATTAATTGGGTAATTTTAACTATATAATAAAAATGAGGTCAGGGAGTCAAGGCTGATAGAGACAGTTGTGTCCTAACTCGAAAGTCGAAACCCAAGAGTTGAAATGCTATACAACTAAAAATATAAATGTTACCTTGATTGATTTGTCGTACAATTTGCAATCTTTCCAAGAAGGAAGGATTTCTAGGACGATCCCAATTATAGTCAATAACTCCATAAACTTCTTCCAGGTTAACCGTCCCCTCCCTGAGAATATAACTCCCTTGAAAAGTCCACAACGCCCAATCAATATCACTCTCCGCCACCGCCGCCAGCAAGCAACTTATATACCTGTTATCCGCCTCATTCACACCTTTCTGATTAATGGCAAATTCACTGAGAAAAAGAGGAAAAGAATTGTTTCCTGTTGTTAAAAACAGATAATTATCTCGTGCTCTTTTGGTGACAAGAGCGCATAATTGGTTAGTTTTAGCGGCCCATTGGTCGGCGGAGATGCCGAACGAGTACCAATGCGCTTCGTAAACTAATTTGTTGTTGAGATAATTTACAGGTAATGCCTTTAACTTCAGAAAACTGAGATACGTGTCGTATGATAGGCCTGAAACGATGACTAGAAAATCAGGGCTTTCTTTGTGAATGGCGTTGGCGCCCTGTTGAATGTATCTGTACCAGTCCTCTTCGTTTTGACGTGGCCCTCGTAGCTCATTTCTCATGCTCATTCCCACAACCTACAATATATATATATATATATATATATATAGAAAAATGTCATAATATTATTAAAATTTAAAAGAAAAAGTGTTGTTTGTTTAAATCATCAGAAACTTTTTGCAATGGGTTTAGTCATGAGTGTTGATCAGGCCGCTCATGCAGCGAAATATCAAGATTCATGTGAAAAAGCCATTGAAATTATGTTTTCTTGTAAAAGTATCTTAATAAAATTGTGATTGGTAAAGATCAATTTAAAGAATGTAAAGAAAGAAGTTTTACTAAAAAGTCAATCCATCACGAGGCTTTTGAAACTGTTCATTATAAACTCATGTTTTTTTATTAAAACCAAGTAATAAAAAATTTACGAATATATCCTCACGCACCGCCGTGTTTCCCTTGTATGCCCTCGCCACCGCCGTTAATCCAGCCACCCATTCATTAGGATCAAAATTAGCATCTCCAAAAAACCCATTGCCATCATTTTCTCCACAGCACCAATTAGGCAAGCTGACATGATTATCAAGCACCACCATCAGCTTATTCTTCCCAAGCTCGTTCACCACAGCCTTGTGAACTTCCACCACTTTCATGTTCAAAAGCTGAGGGTTATTTTTGGAAATTCCATCTTTTGCAGCTTTCAATGAGTACTTATCCAGGGATTGTGAAACTCTGAGGTTTCCATAATCAGGCCTGGTGAACATATACGTGGCCCATGTAAATCTCACACAGTTGAAGCCAGTTGCAGATATTTGCTTAGCGATATAGCTTAAGGGCTTCTTTTCAAGCCCTTCTGCAATCATTGGCTGCAAATGTGAGACCCAGTTTACGCATGTTAGTTTTACTCGATTTCCATTTGATTGATCGACTATCCACCTGGAATTTGTTAACAGGGGGACTGAATTGCAAATTCTGATAATTTGAAGAAAAAGAAATATGAAATTGGCTTTGTATGAGCTTTTGTGTGGCATTTTTAATGTTAGTTTTTGTATTCAAGTACTGTGAGTCTTGGAACTCATGCAATCTGTTATATATATAAGCTTAAGGATGAGCAACCCGATGAATTATTGCTGAAAATAAGGTGTATGAAATCTATGGCGTTTGTTAAAATCTAGTCAAATTTACATTAATTTGGTTACACATTCACATGATAGGTGAAATTAAATTTGGAAAATCTCATTATTATAGTTTTCTGTCATAATGTTTCTAGCATTAGATATTAAATGATAGGGTCATTTACGAATAACCCTAACATAAAAAATTCAGAGGATACTCGTAAGACTTCAATGTTTTAATGGTGTTTTGGATTTAAAAAGTGAGCTTTAGGATTTTTTTTATTTTTAAATTCGATCCTTGTCATTACAAGGAATCGAACCCAAATATCCACATCGTAAGTTATATCTTTTTTTTTTTGAATTGGAACCGGTCAATGAGACCGTGGGGTTAGAAGATGACTCCCTCATACATTGGGAGTAATATCTGATGACCATTGCGGTGAGCGTTAGAATATTTTTCGTAATTATCCCCATATGATATATATACTGAGGTCTGAGGCAAATTCATTTGTGACCAAAAAGAGAGTTCATAAAAAGTCATTCGAAGTAAAAACTCAAAATTATCGTAGTTCAGAAAAGAAACAAAAAAATTAAAAATAAAATTTGACCGCAAAACAGTAATTTATCATAAGAAAGTAAATGTAATTTGTTGCGTGCTTGAAATATATGGAGTTTTACATGCTTATCTTAAATTTCACAGTATATTTTAAGACAATTTAATTTCTTATATTTATTAATAGTTACGAACTTACAACACAGGGATTGGCCAACAATTAATTCTATTAATTACGGTAGGACTATATATAGTTCATGAAAATACATTAAGATGTTTGACTCCTTATTTTAATTTAACTAGTAAAAAGCACGTGCGTTGCGTGTATAGAATAATTATTTATTTATTTTTTAATTTATCGTTACTCTTGTAAATGTATTTGTAAATTACAAAAATCCATAATTAAGTTCGCTGTATTTGAAATTTAATTCGGAGTAAAATTCACTCCAAAACCTAGTCATTTCACATCCACCCTTCTCTTTCATTCTCCACTCATCCACCTCTATCACACACAAATTTAATTTTATTTTTCTCCTTCAACACGTTTTCTCTTTTGACTCTCTTGAATTTTTTTATCAGTTTCCTCTCTCTCCTTCCTGTTTTTCATCACTTTATGTACTCTTTCTCTCTCTCTCTCTCTCTCTCTCTCAATTCTACTTGTTATTTTGGATTATCAATTTTTTATATATTTTTACTGTCACGGCCCCCGGGCGCGGAGAGGAGAATTCTCCCTGCTTGGGCCCCCGTTGAACGCGCGGGTATAACATTTGCTCCCACTGAGCACAACCCTAAAGTTTGGCTTAAAAAGCACTTACCAAAAGAGGGTTAACCCATGTTGGTTGTACTTGGAGGTTAGATTATAAACCCTTACTTTTCTGTGTGTTATTCCGATGTGGGACAAGGTCAGGAGGACCACAAGGCCTCACGCACGTGGTGCGGTAGCCCGTGCGCTCCTGCCCCACACGACCCTGCGCACAAGGTGAAGCAGCCCGTGTGAGGCTCTTGAATCAATTTCTGCGTTGATTTCGGGGGCTACATTTACTCTACCTAATTCTTATCTTTATTTTTTCCTTTCACTTATTTTATTTTCTTTTTTATTCCCCCACTTACTTTCTTAACTTGTTCTTATATGATTTTCTCTCTTTTATATACAATTATCTTTCACCTAATCTATTAAAATTTAAGTAATTCTCGATATAGTTTTAGCAAACCAACTTAACATGCATATTAACTCTATTTAGCAAGACTAATAAAAATATATGTATTTAAATTCAATAATAAAAATATCATATATATTAGTTAATAAAATTGAAGACCATGAAGAATTCCATTGTCAATTCTTTCCACTTTTGCAACTTCTTTCATGTTCAGATGAGGACTCTTGTTGCTTTTGCATTTGTTTTGCTGATGTATTTTATTTACTTCCCTTTATACATGTGTTTATTAATATACGAGTTGGGGTCCTCTTTGATTCTACGGTCCTTTTCGACCAGTTCATTTTAAAAAAAATTGAAGACCTTATTGTACCCAACTTTAATATGCTAACCATTTTTTCTTATTTATTTATTCTCTAAATTTTTATTTATTATCTTTTCTCCCCTTTTTATTCTTCCGAACTAATTTCGATATGTTATTATATTTTACTTTTGTTTCTTCTTTCTTCTGACTCTTCTCTTATCTTTACTTTCAAAATATAATTCTCATCAAATAAAAATAATAAAAATATACTCATATAAAAATAAATCACAAACTCTTAGTTATAATAATAATAAAATATAAATTAATAACATACTATATAATTATTAATAATAATATATAAATAGCTAGATATACAGATATCACTTTTACTTTTTATATTGAATCTCTATTTGTGTTATTAGAGACCTTATTGTTACAATATTCTAGCCAAAAAAACTATTAATTATTATAAATGTATTAATTCTAATAATTTTATTGAATTACTTTATCGCCTTTTCACATAACTTTACTACAATTTTTTATTTGTAGAATTTTATTATATAATTAAATTATTATTATTTTATATACATCTGTTTGTATTGTGTATTAGGTCTTTTATTAATTATTAAATAGAGTTTTTTGAATTTATAGAATAATAATTACTATTATTTTATTTTTTTAGATGTAATAAAATATTTCAGTTGCATACATTGTTTTAAAGATTGAATATACATAAAATAAAATATAAATAAATATAATAAGTACTATAACAATATTAAATTAAAAGAATCCTTATTATAAAAGACTTCGGTATGTCTTTTATGTCTTTTAGATATAGTATTAGATATATTATGACATTATTTCTAATTTAAAAAAGAATTTTATTTTTACTTAACTAAATAGTTTTTCAAAATTAATACATAATTACATAATTATTCTTTAGATGATGATTCTTGAAAATATTATTTCAAGGTTTATCTTAGACGATTAATAAGTTTCAAGCTGAAATTCGAAAACTATACATATTTTTATAATAAAAAAATAAAATAAATAAATAATAAATATAGATATATAATATGTGTTATTATGGTTTTATATTAATCAAATCTGATTAGGATTTAATTAAAATTTTTATTTACTTTTATCTCCTTTATATATATCACCTTATTTATTTGTTCGTTTTTTCATAGAATATCATGTTTTTATCTTTTTGTCCTAGGTACTATATGATATATAACAGTAAATGATTGGAAAAGAAAATAATGGGAACAATTTCTAATGTTATTTACCATTTATTACTTTAAAGGTCGGGAAGATTTTTCCAAATCATTTTAAATAACAAATCCAATGCTATTATTTTATTAGTCTACGTAATAGCATTATTTTTAGGAAACTTTATATATATATATATATATATATATATATATATATATATATATGATAAGAATTCTTTATTTAAAATTTTCAGAATACTATCCCTATTAGAATTCTAGTATTATTAATTAATTTATTATTATTATTATTATTTATTAAAATTTCTAGAATCCTATTCCTATTAGAATTCTAGTATTATTAATTAATTTATTATTATTATTTATATAATTATAGATTTACCTATTTATACGGTTTTTTAATAAGAATATGTGTTATTAAAGAAGTATTTTAGTCCTCACAAAAAAGTGACAAACTACTCGTACTTTTATAATATACATAGATACATAGATTAATAACCTCTTAAAAATAGACAAAATTATAAAATTAAAGCCTGAATTTTTTCCCGATCGACCGTAGCTATATATCTTTCAAATTAAACGTAATTGTAAGTTATATATTAATGGGTGTCCTTTTATAAGATTTAACATTTTAAGGCAAATAAAAATTAGATCACCTAATATTACATTTATTTTACAACTAAAGTGAAAGTACATAAATCTTGAACCAGGAATTTAAATGCTAAATTTATTCCATTTCAATTAATTAAGAAAGAAATTAATCAAAGTTTTGTGCTAAAAGTACCCGAATTCCGAACATGGTCACATAATTTGACATTTATTTTCGAAATATCATATTAATCTTGAAGTCAAATTGCTTGCCATTTTATCCTTTTTGATTACTTAACCTGATATAGTATACTTCCTAATTACAGTTGATTTTGCATGCTTATTGGAAAGGTTCTTTTGACTACGTACGTACTCTCTTCTTTTCCTTTGAAATATTTTGAGGTGAACATCATAACAGTCAAATTGTTTTCCTAATTATATACTAATTAATGAGTGATTATTTTTACCGAAAAAAGAACGTACAGTCAAATTAATCGTTTGAGTCCAGAAGATCAATACTAAAGTCTAAAATAAACTAAAACATACCTTGCAAGAAAAGAACTAAAATAAAAATGTACCTACACCATAAGTGCATTTAATGAGTTGAGTTGTATTGAAAAAAAATTCAAACTGGAAATGCCCAACAATTATTGTTTCTTTTCTATATATACCAGGTAAAATTAGGCAAATGCGGAAGATTTTGGTGTCAAAATGTGTTGAAAATTCCGTGTGAAAAGTCTAAAATGATAATTCATTTATTTCATGTCCGTATTTTTTGACAAAATTGGAAACTGGAAATTAATGCATATATATTAATTAGAGTTTGTTGAGTTTCGACTGTCCAGGCCTATTCATGATCGAGAAGACAAAATAATTAATTATCAGAAGTGAGAAGTAATTAAGGCTTTTCTTTAATTTCTAAAACGTTACATGACCAGGAACTCTCTATCGATCACTAAGAATTTAAGATTCAGATTTTCGTAACCTGGCCGCCTCTATCAAAAAAATGGATTAAGAATAAGAAAAAATACTATCCCATTACCATACCAGTTTCCTGATAATAATATTAGTGATGAGCATTAGCTGAAATAAGTTTTAACCACTGATTGGGGGGACTTCGTTGGCAATTAATTATATCATCATCATCATCTTGCTCCATACACATGCATTTCTTAGTTAAAATTCTGGATGAGTAATTCGGATCCCATTCCAAGCACAAATACTTTCCATTCTCGTCTCTGTTTGCCACCTGAAAATTTGAGCTGGAAATCAATTTCCAGTGATTCCGCGTGCTGTTGCAGTCCTTGGAAAGACTCACCGGATTCCCATCGCCACCTGCTGATAGACATAATTCGGTGCCCATCAGCCGGATTTGATTACCATTACTGCCGCCGTAATTCCATCTGCTGAAACTCCGGCAATCGCTAACATGGACCTCCGAATTGTTCGCCTGAATGCACCGCCCGCTTGATGGATGATACAATATATGATATGTTGGACCATCTGAGTTTGGATCTACATATATATGCATGCATGCCAATTTGTATATATCTTAGTTTAATTCTTCATTGTGTGCATGCGTTGCGTTTTACATCTACTCTTTACTATTATATATCAGAAAAGGGGAGGATTTACATCTATTGTTTCTGAAATTACGAAGGGATCCATTTTAGTTTGAAAAATTACCGATTTCAATAGGTCTGTTTTTTAATCTTTCAAGAATATATATCTCCAACTAAAGCTCTAATTAAATGATGGCGATTTTTGAAAAGTATATACATTGATTGTAAAAAATCAGGGACTATACAAATGTAATTTCACCTAACTTTGGAAATAATAAATATAATTAAATAAGTGCAGTAGTAGAGGAAAACTAATATACATTTATTTTTGTAAACGTCATATAAAAATTATCTAAAATCTAGTAGTAGGGAAAATAATGTAAAATCATAACATTAAAACTAATAGGAAAATTAAGGCAATGTAAGTGTATATAATAATAAAAATAGTAGCCAAAAATAAATAAAGATAAAATAAAATATGCAAATGTTAATTACCTCGTATTTGCTGTTGAATAAGCTGAAGTTTCTGAAAGAAATCCGAATTTCTAATGGAAGACCAATCAGAATTTAGCATCCCATACGTCTCATCAAGCCCATGAATACCATTCCTAACATAATAGCTCCCTTGCAAAGCCCACACGCTCCAATCCAGGTCCATTTCCGCCAAGTAGCCCAAAAAGCAGCCCAAGAACAAACTCTCGGCCCGGTTTCCATCCACTTGTTTAATTCCAAATTCACTCACAAATAAAGGAGCACCATCTTCATGACCCTCAGCCAAAAATCCTGCTTGCTTTCGTATTCCTTGTATTGTCCCTTCGCATGCTTTAGTAAATGGCTTGTTCAACCATAATTTTGTTTGGCCCGAAGTAAATGCGTATCGATGAACTTCGTAAACTAATTTGTTCTTGAAATTCAACTTTAATGGCTTTTCGTTTAGGAAGGTAAAGCTTTGATCATAGTGCAATCCTGAGACGATTACCAGAAGCTTTGGATTGTCTTTGTTTATTGTTCTTGCTCCTTTTTGAATGTATTTGTACCATGTTGTGATGTTTTGGAGTGGGCCACGAAGTTCGTTGCGTAGGCTCATTCCCACAACCTACATTAAGAATGTGAGAGGCCAGACCCAATTAATTGATCTTGATTCATTGTGTTGATGTTATTTTCCTTTTTGTAAATTCTAACCCTATCTTGTAAAACATGGTATAATTATTGAATATTTATCTGAGACATCAAGGAGAAAAACGAGCAATAAATTCATATTGAAAAAACATATATAAATCTAATAGTAGTGAAAATATATATATACCATTGGTGTATCATTGTAACGCTTAGCCACTATACCCAAACCTCGCAACCACTCTTTGGCATCAAAATACTTATCCCCAAAGAACCCATTCCCATCACCATCACCGCAGCACCACGCCGGCTGGCTAACGTGATTATCAAGCACCACCATTACACCATTTTTCCCAAGCTCTTCAATCACACTCCTCTGCGCATCAACAACACTAATATTCACCAAACCCGGATTATTCCGGCCCAGTCCAATCAAAGCATCTCCAAGCCCAAGCCCATTAAGACACTGTGTCACCGTGCGATTCGCGTATCTCGTAAACATCTGTGTGGCCCAAGTGAGTCTCACGCAGTTGAAGCCCATTTGTGCCACATGCTTTGCAAGGTCTTTGAGAGGTCTCTTGTCGAGCCCTTCTGCTAACATGGGCTCGAGGTGGCCAGCCCAGTTGACACAGGTGAGTTTGACTCGGGCTCCGGTGGGTTCGTCCACGATCCATCTTGAGTTTGTTGAGAGAGGAAGACAGTAGCAGAGAGTTGCTAGTGAGAGAAGCAGGAGTGGTTTTAGGATTAATTTCTGCATGGTTTTTGTTTTGCATTCAAATTTTGCTGTTAAGTATCTGTGTCTTATATATACTGTAAGCCATAAGGGCAGGGAGAGTGTTGGATTTTAATGATGTCTGTAATTGCTTCGTCCAACAACATTTGACCAGAATTGTATCCATATCCAACCAAAATTAGAAATTTATTAAATTTTCTTCAAAGAATTGAGATAGAAATTAGGTGGGTTGAGGACTGATATGGTATTTTTGTTTCATCAAGGAATCTAGAGGTGTTGGATCTTTTCCTCTTAACTTAGGTGAACCACACAATGTAACCATTAATTCTATATATGTTGCGGTGTTATACGTTAATACATGCAACTTCAGTCAAACTGTTTTCCAAGAACTTTAATGGCACATAATACAGAGGAGTTCTATGTATTAATCCTATATTTTCCATAGTTAAGAGGTGAGAGTCTGACTAATAGAGGGGGCTGGTAAACTTAATTCACCAATATTTCTATACTTTGGCTGGTCAATATCCATAATTCGACACTAAACATTAATGTTGCAGATGAAGTTGTTAATTGTCAAAAGAAATTATCGTGGATAATGAAAAATGAAGCTAACAACGCAAATCCAAGTAGACCTGTTAATCCCAACTTGTGATACATGAACACAGACATAATACGAACTTGATGACATATATTTTGTTCAATATTTTATACTAGAAAAACATTAAACACGATATAACATGATAAATTTTTTAAAAGTGGTCGTGCATCACATTTTCTAACTACTTCTAATAGTCCATGGGCTATATACTTCTACCAACTATCAAATCTAGCTAATTGTACTTACATTATTTATAATTCTTTATTCAATATAAGATGATAATAATAATTCCTTCAGTCTTAATTTAGAATTACTTTTGCTCCTTAATCTTCAAAACAAAAGCTTTTACTCTATATTTTATGATTGAATTTAAATTTAGCCCACCAATACATTTTCGGGACAGGTGCTCAATGTTTTTCAATTTTCATGCCAACCTCACATTCATGGTTTCTAGGTAAAAATTAATCAAAAATGTAAGAAATGACCGAATGGCAAATAAATTATAAATTTCGCGACAATATTAAGAGAAAAATAACTCTAAAGTGAAACTTAAGGAGCTAATAATATTATTGCCCTACAATATCTATTGCTTCATTGTGGAGAATTATTAAGCAGCAGTTCCAACTTCCAACATTAGGCAACTTTATCAAACGTAATATTGTCCAAAACTTCTAAAACTAGTTGTCAAAACATTGTAAGAGGGCTCCATAGAAAAACCCCAGAAAGAAAATTAGTGAGTACTACAAGTTCTTAAAAGAGTGAAAAACAATAATAATTAATTTTTAATCTTAAGAATTTTTCTTCAATGAGAGACCACATAAATTACCAAAATCTTCAAACTAACAACTTCCAAGATCCCTGATCTTAATTTATCAAAGTAACCAAACATATTCTAAATACAGTAACCAGCTGAAAAAATGTGGCAACCCTATTTCTGCCTCAAAGCACTAAATTGGATCAAACCAGACAATGGATCCAACTATCATTTGGAAAAGTTATTAACTTGATCTGCATCACTTCTTTTCTATGTAGTTCTGTTACAACTTCATCTTCCCATAACCAATCATTAAACTAAACAGTTCTTCTCAAGTAAAAACGCAATATTTTGTGAACAAAAGGGGTTTACATGAATAATGGATTTTGGAAACAGAGCATTTCACTTGGATTTCTTTTGATCAGAAACCCTAGCACCCATAACTTTGACAACAGCCTCATCCTTGGATCTTAAAAGCTTGAGATCTGGATGAACATTGAGATCTCCCGCAACTATTTTCTGCCCGACATCCAGCTCACTTAAATCCACATCAATGAAAGGAGGGATGATATCTGCAGGACAGAGGTACTTAACTGTTCTTTTGATGATGTTCAGTTGTGAACCTGCAAATTCAGTAACAACAATTCTGTAAGGTATAAGTAGAAAGTGATAAAAATAATAACTTGAGCTTTGCATGATGTAAAATATTCTGGAATACCTTTTTTGAGGCCTGGGGAAACATCATCTCCTCTGTATACAAGAGGAACATCAACCTTTAACCAAGCAGTAGATGGAGCTCTTATGAAGGTAACATTAAGCACTGCATCTGTGCCTGCATGAAGATGAAGCTGACATGAATCAAGAAAGATTAGATCAGCACACAACACCAACAATCACTAGTTTTAAATACAAATAACATAGAATGCTTGAATCAATAACAAATCTGTTAAATCTTGGTGCTTTGTTTATTACATAATAAATGCACGCACTAGTATTCGTACATGGAAACCAATTGTAACTTCTTTTTTGGAATTTTCCAAAGAAATTCCTATTATGAATGCCCTAATATGAGTTCTTAAAACTCAAGAATTCAGATACAAATTGTTCAAGATATACTTCAGCAGCAATTCAAGTCAATCTAACTTCTCGACAATTAAAGTGGAATAATAGATATTGAACGGCAAAACCCATACCCTTCGTGGCAAGACGCGCACTTTCTCGACAATATCATCGGACTCGAACTCCGGCCGCACCTCAAGCTCAAAAAGCCTGGATAGAAAGAATGATTGACCCAAATGTGTGACGAGCTTCTTAATCTGATTAGTCTTTACAGAAATGAGGCGCTTGTTGCCGCCGTGCTGGCCATCTTCCGCCTCAAAGATGATGCTGGGAACACGGCCGGCTTTCCTTTCCTTCGCGGAGATGTTCTTTCCCGAGATAGCGCGTGGGATCGCGGAGATAATTTCGTCATATTTTGGGTCGGGTCTGGGGAATCCGTCCAGGTATTTGAATTCTACAGGTGCATCAACTTCTTGGAGGAGTGCGGCGGTGGATAAACGCCGGAGGTGGTGGCAAATAGCGGTGGTGCTCAGTGCTGCTGCTCGGCGGATCAGCATTGGGGCGGAATTACTTTGTCTGTGTGTGAGGGGTTGGGTGGGGTGGGGTTAAGCAGGGTTTTGAGTATTGGGAAAATGGAAGTCGGATCGGTAGAGGCAGTTTCGGCCTGGAAATATTTAGCGGGCCTACTAATTTATGGGCCTTTTAGTGTGATGTGATAGGCCCAAAAATGCATTGTTTAAAATCCAATTTTGCAGGATTTTTTTCTTATTGAAACATATTGAACTATTGACTCACTACATACTACATAATACTATAGTACAAAAATAAAATAAAAATTGTTATCTTAACAATATGTGTTGTCACACGACCACGTATGTACTCTTCTAGTACTTTCGATATGAACAACACAACAAGGTTTATTCATTTTTTTTTTTCTCTTTATTTTTAAGGTAAGAGTGTAAGACAACAAGCTTAAGTTAACTTAACAACAAAGAAAAAAACTCGAATAGAAATATTAATATTTGGGAGAAATCTGCACCATAAAATGCGGACCCACGTAATGTCGACGTCTCAGATTCAATCTTCTCTCTCTGTCCATTAATATATTGCACACCAAAATCTCATTTCACTTCCCTATTTCAAGATTCATCCATTTTAGCTCTTTCACACACGGAATCAGCGTGCATCTATCGGAGTAATTTTTATTTTTTTACTGTATAAATTCTTCAGCTCAGATGGCGGATCATCACAAGGAAAACGAGAAAAAGGGGGAGTCGTTGATGGAGAAGATTGCTGACAAAATCCACGACCATGATTCATCGTCGTCCTCCTCGGACTCTGACGATGACAAGACGACGTCGTTGAAGACCAATGTCTATCGCCTCTTCGGCAGGGAGAAGCCTCTTCATAAAGTCCTCGGAGGTGGCAAACGTACGTTCTAGAATATTCATAACAAGTTTCAGCTTTTCTTTTGTTTTATTTTTTCGTCCTGCTTGTTATCTATGCATGTCTTAAGAAAAGGAGCCTTACATGAATTCCTGCTTGTTTGTTTTTGGGATTTTCCACTCTAACGAAAGCTTCAATCAATTTCAGATTTAAATTCTTTTTTTTTTTTTTAAGTTTGTTGGGGGAAGAGGCAGGGTTTTCTTTTTTTTTTTTTTTTCTGCAATCCTTGGTTTGTTAACCTTCTTGGGATTTGAAGTATGCTCGAAACTCTGACTTCCCTTTTGTGGTTATCGCATTTGCTTGAGTGAATCAAGAATTTATGCCTTTCTATAGCATATTAATTTATTTTATTTACTGATCTTTTGTTGGGATGTGAACGAATGATTAGTGTCCCCTGCTCCGCCTCCCGTCGCTCTCTTTGTTTTCTTTGGTTGTGTGTATGTGTGACGGAGAAAAAGAGGGAGTAGGGTGGTTGGCTGTGTGGATCTGTTTCTAATTTTCGTGGACTTTTAAGTTTGACCTTTTGGGTATGATGAGTATAATTTTTATTGGATCTCCTTCAATCTTCCATTGTTCTTTGCATGATTTAGTTTGATACTGGTGAATATTAAGCTTTCTAGATATTTCGAGTTTAAAACTTTTACCGTCTGGCACTTATTCTTTTCATCATACTTCTTTTTCTGTAATTGTGTGATTGAGAGTTGGAGCTTAGAACTAGGTTGTCAAGAATTCAATTAGTGGCCGGCACTATTTTCACCAATAATTCTCTGATCTAATAAGTTAACTTTGACTAATATAGTAACGTTTATTCTTTATTTTACAAGAACTTGTCATTCACTTTAGCTGTTGATTAAAGGTGTAATAGCCTTTCTGTTTCGCTTGATGTAAGTAATTATCAATGAGTGTGATTAAGCTTTTTTTTTTCCCTGTAGTACTCTATTCAAAAAGTTAACTTTATTACTCTATTTTGTGACAAAAATTTTCTGCTGATGTGATCTTTGCCTTTGGTTTACTTAAACGATGAAAAGTCTCTACGTCTTGGTGAATCTTATAATTTTCTAAAGTTATGCCCTTATGTATTAACTTTTTTGATGAGTTTAGAACATTACATAAGAAAAATTTGCATATAATGCATGAAAGTTCAATACTTTTATAATTTGCAAAAAATCTTTCTATGATATTGCATTAAAGATGTATACCAATAATCACTTGAATATTGTGGATGATCAGCTGCGGATGTGTTTCTATGGAGGGACAAGAAGGTTTCAGCAGGAGTTCTTGGTGGTGCTACTGCTATCTGGCTTTTATTTGATGTCCTTGAATACCATTTGCTCAGCTTGATCTGTCATGCTTTGATCGTTGGCCTCGTTGTTTTGTTCTTGTGGTCAAACGCTACCACCTTCATCAAAAAGTGAGCTCCCTTTGTAGCAAATCATTTGTTGCTATGCCTTTTAAGCTGGCTGTAAATGTGGATTTTAACATATACGATTCTTCATCTCTGATATGTTTAATAGATCTCCTCCACGCATCCCAGAAGTATGCATCCCAGAGAAGCCTGTATTGGAGTTTGCATCTGCTTTCAGGATTGAGATAAATCATGCTTTTGCATCTCTGAGAGACATTGCATCCGGAAAGGATTTGAAGAAATTTCTCATGGTACGTGTATTTCTCTAAAAGAAATATAGAATTAATTTTTTTTTGGTGTGTTTTAACCATTGATTAATATGTTAAAAGATTTAGTATACTAGCGTTATATTTAATTACATATAACATTATCTTTCGAAACAAACCTGTCTTACATGTCAACTAATAGAATTATTAACTCTTTATTTGATTGTGTTTTAATTGTTTTGCTTCCGATGCTGCTAACGAGCAGGCGATTGCTGGGTTGTGGATTGTGTCGATTTTGGGTGGTTGCTGTGACTTCTTGACACTGCTCTTTATTGGTAATGTCTAATTCACATAATGATATTACTACTTTAGTGTAGATTTTCTAATTATTTTTATGAGATTTTGTTGTTGTTGTGTTTTAACAGGTATGGTGCTGCTATTCACTGTGCCTCTGTTTTATGAGAAGTATGAAGACCAGGTGGACTGTTATGCTGAGAAGGCAATGGCTGAGCTCAAAAAACAGTATGCGGTGTTTGATGCTAAAGTTTTGAGCAAAATACCAAGAGGGCCGTTAAAAGACAAAAAGAGTGAATGAACATATTCATCAGAATTGTGGTTAGATCTCACAGTTTCTGGCTGGGTGTAGCTAAAGTTCATTAAGTATGATAGAACATTATGTGTTGGTGTTGTTTTTTTCTCATATGATCTTGGTTTTATCACCCCGTGGTGTACATCTTGGTTGGGTGATCTGATGCTTGTGTGATCAAGCACATTGCAGTTATATAGCTCTAGCTGTCAATTGCATGTGTAAATTATAAAAGATATCTGTGTACTCGGGTGGTGAAGTTATTATTAAGGTTTATAATGTAGATTCACCGAAATAGTTGTTGTCCTTGTTCCATTTCGAATTGGAGTTGAAAATTTTCCTGCGACTCTGTGAGTCCTCCTGGGGACCTGGCACATGTTTGTAAATTGTAATAGAGATGTCAGATTCATTATCCATACGAGCCCTGTCAATATATAACCAAAGTATCTGCTTCGCGTTGTGCTTGCAAATTTCTCAACATCTCAAGTCCCAGAAGCGTGAAAATCTTCAACGTATAACTCTGTAGTTAAGGCCTTACAAAGTGCTACTAGATACTACACAGCTATCAAACACAACATATTAATACACTTCGTTACAGGCGTTATAGAGTGATTAGATGGTTCCCAAAATTTCATGTATTCTGGCAACCCTCCACTCTGCGTTGCATCTTCTTATAAGAAGTAAGACAGTTGATCCTTCTTTCTGGAACCACCTTCACCATACAACTCGTTCCACTGCTTTAATTCTGCCATTATAGACCCTTCTGCAGCAAAGCTGGCTGCAACCTGTTACATCACACAGACTGGCTTAGGTTGTATTTGCAAACTCTCAAAAGAACAACTTCTGTGCCTTTTTTCCTTATTTTTTTCAGCACTTGGGAGTATTTGGAAGACCAACTTCTGCTTAATTTAAGCAGAAATAAGCTAGAAGCTCAAAGCACCAAATGACCAACTTATAGCTTCTGAAAGTCTAGACAGAGTAGCAAAAGTTCTTTTCAACTTCTTTTTCCTTCTGAACGCTCAACAACTAAGTTTTGAACTTACAACTTTTTTTTCCAGACATTCCCTTTTACTACATTTTTTTTTTTTAACTTTAGCTTCTATTTAACTTCTCCAAAAGCAAAAGCTCAAGCTCTTGCAAACACCCACAGAAAAAAGAAACTAGAAAAACTATTTACCTGCTTTTTGGCTTCCTTAAAATCTTCCATATTCAACGGCCTGATAGTGACTGTCCTTTCTTTCTTATCTTCTTTCTTTGATGCGTCTCCGGACGCCTGCCCTTCCTCAACTCTATGCTTCTTTTCCTGGTATCATGTGAAACAAACAGGTCAGGGAACAACGTAGAAGCAAAACTAATTTTCTGAGCACAATACTCACTTGATCTTTTCGCATCTCTTGCTGGATTAACTCTCGAACTGGCCGGTAAGCAGCAGTTATGCACAAGTTCTATTTCACAAATATTTATTTCGTTAAATTGCAAGATGTAATGAATTTTTATTAATACTGAAAACAGTACAAAGAAACCTTTAAATCACTCCCACTATATCCTTCCGTCATTGTTGCAAGCTCGTGAAAGTCTAATCCTTCATCTACTTTCTCTTTGGACATGAGGGTCCGCATAATCTTCTCTCTGTTTTCCATCGAGGGTAAACCGATCAATATTCTGTTTTACAAAAAGAAGCCTTTATTAGTAGTCACTCATCCGACTTTACAGAAAAAATATTGATAGATTTCTTTTTATGCAAATTCTAAGTTTCATGGGGTATCTTATAAAATCCTTTTTATCATAGGGTTTTCCATGCTCAATATAAACAGGAGATCAGGTGCAATGAACTCCTTAAATGTGTAAAACCACCTTCTTTCGAAACGTCTGATGATTGCTTCATCGAGATCAAAAGGCCTATTGGTAGCAGCAAGAACTAATATTCTTTCACCAGGTTTCGTCAACAATCCATCCCAGTGAGTCATGAACTCATTCTTTATCTTCCTCATGGCCTCATGCTCCCCAGCTCTATTCCTCTGCCCCAGCATGCTGTCAACTTCATCTACAAATATTATAGTAGGTGAAACTTTCGCTGCCAGAGTGAACAACGCTCGCACATTCTTTTCATCTTCTCCAAACCATTTTGAAGTAATAGTAGACATCGACACATTAATGAAGCTTGCTCCAGCTTCATTCGCTATAGCCTTGGCCAGCATGGTTTTTCCTGTACCAGGTGGCCCAAAAAGCAGAATTCCTCGACATGGCTTCAGAAGACCACCTTCGAAAAGATCTGGTCTTCTAAGAGGTAACATTACCAACTCCTGAAGTGATTCTTTGATGTCATCTAATGCACCTATATCTTCAAATGTCACACCGATTTCACTTGCTGGAATCACTTCTGGCCTTATGCGCTTCTCGAATTCATTGTCTCGAGGGATTTCCTTCAGCAATCAAGAAAGGTTACGAAAATCATATTATGGAAGCCAATAAATCAAGTGAAATATCAATAGGAAATTGGAAATGCACTGAACCAGACGATTGGCCTTACTGGAATTTTTGGAGCTGGTGGATCTTCCTTTTTGTTTTCAGGTACTGTGGTTTCGGGCTTTGACTCCCCAGATTTTTCGTCCTTCACACTCTATAATTATTTACAATCAGATAATCACATGAAGAGATTCTAACCATAAATTCATAATCTGATTGCCAATTCGGAGAACAAACCTTAGAAGGCTTTTCGGCTTGTGCTTCAAGCTTCACAGTGTTCTTTCCCCCGGATTTACCTTCCTGAAATATACTCAGCCCATGGGACAGACTAATGCAAGCCCAGGAAAATAAGTCAGCAAATCTAATGAATCATGGCCTACAGAATACAGAGTGATAGACTCACCTTGCTGATGATATCACAAGTTTTCCGTTTCTGTATTCGAGTTCCTTTGTCTTCATCAGATGGTATGAGATGGCTGATACCACAATTTCTTCTATATAGTTGCTCAGAACTATTGTGTCTGCCAAACAGATTGAACCCAGATCGTCACAATCAAGATCATTATTAGCAAGTACCTCGATTATGTGATTTTTATTATCCTTATATTGAATCATTTTCATATCCTCCTCCAGCTGAGATTTCCAGCTTACAAGGTGATTTGCATCTTCTGGTGGCCTTATTTCAATGTTGTACGGGAACACAGAAGAAATTCTTTCATCAACTTCTTGGTAGTCACTTTCTGGATAAACAATTCTTGAACCAAGGATCAGTATGGATCCAGATAATTTCTTCAACATCTTCTGGAATAAGATATACATTTTCTCTGATCTGCAGAGAAGTCTCTCAACATCCCTCAAATAAAGGACAATGGGACATGCTTTTGACACTTTAACCAGAACCTACATGATCAATACCAAATTGTAATCACAAGTATCTTTATTAATCTGGTAGCAGGATAATACAATCATGATATATATCACTTTAAAAGTTTAACTTGAAAATTATACCTTGTAAAGTGTCTGTATAAAAAGCTTTTCATCGAAACACAAGCTACTCGTGCGCTTCAGTGGAGCTGAAAAATGGCAAGTCATATTATGCAAGCAAAAATAGAGAGATTCTAACATTTTAATTGATTCTTTTTTGGTGCTATATAACATTTTAATTTATGTGTACCTATACTTTCTGCAGCAAGATATTCAAACATTTTAGTTCATGTTCAAAAATGCATATCTATTTCTTTTATCAACCTGTATACAAGTCAAATTAACAACATATCTTTATGATTTTTCTACCTGATGTTGCAGGTGAGCTGGTTGAGCCAAGACTGTTGATGCTTGCAGCAGCAGATGCATTTCTACGCAGTTTTGGAGGATTGGAGCTTTCTTGTCCTCTGCTCATACATAAACATGACATAACTAAGATAATACAAAGAAGTGAAACCAGTAAGGAAATATTTACAGAAATTGCAATATTAACTTTGACACAAGATCAACTCCACTGCTTTGCCTACGTATACCTGCAAACAATAGATTACAGTCGAATTAGCAGTTATCATGGCATCTAAACCATTCTAACACCTGAAGTATTGCACCGTACCTTCGAATTTTCCCATTAGAAATAAAGGTTTTGCATTAGCAATCACCGTATCCAACACATATGGTGTAGTCTTATGTATTTAATATATAGTATACAACTTGAACCAATAAAAATCGCCGTCAATGTACCTTTTGCAAAGTCCTAACCTGTTAGATTTTCAATCCTTGTACCAAAACTAGCCAACCCACATGACTTACACCAAAACCACCAACCCACATGACTATTTAATCCTTCAAAATTTATATTCCACTCTTTCTGTGTCCATAGATAACTCCAGTGGACTGTCTAAACCATTTATAACATTCTAACGAGTAATAAAACTAAGTCATGTAAAACCCCCTTCCCCAAAAAAATATTATAAACACATCTTCTCATCATTCCGGTGTTGTTCTTACGTATCAAAAGAAACAGAAGCTAGAGTAACTCAGGAAACAAACCTCCAGTTGCCCATATATAAATAGGAAACACCATAAAGAAGGATAACAGGGTTACAACTTTTTGCAGGCTACATAATTGCAGTAAAAAGTGCACTGTAATTCATGACATTCCGCCAGTCGCCCAAAGAAATAATATAACTTCTCTCTTACCTTTGTTGTTATCCTCCTTCGATGGAAGTAACGAAAATGACCCGAATAACTCAGACATGCGGCCCAGTGTTGTTTCAGAGATAGACCGTTTAAAAGCCTAAAGCATAGATGTTGGCAATAGGAGAACGAAAAAATGTCAAAAGTTAAACCACTCACATTATGTACACAAGGACCAGACCCAGTTGATACGGCGGTAAATTTTTGGTGAACTTACAGTTTCTTTATTAGGACCCCCATACTTGCTCTGAATCTGTGTAAAGGAAACCACAGGATTATTACACGAAGAATGAAAATAAGATTACTTCTCTGTGCGTATAATCAGCAGCAAAACTATAACTGTCCACTCACCTTCAAAGAAAAATCAGTTATATCTAATAACAACAACTTCGCTTCAAAATAATGAGCTAAAGCCTTAGCAAGCATTTGCTGATACAGCTCTGGGAACATGAAATGAAGAAATTACATACAGACCACAAGATAAAAGGGAAAGGAATGAATATCAAACGAACATCTTGGAAAGAATTTACCAGCAGGACCAGAGAGTAAAATAGTTCGACTTGCTGGAGAGAGGTTCCGTGTATGCTTAGTGAAATCAGCATTTTTCAAATGAACAAAAGCTGCACTTGTTAATAAGACCCTTGTTTGTTCACTGTCATATTTACAAAGGAAAGCAAGATTAGTATGGACATATACTCTGACGATCAAATTCAATAACCCAGCAACTACATTGTGGCTTACATCAGCAGAAGACAAAAGAACAATCAGCTTTGGTTACAAATTATTAGGACTAAGAGCAGGAAGATTATTTTTCATATTTACAAGTTTCAGGTCTTAGCCGTAATATGACTATTATGTAGCCAGTACTAAAGCATATGCGTTTCTTCTTACAACCAAAATAGCATGAGTTTAACTATGTTCAACTTGCTCTTCAAGCCATCCAGACCACCAGTTAAACGCGGTTAAATCCAAGTATGTTTCGGAAAGGTCAGAGGAGAATAGGCACAGTTCCCAATCTTCCGCTTAAATTATTTTTACCCATAAAACACTGTTAAAAAATTACTTGAATTCCTATTACTATTGCCAAGAATTTACAGTATGAAAGGAAATTAGACTCTCCATGGACTGAGATTCCATTAATAGTTAACCTTTCGAAGTGCATGCTAAAGTTTATAAGAACTAGGAATCAGCAATTTTCAACATAGTATCTGCTGTATTAGCTAAAATCGGAGACATATTACACAAAAGGATTCCCAATACAGCATCAGTTAAGGAAGGAGAGAATTAAATGCTACAAAACCCTGTGTTAATTAAAAGTAGATAAAAAAAACCCTGTCATATAAAAAGTAGATAAAAAAGCCTTATGTTTAGTGAATATTTGCTCACTGCCCCCTATGATAATTTGGTCAACAAAAACATCTGAAATATCCATTATGTCCCTACTTTTATAACACAAATTTCATTATCACTTCAATTTCATTGATTTAATGCATAAAAAAAAAAAGCAATTCACATAATATACGGTAAACCTCTATTTCATTGATTTAACATTGATTTAATGCATAAAAAAAATTACAGGTCTAGTATAATAGTTTCTAGCCATAATTTTGGACCAAATTTGGGATTAGAATGTAAAATAATGAATGGCAACATTTTTTAAGTTAATTAAGGACATTGTAGATATTTAACAACTCAATTCACTATCTTATTCTCAGTCTAACACGTGTATAATTACAACAAAATTAGTAGGATTTTTTCAGCAAATTATTTTAAAACATAGAATTTTTATAGCTACTTCGTATATAACATAATTTTTTTTGGCTCATTTCTTATAACACACGGACTTTTGTAGCAAATTTTCCGTTAAAAGAGAGTTGCACTTTCGTTACTCAAAAAGAAAAAATTGAAAGATGGGAGGATAAAACTTCTGTGAAATCCAAAAGAAAGGAAAGAAGTGAGAAACGATGGTAATCCTTAGCAATTCCTTCAATACTCCAAGAAGATAAGTTGATAACTAGCCATACTTCTACTGTTCTACATACCAAACAGATAAATTTTCTTTTTTCACAGAAAATCTATTCCAGAGCAGGTGAAACAGAGCAAAGATTAAGGCAAAGGAGTGAACTACCCCAAAAAGGTGATGGACGAATTTCTAATATCTTCTGGACTTACCTTATATAGTAGGGAAATTGATCGAAGGTGACCTTGCTATCCCTTCCATTAGAAAGGAGACTTAACATCTCCTGCTCCATTATATGTTGAGTAACGCCAGCAGACGTAGTGGCGCTGCCTGTCCAATTGCTGACAGCTTGTGAGCCCGACGCCAATCCGAGCCCCACTCCGACTCCTATCCCCACGCCCAATGCCGACATTAACATATGCTTCGAGTCCATTTCTTCTCAACTCCAACAATACTCTTCCCAGTATTTCCACCTTTAAGAGCGCACAAAAGTAATAAACTAAACCGAATAACAAAACTTTTCCCGTGGTATTCTCGGTTAATTATGCATTAAGATAACGCAAACAGAAAAACATCTGATCTCTAAGGGGAAAACTTTCGAACAGCTACACAGAAGTCGATTCGTACAAATTTCTACCTTTCCTTTTCCTTTTTCATTTTTTTGGTGATAAATTACTTTAGATATATCATACGCGAGTGACTATTTCAATCAAACTTCCTCATCACTTTCTAAATTTATCGGAAATGAAAAGGACGGATTTCTAGAAAATCGCCAGCGAAAAGAGTTTCGTGCGACAAACTGTGCCTCGCGGCGGTGAAAGTGTGTCTCGCGGCGGCGACGACGGTGGTGGTAGTTGGTTTTTTGGTTTCTACAAATGGAGGCGGTTCCTTCCCGCTTTATCAGGCCTCGGTTATCTGAAAATTTAAATAATGGACAGTACGTGGCGCTCGTTAGCAGCATGACCTGGCAATTAATAACGGCTAAGATCCTCCAGGCGTACATTATCAATGTGGGGCAGCAACACAGGGAATCTGGTCCCGAGTGAGTGACAGAGGGACGTCGTTTATACGTGGTACTCTGCGGGCTGCAGCAAAAATAAGTTCAATGGTGTGCTGTCCCGCTGCGCCGAGATGAGTCACCGATCGGGTTTCAGTAAAAAAAAAAAAGGTTGGCTCAGATTATTTTTTTAGTGAAGTGCCCCTAGTTTTCAGTAATGACGTTTATGCCCCTTATCTATTATGGAGAATGCAAGCAGGACAGAAACAATCTATTTTTGGAAAGTGATGGGTTGCAGTTTTGGAAAGCGAGCCTCACTCACTGTTGGCTTGGCGCAGTTACTATTTTGTTCTGTGTTATTCGGGAAGCATTAAACAACTGTCAAGAGAGATGAAACTAAGAAACGAATTTCACTTCATTATATATTTTTTGAAATTGAAATTATTTGAGTTTATGTTAATCATGAATCATGTAACAGCACAAATCATATATTTTTTAGTTGAAATAAATAAATAATAGTAATTACTATGTAGAAAAGTTACAACTTTTTTTTTTTTTTTTGGTAAACAAAAAGTTACACCTTTATCATTAGCTAAATCTATAACAATGCAGATATTGCAATCACTAAATCTCGAAAACAATAACGAGGCAAAGCTTCAGTAAATATACAACTTGCAGTAAAAAATACCAATCTATTGAATATTACAACAAACACATTGTAGTCTCTGTAACTTCCTCTTGATTCCCATCCCCTAAAAGAAAGCAATAAAACTGGGCACAACCCTTGTTTTATTTCATTAAATCCAAGAACACAAATCCATTCCACAAACTATGCAAGAGCATAGATGGCACTAAATTCCTCGACCTAGCATAAGTCAAACCCATCACAACCCCAAGAAAAATAAGTGGTAACATTCTCTGTACATTAAAATGTGCCAAAGCAAAAGCAATTGAGCTCACTAGTATTGATGACCACACAGGCATGTACTTAGTCAACGAAGGCAGAAGGAAACCTCGAAACACAATTTCCTCCCACAAAGGAGCACAAACAACAAGAACAAGTGCATAAAGAGCCATTGCAATAGGATCACGTGCCATTATTGACTGTTCCACAGTAGAGAGAGTAACGGGAGTCGAAGGCAAAACCGGCAATAAATCTAAATTGAACTGAGAGAGACGGTTGACCAATGGGAACATGAAACAGCCAAGCAAAACGTCGATCAGCCAATTCCCTTTTAGGCTGAATTTGAACCAATTGGGTGGAAGGGGACGAAAACGAGATAAACAGCGATGAAGAATTAGAATTCCAGCTAGGCCTTCGGTTACATCTGTCAAAAGGCTAAATAAAGCCTGTCCTCTAAATGTAAGGGATTCTTTGCTGAAGCCGATGATATGGGCTCCAAATGGGATCATCCATGAGCCCACGAACCAGAATGAAGTAATCCAGAGGAGTGTTACCTAAGTCACCATAATTTTGAAGAAATTTTTGTTGTTTTATTATCATCATTCTACACTAAAAATTTCAGGCAAACTGGATTTAAAAGATATATTTCATTTAAGCAAAAGAGGATTGTCTTCTACCTGTATGATGGTCTCTGCAGTCCATGGTACAGTCCACCGTTCCCCAATTACTCTAAACAGTGAATTTACTACCTGGAAGACGAATGACAAAATTCCAGCAGTTATGTTCTAGATGTTCCATGATCTACTATTATTTGAACACTTTTATTATGTTTTGAGAGTTCGTTACATTCATTATCTACTTTCCAAACAAAATATGACATTTAGTCATACAGCATCAGGCATACTGTAACTATATCAGAATGGGCTTATAAGTGTGATTTTAAAAAAATTATGGTCAAAGAAATCAGTTCCCGAGGAGGGGTCATTCCTATAACAACATATGACCAGGTCAAAAGTAAGATTACGCTAGTACATAAGTAAGAATAATACGAAAACGCAAGTGAAAGGATGCAGAATAGTCAACAAAAGAAACCAGACGAGTATCTTCAAGAACAATCAAACAAGGGAAAGCCATGCTCACCTCTACAAGACTCGTAGTCCAATTTTTTCTATCAACACTTGGTTCACTAACTTCTGCCTTCTCTGGCTCATGGAGAAGTTCATCAGCAGACTCCGGTTTTGGAGTGCCAGATGGTAATTCTTCATGCCGAAAGCACAAGATATTCCGCTTCTAAAAAACAAAGAATGGAAAAAAACTCAACAGACAAACATCAAGAGTTCTAATTAGATTAACGCAGATACCTAATAAATATTTATGCAAATTGACAGAGAAAGTCTACATTGAAGTTTTATGAGCTCTATTGCAAGATAAGAGCATTCACTGTTATATAAACAACAAACAATCCAGGAAGAAGCCCAAAACAAAGCAGAACACTCCTTAATGATGCATCGTTGTGGCAATGCAGATAACCCAGACTTGCATAACAGTAACCAGAGGCATTTACAGCAAAGTCAGTCAACTATCGGCGATTCATATAATCTATAAACAACCCAGTTCTAGAGCTCATATTACGCCTTAATCTATGCTCAAGAAAATGAATGACTTAATGAAACCCAGTTTATGTCTGATTCCAAATTCAAAATTACTAATAGAATAATACGCCTACACATATGTTTTTGTATGTGCGTTGCATATGATCTATGGTTGGTGTTTTCTTTTCATGACTGGCAGCAATTCACTCCCAAAACAAACAAGTAAGCTACAGATACCCTATTTCATAGTTGAGATACTCCAAAAGTTGCACCTTAAAGCACATGTAGACATCCATAAATAGATACCATCCACGTTTAAACAGATATATCCACTCATACATAAGCAAAGCCACGTAACCAGCAAAACCCACTCCATATCTCAACCAATATATCGATTCGACAATAATAAAAAACCTAAGTACCAATATCATACGCCACTGCATAAACTACTTGCATGTCCCTTCAGATTCCGCAAATTATTTACCTTGGCTGGGTTCCTGTGATGAGTTTCCGAAACCCGAAAGGTCAAGGCAGGCGCAAATGGCGATTTAGCGGTGAATTTTGAAGCGCCAAATCTACTACTTGATGTTGAGAGGTGAGGGCGCAGAGGTAAAGAGTGAAGGCAATTTGAGCTGATCATCAGACTAGTATTAGACCGGTGATTGAAAGCCCTAAATTTAGGGAAGGACAAAGAGTTTGAGATCATGGACTATGTGCATTTTGCAGAGCAACAAAACCCTAATTTCTTCAAATTTTATTTTTTTCTTTTGTAAGTTTATTCTGGTTTCAGGCTGCCGAGAGACGGAGAGAGAATCTATTGGATTCTTTTTCATTTTATTTATGGTTGAGAAAGAGGTGAGGTAGTTTCAGCCAGGGATGTAAATACTTGTGCAACTTGCATTTATATTTTTAGTTTATTAGTGTTAACATTATTATATTATTTTTTCGTTGAATTATAACAGCGTCGCACACAATACAATACGACATAAATTCGGCAATATAAATTTTTTTTTTTGATATTTAATATTATAAAAGCATCCGACATTAGAGTTCGACATAATACGACAGGATAAATTTTTTAAGAATGTCCATACATCATGACTAGAGATGGAGTTAAGAGGGACCAGAGGTAACCGCCGTCTCCCTAAACTTTTGTGGACACTATTATTATTAATTTATTATAATTTTTTTTTTTACTTTTTTTTTTGTCTTGAGTTGTTTTATAATTCCTGACTGTTGTCTATAAAATATGTCAACTTGGCAAATTACTAAATTTAATCTCCCTCAAGTGTAAAGTTTATAATCTCAATCTCGTCTCCTTAGCCAAAATCCTAGTGGGCACTTGTTATTTCAATTGTTTCCAAGCAAGCTGGTAGATTCCTTTTTTTTAAAAAAACTAACAAGAGCTTTTATATCAATCAAATAATAGAGTTGGATACAAAAGCTATAAGAGCTACATTGGGAATATCGTGTTCCTCTTCTTGAAAATTTCTAACATTTTTAGCTAAGATATGAGCCACGGAATTGGCATTCCTACGAACAGTAGATATTTTAATATGATTAATATCGGTAAACAAATCTTTTATAGCCTGGACAATGGACCCAAAATCTGAAAAGTCTTCCCCAACTGAGCTAAGTTTGTCCAAAAGCACCTTGCAATCTCCTTCCAGAATCACTTCATTCCAGCCCCTTCGTTTGATCAGCTCAACAGCAGCTTTGGCAGCGTAGGTTTCAGCGAGCTCAGGCATAGGATTCCCAACCAACGACATGAAGCCTAGGCCACACAACTGTTGGATGCATCTCTAGCACAAACACCCCAACTAAATTCATTACTCTCATGAAATATGGCTCCATCAAAATTAACTTTAATAAAACCTGGGGGGGGGGGCTTTCATTTCTAGGGTGCTGAGGAGGGAGGAGGCTGAGTTTTGGTGAGAACTCCCGCCAAATACGAACCACAGAAGTTTTTTGCAAAGCGAACGACATCAGCCAGGTGTTAGACTTCATCTTCCATGACTCGCTTGTTCTGGTGCCACCAAATTGCCCAAAGAGTGGTGAGAAATAGCACTCATTCATTCGAATCCAAATTCTTAACAGCCCTTCTAATCCATTCCTCGATTTTTTCATGCGTAAAATCCATGATCAGCCCCGGGAGTGATAGAAGGGCCCATGTTTGACGAGCAAAATCACAATCGGAAAAAATGTGCTTACTGTGTTCAGGTTCTTGACCGCAAAGATGACAAGAGATTTCCACATCGCAATGACGGTATTTTAAGTTCGTAAGTGTAGGGATAGCATTCTTGCACAATTTCCAAATAAAGACCCTGATTTTAGGAGCAACCCGAACTTGCCAAACGAAGTCCCAATTGGATGGAATAGAGGTACCATCCTCACTAACAGAAAAGGAATCAAACTTGGCAATGTGATATGCACTCTTGACCGTAAACCGGCCATTCTTGTTGTAGTGCCAAATTATACGATCCGGACAATTCTCATTACCAATCGGGATGGCACAGATTAGATCAGCGTCTGTATTCAGCTCTTGACAAATAAGATTCTCGTTCCATGTACGTGTCTCGGGAATGATCAAGTCCGCCACTCTCATGATATTGGAGTTTGCTACATTATTGACTATGGGGCCGAAGGATAGGTGTCTGGGCAGCCACCTATCTTCCCAAACCTTGATCCGAGCTCCATTCCCGACTCTCCACCGTGTCCCTGCTTCGATCACCTTTTTTGCCGCCATAAGACTTCGCCAAGTGAGGGATGGGTTGTAGCCTGCCTTCGCGTCCAAGAAATCAACTCGTCGGTAGTATCTTGCCTTTAAGATGCAGCTACGAAGGCCTTGCGGGTTTGTGATTATTCGCCAACATTGTTTTGCAAGAAGTGCAAGATTAAAGGCCTTTAAGTTCCGAAAGCCCATTCCACCATCTTGTTTAGATTTGCAAAGAAGCTGCCAATTTGCCCAATGAATTTTGTTTGATTGTCCGTTGTTCCACCAAAAATCTCTAACCATTTTTTCGATATCATCAACAAGATAGCCTGGCAATTTAAAGCAACTCATGGAATAAGATGGGATGGCTTGGAGCACTGCTTTGATAAGAATTTCTTTGCCCCCTTGCGAGAGAGTCTTCTCTGACCAACCTTTAATTTTGTTCTACATGCGTTCTCTAATATTTTGAAAAACCTCTCGCTTTTTTGCTCCAACCACCGTGGGAAGCCCAAGGTATTTGTCATGCTTTTCCACCAACTGGACACCAAGTAAGTGAATTACTCTTTCTGGAATTTCGGGCTGCACATTGGGGCTGAAGACGGTGGCTGATTTTTGGAAGTTAACCTCTTGACCCGAAACTTTCTCGTACTTGTGAAGTACATCACGAATACCCTCTGCAGCATCGTCATTAGCATTTGCAAAAATCATTGTGTCATCGGCGAAAAGGAGGTGTGAAACGGATGGGGCTCGTTTGCAAATAGCAACCAGGTATTGCTCCCTTTCAAAGTGAATTTTACAGCCTTTTCCCCTAATAATTATGCTTGATTTGACTAATTACAAGTTTCAACTTTCAAAAACAAAGCTAAGCCCCCAATTAAATAGTAAACTATCACGTTTTTCTTATTTCTTTGTTATTAACGAACTAAAACTCTTTGCAATGGAAATGATTGATTGGACATTTTGGTCCCACACTATTTCTTTAGTCAATAAAAAATATGTCCAAAATGAATTTGGAGATGAAGCTTACTTCATTTCTCAATAGAAGTATCTAATAAAAGAGATCAATGGAGAGATGGAGTTTATGGGTTGCAGATATTTAAACATTACAAACCACTTCATGGAAAAATGTAAAAGTTACACAAACCACCCTTGAAACTCGGAAAACATTACACTTTATTATAGGTATCTGTAATTTCAAAGTTCCAAGGGTGGTTGGTGTAAGTTCTAATTTTTCCAAGGAGTGATTCGAAAGTGTTTTAATCTAGGGGAATACCAACTGTAATAGTACAATTCCCGAAAGGGTTTAGATGTAAATTGAGTCTTCCTTTTAAGCAAAGTGTCTGGTAATACCTAGAAAGAGTATCTATTTGATAATTTGTATAAATTTTAGGAACACGTATGACAGTAAGAGGGTACACCTTAATTTCCATATCCTAGCATCTAAAAATATAGATCATTGATAGATGCTTTTGTTAATTTGGATTATAAAAATGCGCACTTTTATAACGATCTTCAATGTCCATTTGTTATCATGTCCGCAGCATTGCCTTTGCTCATCATTGTAACAAACTCATCATAAGTTATGTTCCCATCCTGCAATTGTAAATTACAAAACATAATTTACAAAGTCTGCAGAAAAAACATGAGAACAACAATAAACATCTAAATACAATTTATTCAGCAACATTGATTGGAACGTAGTAAACACAGGGAAAAGTTATGTTTAATCTTGTTTCTTAAATAAAGCAAGGGATAAACGGATAATTACAAAAAATACCTTGAGGTTAAGTCTTTTTACAAAACACCCTGAAATCTTAAAACATCACGAATATCCCCCCTGAGTCAACCGATTTTCCATTACGTTTTGTGGGGAGGGGGGTGACTTCGTAATGTTTTGCAAACCTCAGTGTAATTTTTGTAATATTTCAAGGTTTAAGGGTGTTTTTTGTAACCCATAAACCAATTGATCAAAAGATAAGGAATACAAGGGTGTACATTGTCGGTGTCTACTTCAGCAAGGATTTCCTTTATTGTGTTAGCATCAGCCATGTTGTATTCCTTTAATGCATGCTCCAATTCTTCAATTGTGATGTACCTAAAATTACAATCAAGGATCAGAAAGAAAGCTGCAGAAAGTACCCCAAAATATTAATTATATGAAGAAAATTGTATAATAACCGAGTCTCACCCGCTCTTATCCTTGTCAAAATGTTCAAATGCTTTATACAAACGGTCTTCTCTTTCTATTCGGTTCAGGTGCATTGTAGCTGTTATAAATTCAATGTAATCGAGTGTTCCATTTCCATCCACATCAGCCTGAAAAAGCAACTCGATTTCAAAATCAAGAAACAACAAAAACAGAAATTCTGATTTTCTAATAGGAAATTAGAAATAGTACCGCTTCCATTAACTGCCTGATTTCTGATTCAGAAAGCTTCATATCCAGCCTCGATAGACCAGCTTTTAATTCTTCGAACGTAATTGTTCCACTGTTATCTACATCCATGGCTTTGAACATCTCCTTCAGGCCTATGATTTCTTCTTCACAAAGATTTTCTGCTATCACCTAGAAACAACAGGAACACTTGAGAATTCATCAGAAGAACGATACTCAAAATTGAGGAAGTATTTGTGATTCTGACCTTAAGAGCGACTTTCTTGAGCTTGTTCATTGCCATGAATTGTTTCAATCTAGTCAAGATAGCAATGTCGAGAGGCTTATCAGATGCATCACCATCTTCTCTCATCCATGGATGGTCTAAAATATTCCAAGGTCAGATAATGAGACCAAAACGAAAAGGCAAAAAAACTGAAATAATAAAGAATTGGACACTTACTTAAGACTTCGAGTGCAGTAAGGCGTTGTTTAGGGTCAAATTGTAGCATCTTCATCACGAGATCTTTTGCACTACTTGATATTGAATTCCACGGATCAGATGCAAATCTGAGATGTCCACGTAATATAGAACCAAAGATGGCCCGTTGATTATCTGGAAATAAAGATACAGAAAAGATAAAGGGTATATCTTAGTTTCAATGTTAAAACATGCAATTTTTTTTCAAAACTAAGTTTGTGTAATCAGTAGATGAAGATTGACCTCCCCAGAAAGGTGGGGCTCCACTGAGTAAAATATATAGTATTACTCCAGCACTCCAAATATCAGCTTCAGCACCATAATTACGCCGCAACACTTCTGGAGCTATATAGAATGCACTACCAACCACATTCTTGAATACTTCTCCTGCAATCAAATATATCACCTCTCAGACTAAATCAATATCACTTTGGGTTTCTTAAGGAAAACACAAATATAACAAGAGCAATCATGGAGGGAATTTGATTCTAAAGATGTAAATGGACATCATAGTAAAAATCGTTTTCCAAATATAAGTATCTCTTGCTGTCTTGCATCACAGCGCAGAAAATTTCAACATAATTACGAACAATCAAATTATATAGTTAATTTTTTTATAATACTACAAGGAATCATTTCTTATGCTCTTCAATTTCAAACTTATATGGCTAAAAAAAGAATAAAAAAATCCAAACTTGTAACCAAACCATGGCAATCGTGGAAAAGGACTGGCCAAATGGTAAAAAACTCATCAATTTCCGTCGAAACCCTTTAATAATCAATTCCACCAAACATAAGCATGGCAATTAAATTATTAAAAGACGCAATTGAAACCCAACAAAGTCAAACCTGGTTTGAAAAAAACGGAAAGCCCAAAATCAGTAACCTTGAGTGGCGAATCCTCATCCTCACTGAAAAACAAGAAATTCTCAGGTTTCAAATCCCTATGCATAACCCCCATCGAATGACAAGCGTGCACCATCGTTACAATCTGCCTACACAACTCCGCCGCCGCACGCTCCGAGTAATGCCCCTTCGCAATAATCCGTCCAAACAGTTCGCCACCGGCGCACAATTCCATCACCAAATGCACATAATGTCGATCCTCAAACACTTGTTTTAACTCCACTATGTTTCTGTGGCCGGTGAGGTGATGCATTATCTGCACCTCGCGGCGGACATCGGCGAGGTCATCCTCGGCGACAAGTTTCCTGGTAGCGATTGACTTGCACGCGAAGGTCCGTCCCGTGACGCGGTGGGTCACCAGGTAGGTCACCCCGAACTGGCCGCGGCCGAGTTGTCTGCCGAAGATGTAGGAGCTGTGTACGTCGGCCATGGGACGGCCTAGGACGCGGCCGGTTCCGGCGGGGAAGGGATGGCATGGAAGTGGTGGAGCAGCGGCGACAAGGCCGGCCGTGCTGGGTTTTGTCCCGCTGGTGGGTTGAGGATTGATGCTGGTGTTGTTACCCATGCTACAGTTGCGAGTCGAAACTGATGGGTGACTGGGAGAGAGATTGGACATGACATAAAGTATGGATTCGTGTCTTAAAGTCGTTATCTTTTGTTTGCTAATTAGGCATTAGGTGTGTTAATGACTCTTTATTGATACTTGGTCGACTGTGCATTTCATCAGGTTCAGTTCAATTAATTATATTTATAATACAATTGATCGATCTATTAAAATTAAAAATAATAATCAGCTTTATCAAAATTAGAATTTTTTACTCATATTGAGACCCTATTCACTAAAAAGTAATCTCAAATTCTTCTGTGATGGACTGGACCTCAGTAAATATAATTATATTTTCCTTGAAAGAATAAAATTAACCGAAAAATGTACTGTTATTAGTAACTTATTACCGCAATATTTGCAGATGTGTACAGTTAGGTCAGCTATTATACAGATTCACGTTTTATGCTATGGTTACGTCGGAATCAACATTCCTAGGAAGGAGGTTAGGGGTCACAAAAAGAAAAGCTTTAGCAACAGCGATTGAAGGTTAACATGAAAAATATGGAGAGGACAGGACAGCTATTGTATAATGTGTAAAACTAGCATGAAAAAGAGGAAAACAGTGCGTTTGCCGGGAGTCGAACCCGGGTCTATTGCTTGGAAGGCAATTATCCTAACCGTTGGACTACAAACGCTGTTGCTGGAATGGTTCTCAAAAACTCGTTTTCGTAGCACACATGTATTGTCATTTGTATGCATCTTTTCCGCCAATATTTTAGTTCAGCATTTTTTAACTAGTCAAGTGAAACTCGACACCTGGCTGAGTCACATGAAATATGTGAGCCAACTGACCAATATTTCTTACATCATGATCCATGTAAAATATCATAGTTTAGTCCACTGTGGCCGAAGAATCGAGTAGCGAGAAATACTAAAGAATGCAAGAAATGGTCCTAGTTCAGAACTTGGATTTTTGTCGCTTACTAGGATCAATCCCACAAAATCTCCTGAAATTTTTACATTTTACGATTTCACCATCAAAATCTTGAAAACTTACACTTACTCTCCGAGGAGGGTATTTGTATATATTTTTATATTTCAAGGGAGGTATTTGTAAGATTTCAATTTACCAGGAGTTATTTGTAAGTTTTCAATGGTTTGATGTTTTTTTTTCGTATTTTGATACAATGATAAACATTTACTCCATTTCGTATATTGCACATGTTATTTGTCACAGTGCTCTGCTATCAAATATGTAAGAAAATGAAACTGTATCACTGTCAATAATTATAGTCTTGATTTGATTCTGACAATACTATATATATCAATATTGAGTATCATTTCTGGTAAATATGTAAAGGTGGAGAGCACCAACTGATCGAAATGCACGATCCATTTGAAAGGGTGTTTTATGGGAAAATGTCTAATATTGTTTGCACTTTGGTCAAAGTAAGTTGGGAGCTGCAGCCTGCAGGGAGGAAGAGTAGTTAATACTTATCATCCGTCCCCCATAATTCTGGAGCTTAGATATGCCAACTGTAAAGGAGAATGAAAATTTGTTGAAATCTGATTCACATAAATTATGCAAAATTTTAACAGTGTTGCTAATGAAAAAGGAAACTGAAAGTAAGTAGAATATGTTCTGTGTGGATTAGTCACTCACTCCAAACATGAAGACAAGAGGTACATTTACAACCTCATCAAATGTATCTGATGCCTGAGGGGGGAATTGCGCGTTTATCCTAACCATAAAATAATAGTACGTACTAGTGACATTCAAACTCATAATCTTATCAAATATACCTCAATCTATGGGACATTCTCTGTTCCTGCTCAATCATATTTTCCAAGATAATAGGAATTATTTATTGTTAGGGATAGTTACCAACTACCCCCTAAACACAAAAAACCCCATGACTCCATAAGGTTTCAGAAATTACCAACACCCCCCGAGGTTTCACTCTCTCTGACAAGCTTCACCAACCGTTGGTAACAAACATTCATTTCAAATGAAGGGTACTATTGGTTTTTCAAAAATCAATTCTTTTTTCTTTCAGCTCTTTCCAGTAAGGGCAACATGGTAATTTTACCACTACCGATAATTTTTCTGTTAGGCTTAAATTTCAGTGCGAAGTTGGTAATCTTTGAAACCTCATGTCTTTTTTTGTTTTTTTTTTTTTGGATTTTGGCTCAAGGGGAGTTGGTAATTATCCTTTTATTGTTATCTAGGCTTAGCATCAGAAATAACAAGAATAATTTGGGAAAATAGTTCCTTTCAGACTAGTAATAAATAAAACAGAACATTAAATAGATATATTCACATTGTATATTAGAAGCAGGGTAGGTCATCATAGTTCATTACATAACAGGAGAATTTGTTGGAGGAATGAAACATATTCCAATTTCTATGATTGTAACAAGTTGTTTCAATTGCATGCATGTATTAGAAAATAAAGAAGCTTCTTCATTCTTCTAATAGATCTATCATAGATATAAAACCAACGAAAACTACTTGTTCCAAAGTATTGCTTATGAAATCAAAATGAAATAGTTAGCTGATGATTTACTCATTCTGAGTGACATAGGAAGATATTTCAAAGAACATACGACAACGAAGTATGCATGGTCTTGCATTAATATTGTTTAGATTCTAATTCTCTATCCATCAAACATTATTAAAGTTAAGCATCTCTTATCCAAGTTTTTAGCACCATTTTTCCTTGTATTATTGCTGTATTATTCTTTTTTCCAATATTTTCCGTATCCTGACAAGACAAGCTTTCTTAACCTAGTTGCATCAACTACTTACCCAAACCCCTTCTTTAAATCACATGCACCTCCCCTCTCATTTCTTCGCTGCTCATCGCTTGTTTTTTCCTAATCTAACAACTCCTTATTAAGGACATTAAGAATTGGAGAATGAATGGCAAAAAGGGTAGTATTGAGATCAACATTCCTCCGGTTACCAAAACCAAACTTCCCGAAACTACTGAAAAATATGAAGAAAAAGTTAGCAATTCATGCAAAGTCTGGATTTTGAGAGTGTGGGCATTTTGCAAAGAAGATAGCAACAGAATAAAATTTTCTCTTAAAGTTGGCCTTGCCGTGCTTTTAGTATCTCTCCTCATACTATGCACAACACCTTATGAAATGTTTGGCACCAATATCATCTGGTCAATCCTCACCGTTGCCATCATGTTTGAATATACCGTTGGTATGTGCTCAATAATTCATATATCATGCAATTCTTTTATGTCTATGAATAACAAAATATTCATAAATTAAAATTAAAAGAAATAATTACCTTATTGAAGGTGCAACATTTAACCGAGGATTCAACAGAGCACTTGGCAGCCTACTAGCTGGAATCATGGCCATTTCTGTAGCGCTGTTAGCTCTGAAAACGGGACGAATTGCTGAACCTATTATAATTGGTTTCAGCATCTTCATTGTTGGTAAGATGGATAATAAATTTTCATGCAACTCAAAATATTGTCAGATATATACCAAGTTTTCATGCATGCATGCAACTCAAGATATCTTGTTTTCGACATGTTTCAGGAGCTGTAACATCGTTCATGAAGCAGTGGCCATCTTTAGTGCCATATGAGTATGGTTTCAGAGTTATTCTTTTCACATACTGTTTGATCATTGTTTCTGGATATCGTATGGGAAACCCCATCAGAACTGCCATGGACCGCCTGTACTCGATCGCCATTGGAGCAATTGTAGCAGTACTTGTGAATGTGCTAATTTTTCCTATATGGGCTGGGGAACAGCTACACAAGGAACTTGTCAGCAACTTTGCTTCTCTAGCAGATGCACTCCAAGGTAATTAAACAAAGAACGAGTAAACATGATAAGTAACAGAATATTAATCTTTATTTCAACATTTCCAATTTCATATTTTTTTCAGAATGTGTGGGAAAGTACTTAGAAGATGATGGGTCAGAACATCCTGAGTTCACAAAGACTGTGATGGATGACTTTCCAAATGAAACTGCATATAAGAAATGCCGGTCTACATTAAACTCATCAGCAAAAATTGAATCTCTGGTACTAAAAATATCTTTAATTTGTCTGACGACGAGCCAGTAAAGTTCTTGAGTAGTTTCTTTGAGTTATCACCAAACTATTTATTTTTATTTATTCCAGGCCAATTCAGCAAAATGGGAGCCACCCCATGGTAGGTTTCAGCACTTCTTTTATCCATGGGCGGAATATGTTAAAGTTGGAGCAGTACTCAGATATTGTGCATATGAAGTCATGGCAATTCATGGAGTGCTACATTCAAAAATTCAGGTCTGTAATTTAAAACATAATTGAAAAATAATTATACCTCAAATGCTGAGATCAGGACCCTGTCATGATTTTGAGACATCAAAAAGTCGCAAAGGAATTACACCTTATATTTGTTCTGATACTCCATAGCCTGCAAGAAAGCACTTAACAAATGCGTATTGTTGTCAAAAGAGGAAACATCAGTAAATATCTTTCTAAGTAATTATTCTATTAACAAAGACTGATGAATGTAATCAAAGATTCCTATGAACTAGATTATCATGAATATATTCCACTTAAAAAGGCAACAACTAAACTTCCCATTTAGTAAGCTACATAATTAAATACTTTATAGTAATTTAATCTGATCAAATAAATCTAACACCACCTTCTCATTTCTTTTTCATTCAGGCACCATACAACCTCAGAATCACATTCCAGAAAGAGATACAAGATGCAGCAACTGAAGCTGCAGAGCTTGTTCGTTGTCTGGGAAAAGACATATCAAATATGAAACGAAGCTTCAAAACAAGCCTTCTCAAAAGGGTTTATAGCTCAACCGAAAGGCTCCAACGTGCCATAGACATGCACTCATATCTCCTAATATCTCCCCACGAGCCACCAGAATATTCATCCAAGCCACAATCAAGGCTTTCTCATGCATTGTCATCCACATTCTCTAATCTCTCCAATCAAATGGCTGAGATTGATGACAACAAGCTTCTTGAACAAAATTCAGACCCTGTGGGGCCCACAACCCCACCATTACAGGCAGAGTCATATCATGAAATGATGAGGAAGCAATCAAGAAGGCTCTATTCTTGGCCATCAAGAGAAGTCGATGCTTTTGAAGAAGAGGGTGGTTTTAGTTCAGGTTGTATTCCTAAGATGAAGGCATTAGAGAGCACTACTACACTGTCTGTTGCAACTTTTACCTCGTTGCTCATTGAGTTTGTGGCTCGGCTTGATCACTTGGTTGGAGCAGTTGATCAGCTCTCAAAGATGGCGAAATTCAAACAGGAAGAAGTTTAGATAGGAGCACATTGTATCTGTTCATAAAACATAGTATAGATATTGGGGGTACAAAGGAGTACTATTAACTATTAAGGATTCTAAAATGTGAAATTATGTTTGTAAACATTTTTTTCGACTAAATAACAATTTCTAAGCATCCTGCAGAGAGATTCCTTTTGTCTTTCGTGTAACCGAGATACTTTGTGCAAGGTATCTGATTCTTCTCCTAGCTAGCTGGATATCTTAACAAGGATGTTCTTATTTTCTCATCAGTTACATTGTCAATTTGAAATGATGACGAATAAATGGAAAAAGAAGTCAAAATTCCTTTGTCGTTATCAGTAGTTGCAGATTTTTTTAGGGTAGAGTTGCAGACTTTTTTCACCTTTCATTTATTAATGGTTTACAGTTCTTTTCCTATAACTCACATTATCTTTTTTTGAAACACAATATCTGATAAATCTATCTTATCACATATTCCGAACAAGGGCATATCTCCAGCCTCAGTATTAAGAAAAGGTATGCAGAGAAGTAGTAAAAAAACATTTTGAGAACATGGATCTTTATTCACAATGGCTTGAGCATTTAACAGTTAGCTAACCCAAATTCAAAACAAAAACAGCTAGCATAAGAAGACCTCATGTTCCTAGGGTCAAATGAAATAAGCAGCAGAAGGAAATATCAAAGGAACCAACTACCCAGAGAGAAAAATTACAGAAACATCACCAAACTTATAACCATCAAACCATAAAGTTATTTTTAAAACAGAATATCTGTTTTATCCAACACAGACCCCCAAAAACAACAAAGACAGCTATTTACATGGAAGAACAGCAATAAGCTGCACTTGAAGCAGTTCCAATTTCCCTAGGTTATTTCCCCTTATTGCCACACATACATGCGCTTAAGTTACAACAATTTCAAAACAAATTGGAGCGGAGTTTCTTCATATTCAAACCACTAGACAACAAAAGAGGAACAATGAAAAACATGTCAATATTGAACAGTGCTTCCGAGATATACTTATAAAACAAGCCACCTTACATCCAGGTCTGGTGCCTCATGAAAGACTTCTCGGGCTCAGATGGACCCACCATGTTTCTGCTGTTGCTAGGAAAGTTGTAACCGGGATTCCCCGCAAACATAGCCATCAGATTCCCTCCATGCACCCTTCCTTCTGGAACCTTCCCAGATGATGATGGGTTCTGAGCTTGCTGCTGACCAAAAGAATTCCAATTACTATTCACCATCTTTGCCATGTCAACACTCATGTCTTCAACAGTAAAGGCTGGTTTTACCCGTGCCGGTCGACTGGCTTTAGAATCCTGGAATGCGATTCCTACAGTTGCGCCACCATGAACCCTTTTATCCTGAACCAGGGCATAATGGGATGCGCAAAGCCCGGTTTTACCCCTAGCAAATGTATTGCAAGGAATATCACCTAACCCAAATTCAGAACCAGGTTGACCCCATGAACATCTCTTCCCTCCACCGTGAGCCTTGCAGAAATCAGTACTCCCCTGAGCACTTTTCCCACACCCTTCAAATTTGCACCTCTTTCCTCCACCGTGGCGAACACAAAAGTCGGTTCGTCCCCTGGCACTCTTCGTACACTCTGGCACAGCACATCTTTTCCCACCCCCATGCGCCACACAAAAGAGGGTTCCACCATGGACGCTCTTTGGGCAAATCCCACCTCCTTGGAATGAACACCGTTTTCCTCCACCGTGCCCTTTGCAGAACGGGGTGCTTCCTTCTGCACCTTTCTTGCAACCTGGATGCGTGCAGCGTTTGCCGCCACCATGAGCCTTGCAGAACATCGTGCTTCCTTGAGCACCCTTGTTGCAGTCAGTGTACTGACACCGGCGACCCCCTCCATGAGAGATGCAGAGACCGGAAAGCCCTTCTGCACTCTTTGTGCAATTTTCTCTCTGGCATCTCTTGCCGCCGCCATGCCGAATGCACAGTCCCGATTTCCCTCGTGCGGCTCTGGTGCAGTTTTCATGACTGCAGCGGCGACCGCCGCCGTGGGCAATGCAGAAATCTGTACGCCCTTCAGCACTCTTGGTGCAGCCTAAATATTCACATCGGCGACCACCGCCATGAGCCTTGCAGAATGCGGTTCGACCCTCGGCTCCTTTGTTGCAGCCAGGACGCTGACATCTGCGACCACCGCCATGAGCAATGCAAAGGCCAGATGCCCCTCTTGCTCCCTTGGAACATCCCTGAAACTGACACTGTTTAGTAGTACTGTTATTACGTTGCTGTTGTGACTGCGTTATCCCGGAAGAACAGGTGACTGAGCTTTTTTGTGTTGTTACTAAGCTGGAGGAGAGACCTGGAGAAGTTGGTTTCGTTTGGAGTGCAGACTGGTTGAGGAAGTAAATGTTTTCCATGTTTTGTGCAGCAGTCTGTATTGGCAGAAGGGGACTTATTCCTGTTGATGCTTCGTCAGTGCTAAAACCTCCATAGTTGGTTACCATTTGGGTAACATGTTTTGGTGCTATGGGGCTTGGATGGACGGTTGTGAGATCAGATACAGCAGGGCCGCTGGAAAGGCTTAATTGCAGATCAACCTTAGGCCACAAGTTGGGTGATTTCAGATTAAAGTTGGCTGATTTATCCGAGCATGGTGATTTCTCACTGCCGATGTGGAGAGTGAAGTCCAGTTCTAGATCCATTGAGGACTCTTCTTCAGTTTCCTTGGCCGAAGACATTGAGGTGCATGCAGTTGCAGTACTCCCCTTACTGTCTGATGAGCTTGAAGAATTGCCAAGTTGGAGATGTAGTGAAGACTTAGTATGCTGATTTGCGGGACAATCTACGAAACTCCACTTCCGTTTAACTCCCTTCGGAGCAGATGCAAAGGGGGCTGCAGAAGTAGGTGAATCCAGACGTAGGGTTGTATCCGCCCGATACACAACTTCTGCTCCAGACCCTCCAATTTGGATAGAATTGCACAGATTCTTGAATGCATTTGATTGCAGGTTAGCAGCAAAACCGAGATTGTTGAATCTGGCATCCATGACCAAAATAGCTACAACGCAACACTCGTATTTATTTTTAACCAAAACTGAGGTGCTAAGACAGTCGGCCTGACTTCCAGGTTAAATTTTTTTTATGTACAATACACTAGGGTTAGATGTTGTCTCTGAACGAGTACACCCCACCGCTCACAAATCCTGAAGTATCACACCGATCCATTGTTTTGTAGAAGGTCTGAGTTTCTCAGATTAGCAGCAGTAACGCATGTATTCAGATGGATTTCAAGACATCTAATACAATATAACAGCTGGTCATCCTGTTGCACAAAGAATGACATTAATAGCTACAAATACGACTAATCAAGAGTAAGAGCAAATAGCATAAGATTGGCATGGTAGTTTAGGACCTAATTTCTCATTTCATCAACAACAAAAGAACTCGTACAAGTTTCGACATTTTTCTTCACAATATTGATGTATCAAGTAAATTGCACAAGTTTGAAAATTGTCAAATACTCAGTTAACCAAGATAAGACTTTGGCAAAAAGTCCCAAGTCCCAACACATGAAATTTTCACAGTACCCACTGCCCAGACATAAACGTTGAAACTTTAGTTCAAATCCATTAGATCATCCCACTACAAATTATATTCTAAAAATGTATGTAAATAGTTACCTCTATATATTTTTCTCTAATCAAGGCAGTCTTTCATGGAGATCTATAGAGCTAGCATGCATTTGAAAATAACAAGGATAACATCTATGGCTAGCAAAACAATTTCACTCACTCTTTGTACTTTTCCTCAGTTGGATCAAAGGAAATAACAACAAACATGTTCATCAAGTTCATACCATGGGCTGGAAGCAACCCCAAACCAAATGAGGCAGCCCAAGTTCCTACTAACATGAGTGACCAAACTGATCTCAATTTAATAAAAATGTCATCTGCACCCAGTCCACAATCATCAAGAAATATGATTTACTCATAACATATGGTTAAAAAATTACTCAACATAGGAGATAGATTCACTTTACAAAGTTTAGCAGGTCTTTGCTGAAAACACCTAATAAAAAAAGAGAAGAAGAAACCTAATTGCTGAAATTAGACAATGGATAACGCGCTTGAAGAAAAGAAAAATACGAGAACTCACAACACCAATTAGGCGAATAAATGCGTGGTTTATACATCTTTCCAACAAATATATCACCCGCGCTCAAAGAACAGAAAAATACGAGAACTCACAACACCAATAAGACAAATAAATGCGTGGTTATACATCTTTCCAACAAATATATCAGAAGGAAAAAGTCTGGAGAGGCAGAATTTCAAAACCATCTAAATTCAAAAGGCAGCAGAATTGATTTATCGAATTTCAGCCTAAACGAAAAAGAACGCGTGAACAAGAAAATAAGAGACTGTATAGCCAATCAATTTGAGAACTCAATCGTAAGAAATAGCATCTGAATCACTGAATCACATGAAGTACAATAAACTTCAACAACAAAATCAATCAGTCGGTACTACCAAGAGAACTGATATTTCAGATCGTTAAATTCTTCTTACATCTTAGTTCGGTGAGTAATTCAGCCTATCGTATCAAGGACGAGAAGAGAAGAGAAGAGTCCTGGGATACGGATACGAGATTCACGCCTAAAATTTAGGAGATAGATGAGGAGAGAGGGCTGGCTAGGGCTTCGTGCCGGCGGGGGTACAAAAGTGACAGAGATGAGCGATTTTTGTTGAATTTCAAGTGTGTGGATGGTATATATACGTATGAACAGTTGAGGAAAATGGGAAATGTGGAAATTTATTAACGGACACTGACAGGGGTGAGCAGGTTAGATAAGCGGCGTACGGTAAGCCAGGGTTTACTTGATTAGTGCGTAAAACACTTTTAATTACTGGTTTAGTGATAGTCATTAGTGGTTGTGAGTTGTCACCTCATTTTGTTTCTTTTCTTTTTTGATTCAGAGGAGGAGAGTTTTAAGTCTTAAAATAAAGACAACATTAGTACAAATGTTTCTTCATTATAAAATATAAAGACTTTTTGAACTTAGCCGATTTTCCAGTACAGGAGCATCCACAACAGCACATGGTTTTTGTTTCCCGAATATCCATCAATTAGATTCCTCAATATATACATACACATACCATATATCTAGATGTCTGTCTCTCTCTCTCCTCCCTAGGACCCTAGCTCTTTCTCTCTCTTAACACAAAACAGCCCATGCAACAAGAAAAGTTAATTACATTACATATATAAATGCTTGCTTGACAGCATTGAAAGGTCACTTGGACTTTTAAAACAACGTTATAGAGCAGACGGAGGGGTGCGGCGATACGACGTAGGATGACTTTTATATTTTTCATTATTGTGGCAATCTGTGTAATTGAGTCGTTTAAGACTCGGCAGCGGCTCGTCACCGCTCGTGGTGCGCTAGGTGGGCCCCATTTGGGCTCGTCAACAGGTTGCGGCCCTAACTAAATCAACGAGCCGCCTAATTTTTTTTTATTTCTCTTAAATTTATTTTATTCGTTCGTACCGTACCAAACAAAGAAAATTACTAGATCTTTTTTTTTTTTGGGTTACAAACTAAGACAATTACTACTATGCTACAATGACGATTACTATGTGATTTAAGTAAGTAATATTATATAGGATTAGGTGGAATATTTTTCTAAGATGATGTCAAGGTTTACGTTTAAAAACAAAAATCAAGCTAGAAAGATGAGGTCAAACTTAAACTTTAAAGGTTCAAATTAGATTAGGGCTCAATTGGATTTGATTAGGACTGAAATTTATTGAAATTTTGGCAGAATATAAAATAACATGCTTTTTTTTTGTAGTGATACTGTGAATTAGGATTAGTAGGATTGATTCAAGGAAAGTACTCCAACACTCCGAGTTGATTAATAATGATTTAAGAGGAGCTTAACTTAAGAGTTTATTCCAGTTAATTATTTCTTCGTTATGTGAGAATATTTATTAGGAATAATTAAGAAAATTCCTAAAGTTTGTTTAAAATCTATAAAAAACTATCGAAATTTTAAAATCTTATAAGTATCACTTGAAACATATAATTGTATTCATAATATTATTCTTTTTTAGCTTACCCTTTGTTAATTGTATACATAATACCCTTGTGAAACTTTATAAATACCCTTTTGGGAGATTAAAATATAGGTGACCGTACTACCATGATGATACCATTAATGGTCTTGATGACAAGGCTGAAGCTAGCTTATTAAGCACGTCTAGCTTGTTACAAAGATTGAAAAAAATTCAAATCGTATTGTATTTAGTATCGAATCTCAACTTAAGCATCTGAATTTGATTTTGTTCTTGCTGGAGACGGGAAGGGTCGAATGAACTGAGAATATTTTTAAGTAACTAAGCCATTTTGTACTAATTAAGGTGAGCTATGGCGTTTGAATAAGAAATGACTAAGCCCTTGTGAGGATTTTGTACGTACATAAATTCGTTTCTTATTCAAAATATTCTTTATTCAAAGTGATGAAATTTTATATTAATTAATTCAGTGAGAAAAGTCATGTCATAAAACTAGAAAAAATGGTTATCCCATTATTGAAAGGGATATTTCTTATATTCAATACGTTGTACTAAGTGTAGCGTACGTGTAATATATATACGATGAAGTTTGCAAGATCAATTTAAAGCTTAAAGAAATATATATATTTTGTACTAGAAAATAAAACGCTTATTCCATTATTCAATCACTTAAAAAAGAATAGTATCTATTCTTTTTTAATTAGCTAAAATATCTGAAACTCCTCCAACTATCTGTATGGTGGGATTTGGAATAGAAAACTGAGTTTTGACCAAGTCACTACTCACTCTTGATCGAATATCGATTAGAAAACTGATGATGCATATATGTAATTTTTGAATTCCCTAAAGCTGGCGTACTCGAAATTAATTAAAGTAGTAAGATCAAGAAAGATGTGAAGCCCTAGCTCGATCGCAAGATGCCAACATATGTACACTTTATAAGCTGTAAACTTATTCGAATGCCATTATTTTTTGCAGGCCGACTTCTAAATCCCACGTTGAGCTAGCTAGCTTAGAGAATATGAATATTTTGCAAAGCTTTAGGAGCAACTACTCTTCAGACCTTCATCACTCTTTACTGAAAACATACACAACTTTAATAATTAACACAACAAAAGTCGAATGAATAATATAATCCCCTTGAAAAGGAGTGGTGCACAAAGAGAATCACAACACACACTACTACGTACGACAAATTCCACTGCATCTTCGATACGTACCAAGATAAAATATCACATATATATTTGCACTCTTCTCATCAATTATTTCATAGAATAACTAGCATCGATATATACAAAGTTATTTATTATAATTAAAATTTTAAAATGAAATTTCCTTTGCTTTAGATTAATTGTTTAGTGAGTTGATACATATATATTTCGCTTAATCTAGGTCTCACACATGCTTGTGCATCACAAGAAAATTTATTTTTTGTTATTACTAAGTTTATTTGCCATTTTGAAATCATTTGGTTATGAGCTTTTATTTTTGAAGAGGGCCTTGAAATCATTTGGTTGTAATCATCGAATTAAAAGCCCATTTTTCTTGTAGTAATAGAAACTTGTTTTCTAAAATGAAGATGGACCCCAAAAACATTCCATCTTTCAAAATTGGGCTAAAAAAAAAAAATCAAATTTTCAACTACTTTGAATTCTGCTGAAGTCCTTTTGATTATATTTTAAGCCCAGGCCTTCATATAGACCCAGACTATTGAAATGTCTTTTTTTTTTTTTTTTTCTTTTTCTTTTTAACTATTGAATTGTTATATATGTTGGCCGTTGGCATGGATATCCAATTCCCTAAGAGCTAGTTTAATTTACTTCCTTAGAATTCTGTCCAATAGATTAGTTATGAATATATTAGCAATTTATAATTTAATATATAGTCTAACATTTATTTATATTGATTACGAATAGACAAAATAGATAATACTTTTTTCACTAAATTATTATTCATAGTGATAATCCAATTAGTCTAAGGCGGCACACCTTCTTATACAAGCGGCACCAAGCAAATTCAAATAAACATTCCGTTTCATATAATATAGACGCCATTGCACATTTATTAAAGTGAATTTATTTAGGTTATTTTAAGTGTGAAAACTGAAGTCATAAACCCAATTAAAACTAATTAAGTCAATGAAACGAGCTCAACATGAATAATTATACACTAAATTAAAGTCTATATATACCAATATTACACATGACAAATTAAACAGGTATATATATATGATATACGTACTTATTTCGTCTTTTACAAAGGGAGTAATAATTACTTATAGTTTTGTTGACGAAATTAAATAAGCAAAAAATACAACTGAAACCCAAAGACAAATTAATAGCTAATTAGAAGGAGGAGTACTAATTATGAATAATAATATATAACCAACATTTTTATTTTTATTTTTTACCAACATTCGTATAATTTGATATCGGCACTAAGTCTGAAGTAAACTTCTCCTTCAAAGGCATCCGTAGAGAGAGTGGCCACTCCTCTTGTCATGAAAAAATCACCAGTCCCTCCAATTACCGAAATGTCCCTAGTCTTGTTCATCAACGGATCAGCCCCAGCAAAATTTATGGTACCCTTATGATGAAGTGTTGAGTTGAAAACAAACGAGAACCCTAGCCACGCATTGAATACATCTTTCTTATCGTATAAATAGAAGCCCTGTGCGCGGCCAACAGGAGGAGAACGCAGATTATTATCCAACGTAATGGGATCATCGAAAACGACCACGTTCCCAAAATGATTTTGACCGGCCAAAATAGTGGTGTTTCCCCATGCCGGAGCTCCGACAATGGCCGCAGTCGCGTTTTCTGAGTTGCGCCCATTGTAGAGTATGTCGTGGAAATAGTAGCGTAGCCTCTTGCATGGGCGACGGTCGTGGTGGTGGTGGTGCTTTTTTTTGGCAATGGCAGTGGCTGAGCAGCCGACGAGGACGAGGAGGACGAGGGCTGAGATTAGGGTTTTCTTCGTCATTGGATCAGGAGCTGAGGAAAGGTGGTGATTGATGAGATGATTAATTAATGAAAGAAATTTTAATCGAGCTTGATTGGCTTAATTTATTTGTGGTGAAGTGAGATTATATAGGTTTTGTGTGAGTGCCGTTGGTGGATAAAAAATTGGTCAGAATGCTTGACTTTTAAGTGATCTTGTGGTGAAAGTTAAAAAGAGAAAATTAGTTGGGTATAATGGGATTGCAGTGGGTTTAGGTTGTCTTGTAAGAATTACCTAATCATGGTTCATGCATGTGCATGTGTGATGTGTGATGCATGCACAGTACTTCAATTTCTCGATCGATCAAGAATTTGCATTTCATAAAGTTAAACTTTAATATTTATGTAGAAGAAAAGAATTCAGTTGACGTGTATATATAAATATGGTTGATTTAATTTCTAATATTTTATATGAAATATAAAGTTAAATCACGTACTAATAATGTGAAAACACAAACTTCTTTCTTTATTATTTTCATTGTGAAATTTAATTAGAATGATGACACATTAATTAGTGGAGGTTAGGTTAGGTGCACAAATCCATGAAGGATACATATATAGCGTACCCACTTACTTTATTTGGGCTGTTGAAACCGTTGATAAACTGTACGTGGAGATTTTGCCCTTATTTTGGGCACACAAGAAACAATTATTGAGCTGTAGATGTTACCGGCCAATAGGTAGATATCCACATGGTTTGTTTGCGTCGTGACTTTTGGATTCGTTTGGGCAATTACACATATATGCACATCTTCAGCAACTACGTACTCTTCGTATGCATGTCGCTAGCTAATTATCTGCAGCTCGTACCAAGTTATCTACAATTACCAGATGATGTATTTTAAAGAGGACAAAATCCTTTGTGCGCCTCTTTTATTCTATCTGGGCTTATGGGCTACTTTCAGACCTTCTTTCTTCCCTCTAATACTGGGAAATCTGGGCTTAATTCTTGTGGGTAAAAGCCCAATTGACTGTTTAGGCTAGCGAGATTCCATAGGATAGGATCAAATTATCTTTTTTTTTTTTTTTTGGGTGTAGATAGGATCAAATTATCACTAAATTTATATAAGAAATCATCTTATTAGAAACTAAATAATTAGCAGGAAGGATCTGTTCGAAAATTTATAATTCATATATTTTTTTTTAATGAAAACGTGACAATTCACACCAAGGCAAGAGTAGCGTTGGCAGTTGTACTGTTGTAGCTTAATGGCAGCCTCCAAATTCAATTAGGTGGTCGATCTACCAAAAACAGGCGGCGGATGAAGAAATTGACAGAATAATACAAGTGGAAAACGCAGTAAGTGTCGTTTTCACTCTGACTAAGCGTCATGGGTTCCAGCAAACTACTGAAGAAAAATATACATATCGCATTGTCTCAACATAAAACATGTTTTTGTCGAAACCCACCAACTGGGTATCTCTTCTTTTCCTTGGAGTTGCCTTCTGGTTTTATTACAGTTACCCACCTGCTGCTAAAGATATGGCTGCTGAATCTTCACAATCCATTTACGAATTCACGGTCAAGGTGCATACTTCATTTTCAATTCAAGTTTGTTCAAGATTGTGTTTTTCTAATGGTTCAATTTGGATTCAATTAATGTATTGGTTTTGATCTGTTTATTGTCTGCCAGTTTTATGGTTAATAGTATTCTTCTTGAATTGGTTGCTTGTGGAAATTGAACATTGTGGGTATTGTAATTTCTTTTGTGAATGGAATTACGTTTCGTTTGTCAGATGTTAACTTCTAAATTCTAATGGATTATTGGGATCAAAATGAATTTAATGAACACTTTTCAGTTGAACATAAAAGCACTTTTGATCTCATTGTGGATGAATTTGCTACTTATATCAATAAATATGTTCAATGTGGAGAAATACTGTAGGAGTACTTCATTATAGTTGCCAATTTTCGACATTTAGCATTGCCATGGTGCTAAAATAAATTGAAAAACAGGATATTCGTGGGAACGATGTGCCATTGAGCAGATACCAGGGGAAGGTTCTTCTGATTGTCAATGTTGCTTCAAAATGGTACATGACTAAGTTTTTGCTTCTTTGAAATCTGCTTTCCGCCTATTGAGTTTTACATCAGTTCGAAAACATATTTGATTAATATTTCGCCTTTATTTAAATATTTTCATGATGTACCAATTTTAAGCACAACCCCTAACTCTGTGCTTGTCCTCTTTTACAGTGGTTTGACGCATTCAAATTACAAGGAGTTGAACATATTGTATGAGAAGTACAAGGATCAAGGTTTGGCTGCTACTTTTGTTCTGTTCATAGATCACTTCAGGACTATAATTCTTGTATTAGGAAGTTTCTAAGTGTCACTGCTTTGCGTTCATCTTTCAGGTTTTGAAATACTAGCATTTCCTTGCAACCAGTTTGCTTCACAAGAACCTGGAAACAATGAGGAAATTGAGGAAACTGTATGCACTAGGTTTAAAGCTGAATTCCCAATTTTTGACAAGGTACTCTTTTGTTGTTCCCCCTTTTATGCTAAATTATTGTTTGACTGTACAAGTTAGTAAATTTTTGAAGTAGTCAAACATAAGTCTCAGTCTGGAGTTTAACTTCCTCAATACATGTGTATTTCATCTCTTTAGTTTTGATTTCTTGCTAGCTTCTTGACTCAATCCTAATGAAGAAACTTATTCTCTTATTTTTTTAATTTTTTTTTGGTCGAAGAAACTTATTCTCTTATACTGTAAAAGACTTCAGAAAATTTTCTAAAAAGAAGATTGGCTTGCAATATGAAATTTGAGTTTCGCTGCGTTTCTTTATCTGTGCTTTCTAGTGGTGCTATGGACAATTCACCAAGCGATATACTTGTTGAAACTGGTACTACAGATTGATGTAAATGGTAAAAATACTGCTCCCCTTTACAAGTTCTTGAAGTCAGCAAAAGCTGGTTTATTTATAGATGCTATCAAGTGGAATTTTACCAAGTTTCTGGTGAACAAAGAAGGAAAAGTTGTACAGAGATATGCTCCTACAACATCACCTCTTGCAATTGAGGTAAGACTAACATTTTCATTTTCTTCCTTTATATATCTGTACTTTTTTTTTTTTTGAAGGAATATCTATTCTATTTTGATGACTTTATCTCGTAGTACTTGCATTACACCAGTCAGTTTCCATCTGAAAATGTATTTCCTTTTCTTTTATCCTGTTTTACAGAAAGATGTACAAAATCTTTTGGGTAAATGAGCATGCAGGTATATTCCATTCCTCGTTTACATTATGATAATGATTATGCATGGTTTATATAAATACAGGGATATATAATTTTCTTACTATATTTTTTTCATCTTTCAAGCATGCAGAGCCCATTAATGGCCACCTCATTTTCCATTTTCAGTTGGACATTAAACCTGGACCTAGTCAAAGACTCAAAGGGTGAAGTGCGTTAGCTATTTTACCTAGCTCCAATGGAAGATCACTAATAAGAATTTTTTTTGTATTAAATACAGCAATTGTTGTATACTCTCTTTACATTACGAAACTGAGTCATATATTATATATAGCATTTTGTCTACAAACAATTTGGTTCTGTATATGTTTGAACCTTGGGGAAAAAATATATTTTTTTTTCTATTTTTTTAATAATAAGAGAAAACCGAAACTCTTCCATATGGGAGTACATGGATTACAGAACTTGCAGCATGTCTGGGTTTTCAGGGGTTATCTGTTAACAAGAAAAGTAATATTATGCCGACTAAACATTTAACATCAGTTTTGACATTTTCTTTCATTGCAGGCATGAGTCTCCATCAGTGGGCCTTATTTATCTAGCTACACCTTGTTAACATCTATAGAAACAGCCGGAAGATCTAGGTCTAGATGAATTCAGACCTCATTCATGCCTGTGGACATAAAATCAATAGATAATGTTATCAGTAATATTAAAGTGAAAAATATGATAGTATGAATCCAAAAAAAGCTGCTGAAGTTTTTCCTGATCTGTATTTTGGGTATATGTTGAGCAAAAAGAAGCAAAAGTATCTCTCAACTCTTGCTATTTGGAATATTCATTTGAAATCTTTTCACGCATACCTAAATTAACTTAGAGATGAACGAGTTCATCCAAATTCTTCAAACTTGCTATCATCTCAATTCTCATGTTTTCATCTGTTTCGGCATAGTTTTTCTAGTCCAACATTTTGTGGTTTATCTTTTTCTTACATCATAGTCTTGAAGTTGTCAAATTGAGCAACATCAATAAAGTTGTAAGCTATATATAAATATCTCTATGTATAGCTAGTCCTGTTGAATCATTAAACCCAATCAATGGCGGTAACTAAATGCAAGAAACCTCATGTGCTGGTGGTGCCATTCCCCGCTCAAGGCCATGTTAAGCCACTCATGAAATTGTCACGCCAAATAGCCAAACATGGGATCAAGGTTACGTTTGTTAACATCGAATGCATACATGAAAGAATTGTTGCTGCTGCAAAATCGTCGGTTGAAGAGGATGATAATGATGATGATGAGGATGAGGATAACATAGTTATGGCCTCAATCCCAGATGGGAGAAGTCCTGACGATGATCCAAACGATACTTTTCAGCTATTGGAATCTTTGAGAATCACTATGCCTGGATTCTTGACTGATTTAATTCATAAGATTAACAGTTCAAACGCTGATGAGAAGATTAGTTGTGTAATAGCTGATATCACAATTGGATGGGTTTCGGAGACTGCCACGAAAATGGGAGCCGAGCCTGTTATTTTCTCACCGCCTTCTGCTGCGGCTGTGGCCATTATGCTTCACATTCCAAAGCTTCTTGAAGAAGGAAATCTCGACACAATTGGTAAATTTAAACCACTTTCTTTTGTGTGGGTTTTTACTTTTTTAGGGTTACTTAATCTTGAAACATTACAAAATAGTCCCCGAGGGTTGAAAACCATAACAAATACCCCCTCAAACTAATGGAAAGATGTTGACAATAGTTGAATAAGGTGGGTTTTTGTAATTTCTATGGTTTGAGGGTATTTTTTCTAAACGGCCAAAACCTCAGGGCTTTTTTCATAATTTTTTGACCTATTAATATTCTTTGTGGATTATTTTCTCTAAAATTGCAGGATCTGTCAAGAGTGGTGAAATTATCAGCTTATCAGATAATATACCAGCCTGGAAGAAAAATGAGATATCTTGGAGTTTTCCGCTTGACCTTAATATCCAAAAATTATTCTTTGAATGTTCATTAAGAGTCCAACAATCGACTAAACAAGCCAAATGGTTGCTAAGCAACACTTGTTATGAACTAGAACCTTCAGCTTGTGATTTGATCCCAAATATACTTCCCATTGGACCATTTCTAGACTCTGACAACCCTAAATCATCCAATTTATGCAACTTCCATCCCGAAGATGTTTCTTGTTTAACCTGGTTGAACAATAAACCAGCTGGAACAGTCATTTATGTGTCTTTTGGGAGCTTAGCAGTTTTCTCTCAGGACCAGTTGGATGAGCTGGCGCTTGGGCTCGAGCTATCCGGGCGGGCTTTTCTGTGGGTTGTCAGGTCGGACCTTGCAAATGGGTCACGGGTAGTGTACCCAAATGGGTTTCTGGAAAGAGTGAGGGATATTGGAAAGATTGTCGAGTGGGCCCCGCAAGAGAAAGTTCTTTCTCATCCTTCCGTTGCGTGTTTTTTATCGCACTGTGGGTGGAATTCGACTGTGGAAGGTATAAATGTTGGGGTGCGTTTTCTATGTTGGCCTTATTTTGCAGATCAACATCATAACCAGAATTATATTTGTGACAAGTGGAAGATTGGAATGAGGATTTGTCCTGATGAAAATGGGATTAGGACAAGGGATGAGATCAAGAAGAAAATTGACATGCTGTTTTGTGATGATAGTTTGAAGGGAAATGCATTGAAATTGAAGGAAATGTGTGGAATGAGTGTTGGTGAATGGGGGTCTTCTTACAAGAATCTTGAGATGTTTATTGATCATCTTCGAAAATGAGGATAATTATCCATGTTAGGATTGAATTTGAAATTTTCTTGGCTTTAAGGTAGATTAAGTTTTACCTATGTTTTCACATGTATTTTCTCATCATGTATGCTTTTACAGTATTTTCTCTTTATCTTGGCTTGAGGTATGACTCACGCATAATTACAAAACAAGTCATTCTATTCTGCAAATGGAACTTTTTCAACAGTGAAATGGTAAAACAATAAATAAGCTTTATACGTTCCAAAAAGAAAACTAACTGTTACCAAAAAAGAAAAATCTAACCTTGATGAGGCTGATTTTTGGTATAGGGTCGGGTCGACCGCGTCAGTTGAATTTATAGAGGGGGAGCGACCTCGACCTGAAACACACAAACACAGAGGTTACTTGGCCGGAGAGGGTTGTCTCCGGCGTAGCACTTTCGACGCTCAAGTCAATATGAGTGAATAGAAGGGGTTTAGAGAGAGAAAATATGGGCTCAAGAAAGTTACAAGTGCCTCCTCTCATTGCTAATGCAAGGGGTATTTATAGAACCACAAAAACACACACAAGTACACACTTGAGGTGTGTATTTAATGCTCTGGCGGCTTTGGTGGGACCACCCATGATTTGACAGGATTTGAAGACCCCTGATCCCGACCCTGACTGGTCATGGGACTATTTGGTCGGAGCCTTACACTCGACTTCGAGGGCTCAATTCGATCGGAGCCTTACGCTCGACCTAGAGGGCTTCATTCGGTCGGAGCCTTACGCTCGACCTCGAGGGCTCCATTCAGTCGGAGCCTTACGCTCGACCTCGAGGGCTCGATTCGGTCGGAGCCTTACGCTCGACCTCGAGGGATCCATTCGATCGGAGCCTTACGCTCGACCTTGAGGGCTCCATTGGGTCGGAGCCTTACACTCGACCTCGAGGGCTTCATTCGACTGGAGCTTACGATCGCCAATCCACGGTTGAGGATGCGACCACGGTATCTTTGTCATAACGGGTTCTGACCTTACGGTCGTGCCAACGATCCTGAGCATGCTCGACCGAGCTTTGGGTGGACTGTGATTTGCTCCAGGTGTACTTTTGACCGCCAGGATCTCGACACGTGGATGGTCAGAATTACCCCTATCATGAGTCCCCCAAGTCTTAGCCGAATTTATTCGACTGGGAATTGTAACCGAGCGTAGCTCTTCTTCCTCAAGGGGTACAACAATTAATGGCGGCTGTCAGGTGCATTGAATATGTTCTTTAGACATGTCGACGACTGAGCCGTTTGACCGCTAAACTTTTCGTATCTTGCTTTGTTGGATTGTTTGGACTTTTGAGGCTAGGCGTTCATGCCGAGTCCTCAGCCCTCGAGCCGAGTCGTAGACTCGGGTCGGAACGTAATTATTATTTTGCTTACGTTGAAATATTCTCTTGGGGCTCGGCGTTCATGCCGAGTCCCCAGTTCTTGAGTTAAGCCCTAAGCTTGTCTTCGGACCAGGCCTTAAGCTAGTCATCGAACCAAGCCTTATGCTTGGGTCGGGTCGTCTTTTAGGGCTCGACCTCTATGGTGAGTCCCCAGTCTTCGAACCAAGCTCTAAGCTAAGATCGGATCTCTTTGATCCAAGCTCTAGGCTCAGATCGGATTGTTGTTCGGGGCTCAGCGTTCATGCCTAGTCCCTAGTCTTCGGACCAAGCTCTAAGCTTGGGCCATATCTCTTCGATCCAAGCTCTAAGCTCGAATCGGATCGTTCTTTTGACAAAGCCTTAAGCTTGGGTTGAATGGATCTTTTAACCAAGCCTTAAGCTCGGGTCGTATCGGTCTTTTAACCAAGCCTTAAGCTTAGGTCGGATCGATCTTTGGACTAAGCCTTAAGCTCGGGTCGGATCGATCTTTTGACCAAGCCTTAAGCTTAGGTCGGATCGACCTTTGGACCAAGCCTTAAACTTAGGTCGGATCAATCTTTTGACCAAGCCTTAAGCTTGGGTACGGACCCAGCCTTAAGCTCGGGTCATATCGATCTTTTGACCCAGCCTTAAGCATAGGTCAAGTCGATCTTTTGACCCATCCTTAAGCATGGGTCGAATCGAGCTTTGGGGCTCGGCTAGTACGCCGAGTCCCCAGTCTTCGAATCAAGCCTTAAGCTTGTCTTTTGACAAAGCCTTAAGCTTCGGTCAGATCGATCTTTGGACCAAGCCTTAAGCTTAGGTCGGATCGATCTTTTGACCAAGCCTTAAGCTTGGGTTCGGACCCAGCCTTAAGTTCCCAGTTCTTGAGTCAAGCCCTAAGCTTGTATTCAGACCAGGCCTTAAGCTAGTCATCGAACCAAGCCTTATGCTTGGGTCGGGTCGTCTCTTGGGGCTCGACCTCTATGGTAAGTCCCCAGTATTCGAACCAAGCTCTAAGCTCAAATCGGATCTCTTTGATCCAAGCACTAGGCTCAGATCGAATTTTTGTTCGGGGCTCAGCGTTCATGCCTAGTCCCTAGTCTTCGGACCAAGCTCTAAGCTTGGGCCATATCTCTTCGATCCAAGCTCTAAGCTCGGATCAGATCATTCTTTTGACCAAGCCTTAAGCTTGGGTCGAATGGATCTTTTAACCAAGCCTTAAGCTCAGGTTGTATCGGTCTTTTGACCAAGCCTTAAGCTTAGGTCAGATCGATCTTTGGACTAAGCCTTAAGCTCGGGTCGTATCGGTCTTTTGACCAAGCCTTAAGCTTAGGTCGGATCGATCTTTGGACTAAGCCTTAAGCTCGGGTCGGATCGATCTTTTGACCAAGCCTTAAGCTTAGGTCGGATCAATCTTTGGACCAAGCTTTAAACTTAGATCGGATCAATCTTTTGACCAAGCCTTAAGCTTGGGTACGGATCCAGCCTTAAGCTCGGGTCGTATCGATCTTTTGACCTAGCCTGAAGCATAGGTCGGATCGATCTTTTGACCAAGCCTTAAGCTTGGGCACAGACCTAGCCTTAAACTCGGGTCGTATCGATCTTTTGACCTAGCCTTAAGCATAGGTCGGATCGATCTTTTGACCCAGTCTTAAGCTTGGGTTCGGACCAGCCTTAAGCTCGGGTCATATCGATCTTTTGACCCAGCCTTAAGCATAGGTCAAGTCGATCTTTTGACCCATCCTTAAGCATGGGTCGAATCGAGCTTTAGGGCTCGGCTATTACACCGAGTCCCCAATCTTCGAATCAAGCCTTAAGCTTGTCTTTTGACAAAGCCTTAAGCTTCGGTCAGATCGATCTTTGGACCAAGCCTTAAGCTTAGGTCAGATCGATCTTTTGACCAAGCCTTAAGCTTGGGTTCGGACCCAGCCTTAAGTTCCCAGTTCTTGAGTTAAGCCCTAAGCTTGTCTTCAGACCAGGCCTTAAGCTAGTCATCGAACCAAGCCTTATGCTTGGGTCGGGTCGTCTCTTGGGGCTCGACCTCTATGGTAAGTCCCCAGTCTTCGAACCAAGCTCTAAGCTCAGATCGGATATCTTTGATCCAAGCTCTAGGCTCAAATCGGATTGTTGTTCGGGGCTCGGCGTTCATGCCTAGTCCCTAGTCTTCGGACCAAGCTCTAAGCTTGGGCCAGATCTCTTTGATCCAAGCTCTAAGCTCAGATCGGATCGTTCTTTTGACCAAGCCTTAAGCTTGGGTCGAATCGATTTTTTAACAAAGCCTTAAGCTCGGGTCGGATAGGTCTTTTGACCAAGCCTTAAGCTTAAGTCAGATCGATCTTTGGACTAAGCCTTAAGCTCGGGTCGAATCGATCTTTTGACCAAGCCTTAAGCTTAGGTCGGATCGATCGTTGGACCAAGCCTTAAACTTAGGTCGGAACGATCTTTTGACCAAGCCTTAAGCTTGGGTTCGGACCCAGCCTTAAGCTTGGGTTGTATCGATCTTTTGACCTAGCCTAAAGCATAGGTCGGATCAATCTTTTGACCCAGCCTTAAGCTTGGGTTCGGACCCAGCCTTAAGCTCGGGTCGTATCGATCTTTTGACCCAGTCTTAAGCATAGGTCAAGTCGATCATTTAACGCAGCCTTAAGCATGGGTCGAATCGAGCTTTGGGGCTAGGCTATTACGCCGAGTCCCCAGTTTTCAAATCAAGCCTTAAGCTTGTCTTTTGACAAAGCCTTAAGCTTCGGTTAGATCGATCTTCGGACCCAGCCTTAAGCATAGGTCGGATCGATCTTTTGAACAAGTGTTAAGCTTGAGTCGGATGGAGGGTTGGGGCTCAGCTATTACGCCGAGTCCCAATCTTCAAATCAAGCCTTAAGCTTGCCTTCGGACCAAGCCTTAAGCTCGGGTAGGATCGATCTTTTGACCAAGCTTTAAGCTTAAGTTGGATCGATCTTTTGACCAAGCGATAAGCTTAGGTCGGATCGATCTTTTGACCAAGCCTCAAGCTTAGGTTGGATCGATCTTTTAACCAAGCATTATGCTCGGGTCAATCGATCTTTGGACCAAGCCTTAAGCTTAGGTTGGATCGATCTTTTGACCAAGCTTTAATCTCGGGTCAGATCCCAGTCTTCGAACCAAGCCTTAAGTTTGCCTTCGGGCCAAGCTTTAAGCTCGGGTCGAAATCAATCTTTTGACCAAGCCTTAAGTTTAGGTCGGATCGATCTTTTGACCAAGCCTTAAGCTCGAGTCGGATCGATCTTTTGACCGAGCCTTAAGTTCAGGTCGGATCGATCTTTGGACCAAGCCTTAAGCTTGGGTCAGGTCGCCCAACAGGTAAGACCACTCGACCATAACCTGAGATCGGGTGTCCTGCTTATGTCTCTTGGCGGCATGGTTCGGTGTTGTTGCTCTAAAGTCGAAAGTGGTTTCTCACAGACGGTGCCAAACTGATGAGGCTGATTTTTGGTATAGGGTCGGGTCGACCGCGTCTTCGAGCTCGTCAATTGAATTTTTAGAGAGGGAGTGACCTCGACCTGAAACACACGAACACAGGGGTTACTTGGCCGGAGAGGGTTGTCTCCGGCGTAGCACCTCCGACGCTCAAGTCAGTATTAGTGAACAGAAGGGGTTTAGAGAGAGAAAATATGGGCTCAAGAAACTTAAAAGTGCCTCCTCGCATTGCTAATGCAAGGGGTATTTATAGAACCACCAAAACACACACAAGTACACACTTGAGGTGTGCATTTAATGCTCTGGCGGCTTTGGTGGGACCACCCATGATTTGACAAGATTTGAAGACCCCCGACCCCGACCCTGACGGGTCATGGGTCTACTCGACCCTGACCCCGACCCTGACAGGTCATGGGACTATTTGGTCAGAGCCTTACGCTCAACCTCGAGGGCTCAATTCGGTCGGAGCCTTACGCTCGACCTCGAGGGCTCAATTCGGTTGGAGCCTTACACTCGACTTTGAGGGCTCAATTCGGTCGGAGCCTTACGCTCGACCTCGAGGGCTCCATTCAGTCGGAGCCTTACGCTCGACCTCGAGGGCTCCATTCAGTCGGAGCCTTACGCTCAACCTCGAGGGCTTGATTCGGTCGAAGCCTTACGCTCGAGCTCGAGGGCTCCATTCGGTCGGAGCCTTACGCTCAACCTCAAGGGCTCCATTCAATCGGAGCCTTACGCTCGACCTTGAGGGCTCCATTCGGTCGGAGCCTTACGCTCAACCTCGATAGCTCCATTCAATCGGAGCCTTACACTCGACCTTGAGGACTCCATTCGGTCGGAGCCTTACGCTCGACCTCGAGGGCTTCATTCGACTGGAGCTTACGATCGTCAATCCACGGTTGAGGATGCGACCACAGTATCTTTGTCATAACGGGTTTTGACCTTACGGTCATGCCAACGATCTTGAGCATACTCGACCGAGCTCTGGGTGGACTTTGATTTGCTCCACGTGTACTTTTGACCGCTAGGATCTCGACACGTGGACGGTCGGAATTACCCCTATCAAACTTATAAAGTGGAAAACGTACGGTATAATTCATGGGATTGCATTGTAAGAACTACATGAATCAAGTGTGATATTATTAATTAGTGGCAAAATATTCGTTGTTACTAAGTGGTCACGACAAGTGATTAATTTTCAATGGTGACAATATAAATACTATTACTGTCACTATTAGCTAGCTAGACTTATGAAAATTAAATTATTTACGTGACAAATTTTATCACGAAAATTATAAAATTGATGATTCATATAATATATATACCTTACTAAGTTGTACTAATAATATATTTTGTTGGAATAAATAAATACTGTCTTATAGTAGGTCATGCAAGTCAAGAAATAGATTCTCTTATTGTCTAACTCATAAGTTCATCCACGCTAGCTAGCTTCTATATATTCTTTTCGAAAGAATTGTTAACTATGGTACAAGGTTGATGGAGCTAGAGTAGGTGTTGATGGCGATGACTTTGGTGGTTCCCTATGGATTTTCTCCAATAATATTAATTTGCCTTATCTTCCTGGCCTATGGAAATTTACGTCTTCTACTACTCCTAAGGTTTCTTGTAATTACATATTACTCCCTCTTATTTCGTAGTAGATTACAAAAAAAACTTTGAGTTTCACTATTAATCATGTAAAAGTATTTGTAAAAACATGGCAAATAGAACATTTGATAGATATTATTGACTACGATTTAAACTGCATTGATTCTTAAAACTATGTAATGCACGAAATAAGAAGCTATGGTAGTGTGAATATAGTCAAAATCTAATGAACGTCTTACATGAAAAATAAAATACATACTAGGGGTGTTTTTGTGTTTTAAAATAAGAGGGACTAATTTATAATTAAACTAAATATGAAGGTTAGAGTATGTAAATAGATCTCCCAATCGAAATCCTTACTTTATATTAAGCCATGTAGCTAGCTAGTTAATTTACCAGCACTCATACAACTGAACATCAACTCGAAGCCTAAAGTAAACATCTCCCTCAAACGCATCAGTCATCAGAGTAGCAATCCCACGAGCCATGAAAAAATCACCAGTCCCGCCAATGACAGAAACGTCCCTCGTCTTGTTCATCAACGGATCAGCACCAGCGAAGTTCAACGTCCCGACGTAATCTGTCGAATTAAACAGAAACGAGAATCCGAGCCATGCACCGTACGTACTCCACTGGTAATAGAAATACATGCCCTGAGCGCGGACCACCGGCGGCGAGTGGAGATTGTTGTCCAGTGTAATGGGGTCGTCGAACACCACCATGGCCCCGAAATTGTATGGCGCCGCCATGGCAGTCTTGTTGCCCCACTGCGGGGAGCCGACGATCGCGGCCCTGGCGTTGTTGTAGTTATGTCCGTTGTAGAGGATGTCGTGGAAGTAGAAGACGAGTTATTTACATGGTCCGCGGCGTTTGCTGCTGTGGGCGGCGGAGATGAGGAGGAAGAGAAAAAGGGTTGTCAGTGCTTGTGTTTTTGTAGCCATAATTGGTTAATGGTGTGGCGGTGTAGCTTATGCTTTGGTCTGATTATAGTTTATATATACTTGTAATTTTGGAGATACTTATACAAAATATAAATAAGTATAATTAATAATATATTAAGTTTTAATATTTAAAATTATAAATATATTTATTAATTTTTTTCATAATTTTTAATTTAAGTTATTTTAGTATTTATATAAAATAAAATTTAGTGGTTATAAGATAAATAAATAGAATTAATAAGAGAAAGAAAAATGTGAGAATAAGAAAGAGAAATAAAAAGTAGGTGGAAAGGGATGGAGAGAGAAAAAAAAAGTAAAATTTAATAATAAAAAAAAGGAAAAATATTAACTTACCGCGGCTGAAAGTTTAAGAAATGTACAGCCGCTGTTTTAGCCACAAAACACACGCGAAGTGGATCCCATTAATTAAATATCTAAGACTAATTAAAGTTAAATCTAATTCCATATACTTTTTGATCCATAATTAAATCCAACTCCTTCTTAGTAGTCCTTTTAAACTCAAATTTTATGGTTTTGATCTTGAAAAATTATCAAAATCCCTATAGTGGATATGTCGTTTTCAATATTCTAGTTACGATACTTCCTTTTACTTTATTTTTAGTTATTAAACTTGAGACAAATTTTGCGCAAATAAAAAACTAAATATTTTATTATCGTAATTCATAATTTTTTTTTCTTTTTAACTATTTAATCACTATTATCATTATATTGTTTAACCATATTTTAGATTTTGGTTCATAGTATTATTCACACCTATTCTTTCATTTTATATTAATAGAATAATGTACTTAGGATTTAGATTTTAGGGGCAGGGTCAGGGTCATAGGGTTAGGGTTTAGGATTTTAGGGGTTTAGGGGTTTAGGTTTAGATTTTAGGGTTTAGGGTTTAGGGTTTTAGGGGTTTAGGCTTTAGAATTTAGGGTTTATGGTTTTAGGGTTTAGGGTTTAGAATTTTTTTTTTGGTAACATACTTATATAATAATATTCTACAAAATCAAAGAATTAGAATCTAAAAGAACTATTAAGAAAAAGTTGGAATAAATTTTGGGTCAAAATAAATATTATTTAAAAGTATATAGTGTTAATTTTAATTTTAATTAGTCTTAATTATTTAATTAGTAGGCCCAATTCCTTTTAAATCTGCCATGTAATTTTTATGTGGTTAAAACATGGGCTGTATGCCCAAAATCTGACGGTGGCCGTAAGGTTAGCATTACTGTAAAAAAAAAAATAAAAATTGATATATCAAAATAAGAGTTGGACAAAGGTAGTTACTTTAGAGAGAATGGACTTTATATAATAGTATAGATAGTGCCAATGGGGTAGGGGTTGCTGAAGTTTTGTGGTTTGAATTTTAATATTATTATTATTATTATTATTGGTAGAATAATAATGAACGCTATTTTTTATTTTATTTTTGGTCGGACTAATAATGAACTTTATGATAGAGAGAGTATATTGTATTTTAAATTTGTACAAAACTGAATGCTATGAGAAAAAAAAAAAATAATAAGGCTTTTATCGATCTGATCTAAAAAATAAGTCATTATGGACCTGTAATTGGGCTTGCTTGGGTTGAGACCATTAAAATACTGCTGGTTAGAACTAACTAATAGCTTCAGTCCAATTAATTAATTTTAGGTTGGGTAGGGATTGAGTCGGTTCATCAGAATATTGTGGGCTTGTGAACCCAAACTTAATTAATGAAGTTGACGGCAAAATTGCATTTTTGGTCCTGTAAGTTAGGATCCGGTACAATTTCAGTCCTGTAAATTTCTTAGTTAACGTATTTAATCCTTTATGTTCTTAATTTTAATATATTTGGTCAAATTTAACACATTTAGTCCTGGAAGTAACACATTTTAACACATTTAGTCCGATTTTTGCAACACATTTCATCCTCTATGTTCTCTCTTTTTTTTTCGGGTTAAAATCCAACCGGAGCAACACATTTCATTATTTATGTTTGATCTTTCCACATTCTTGGATATTTCTATAAGAAGAAATCACAAGCATTCCTAGCCTTCTACGATTCAAGAAAAACCATGTAAATATATGAATTATGAGAAAAGATAGGCTACAAATTGTCTTAGTAGGATTACAAACCTTGTAGTTTGCATAGCCATAGAACCTCCTTACAGGATTATCATCAATCCATGAACAAGTAACTTTTGCCTTCCTCCCACATTTGCAATTCACATCACCACCTTTACTCATCTTCTCTTCTAGCTTCAACCAGTCTGGAAATTACAAGTTTGTAGCGAAATTAGAATAAGAAAGATAGGTTACAATTTTATCGGATTATTAACCAATTTTGCAGAATGAGATGAATCTGTGATTAGAATTCTTCAGCTTTTAAATTTGGGGGGAAAATAGCCGTTGAAGGTGTAACGGTAGAAACTTTTTAATTTTTCTTATTTTTTTAATCTTTTAGCAAACATAAAGGATGAAATGTGTTGCTCCGGTTGGATTTTAGCCGGAAAAAAAAAGAGAGAACATAGAGGATAAAATGTGTTGCAAAAATCGGACTAAATATGTTAAAATGTGTTACTCTCGGGACTAAATGTATTAAATTAGACCAGATATATTAAAATTAAGAACATCAAAAATTAAATACGTTAACTAAGAAACTTATAGGACTAAAATTGAATTAGATCCTAACTTAGGGGATGAAAAATGCAATTTTGCCTGAAGTTGACTTATGTAGAAGACTTGCAATTTGCAAGTTGCAAGTTGCAGCCTATGCTAACCCGAAAGTGAGGATGGATTTGCAATTTTCCTGCAATCTGCTAATATGCGCGCGGTTGTTCGCCGACGTCGGTTTAGTCACAGACTCACAGAGTCACACTTAAAGTTTTTCATTCTCCCAATAAATATATTTAATGGAGATCAAACTCGAGATACTTCTTGACAAATTCAGTCAGTATTAATAAGTATCACTTAAAAATATTTAAAGATTGTATAAATCGATCGATATATAAGCGGATAATATAATATTATGAATTAGAATTTAGAAGCGTCATTTATTGACTTGTTGACAGGCTCCGCTCTATAAATTCGAAAGCAATTTGAGTACTAATAAAACTCCTCCAACACGAACTCAGTGCAGCCATCTTCTCTCTCAGACGTCTCTACATCGGCTTATACCTCCCCCTCTATCTCTTACTCTCAATTAACAACCAGTCGTGAGTTGAAGGAGGATTGACAAAAATGGCGATTTGATGATCGAGGGGCTCTCTCTCATTTCCCGAAAAACAACTTCAATAATCCCAGAATCCAGGTTCGGGTCTCTGTCTATACAAACAATCCATGTATCCATACGCGTTGTCATAATCATCAAGCGCTAAATATTTTGATAGAAGAAATTAGTCAGAATGGGAATCGAATTGGTTGAATGTTTCGGTTATTCAAATTTAATGCTTCGTGGGCATTATCGTCATTTGGTTCTACCAATGACTATCAGTGTAGAATTTTGGAATTTTCGGAGCTGGTCTAGGACTCTAGATTTGAAATCGCGGTATGGTATGTATCTGTACTCCATAATCAAGTTTAGTACAAAATTGTTAGAGAAAGGTAAATATATCACCATCAAATTTATTAACTACTTTAGAAATTATTAAGTTGTAATTTAATTGTAATTGTCCTGGACTCGAGATCATTTCGGAGCTTACTTACGAAGTTACGTAGTCTCGTCTGCGATCGTTGTTGACGAGATGATGGTAGAGTGTGCCACTCATATATTGTTGTGTTTCAACTGAAAATTTTACTATATAGTCAAATGTCCCTTTCTTAGCAGTTGGCACCACAAATCAATTACCGTGATCTGGATCACTACAGAGAGATCTCAGTTCTAACTTTTACTTTCCCTTTTATTCCAAGATTTCCAATATTTCTAATTACTACTGCTCGGACCTTTTTGTTAGATTAGACCTTGGCGCAAAGTAAATCCCTAAGATATTTACGCGTTTGCAAAATTTCTGTTAGTAAAGAAGTTAAAAAGTACAAATGCACTTTTTTAAGTAACACTAAAAAGAACTTAGTAACTAAAAGAAGTACATTCAGAGTTGCTTATTATAGTTTATAAGTAGAAGCAGCAAAATACTAAGTTTTTGTTTTTCTTAAGCTAATAGCACAGAATCACCTTTTATTTGAGATTGCAAATACTCCCTCAGAGCGGCTTACACTTTGTTCAGACGATTAAAACTAACAATTCATTTCTTATGCTCCTAACTAAAGTCAAGTAATTATGATGCCCTCTTATTAGAGGGACCAGAAGTGTTAATTTAGTACACTAGCCAGTTTGGCAGAGAACTTCACGTTAGATCTGGATTCCTACCAAATTATTATTTAATTACTGAATTATGTTTTCTTAATTAGGAAACTCTGCAACTGGTTTAGTATTACTAAAAACCATTATTGCTCTCGGACCAAACTGAAGTTGTACATGCTAAGGAATTCGGCTGACTTTCCTTTCAAAAAACGTAAAAAGAGGAAGGTGGCATTGTGTGAAAGTCAACTTAATGAAATGCCCAAATGGCCAAATATCCATGTTTGGCTGTTTGCTCTCACACACATGAGCATGATACTGACAACATTCTCCACATTAAAATATGATGAATTACATATCATTTCTTTTAAATCTGAGAAATTTCCTAGCAGTTTCTGCACCACAAACTCCCTCAAATAACATTCTATTCTGAATTTCTGATTGATATTTAATGATCATAACATGCAGGTCTTGATCTGAGAATCAGTTGTTTCTGGTTGAGTTAGAGGTTATCATTATCCTACAAATTAAAATGGCTTCAACTGTTAAATGTCCGCCACCAATGAAGGCAACCTCAAATGGTGTGTTTCAAGGGGATGATCCTCTACATTTCGCACTTCCTCTTCTCATTGTACAAATATGCCTCGTGCTAGTGCTGACTCGAGGTCTCGCTTTTCTTCTAAGGCCACTAAGACAGCCCCGCGTTATTGCTGAGATTATTGTGAGTTTCTCTTTTTCTTTCGGTCTCCCTCTTTCTCTTTTTATACTATGGTACCTTTTTCAATTACCTAGTTGCCACTAAGGAATAGCTTTTAAAGTGCCACCTTTGCATCTTTAGTTTAGCACCATTGGTTTTATTTTTTGTGTTCTTCTTATTGTTTATATCTGTTTAGTGGTGGGCATTTGATGTTTATAGGCTGCTGCGACCTTGACTAAGCATACACCAGAGGCAGTGGACCTTTTATTAAAGTTGCTTTTCTTCAGAATAAGAATGAACTTTCAGGACTGGCAATTGCCAAACTACCTAACTTTAAGAATTAATCAGTTAATTTCATGTCTTCAGACTTTGAGACCTGGTTGAGATGGAATAGGAAAAATAATCTAAGTATGAACTGAGCTGGAAATTCAAACATAATTTAGGCTACTACTCGGATTATTTTCCATCTCTAGTGATAAAAGCTTAGGACTTTAAGAAGCTCAATTGAGGAGTTGTTTACAGTTACTTGTTGTTCAACTTCAACCATCCATTGTCAGGATACAAAATAATCTTGAATAACAAAAAAAGATGCAAACTTAAAACTTGTGTACCTGTTTATTTGTTATCATGTATTATGGGCTGTGTTTTTCATTTTCGTGTTCTTTTTGTTTGACAGAGAATTTTACTTTTTAGGCTGAGTAATATTACATGCTAATGGACAAGATTTCCCATATCTACACATTGCTCTCTACTTAAAACTGCTCTGTTAAATTTTACTTCTTTCCTTTTATTCTCATCTGCTCCACGATTACAATTCACAAACTGATAAAATATAAACAATTGGAGTAAATTACAGCGATAAAACATCTTTTAATTTCTTGTCATCAGCATAAATTGAGTTTTTTTACGAGGCATCCTTCTCTGTACAGTGAAGCATGTGAGCTTAAGAAGATAAACTTGAGTTAAGAACGAACGATTAATATAACATATGGAACTAAATACTTTTTGATCCTGTTTCACAGGGAGGAATTCTACTTGGTCCATCAGCTTTAGGCCGCAACCAGAAATATCTTCATAAAATTTTCCCGCCTAGGAGCCTTACAGTTCTGGATACCCTTTCAAACCTTGGTCTCCTCTTCTTTCTATTCCTTGTTGGCCTGGAATTAGATCCAAAGGCTCTTCGGAGGACTGGAAAGACAGCATTAGGCATTGCTCTTGCAGGAATTACTGTTCCATTTGCTTTAGGAATTGGGACATCTTTTGTGCTCAGAGCAACTATTTCCAACAGCGTCAGCGAGGGCCCTTTTCTGGTATTCATGGGAGTAGCACTCTCCATCACTGCTTTTCCTGTCTTGGCTCGTATTTTGGCTGAGCTTAAGCTTTTAACGACAGATATTGGTCGAATGGCAATGTCAGCAGCTGCAGTCAATGATGTGGCGGCATGGATTCTTCTTGCTCTGGCAATTGCTCTATCGGGCACAGATCGTTCTCCCTTAGTTTCAATATGGGTTTTCTTGTGTGGGTCTGGGTTTGTAATTCTATGCATATTTGTGGCTCCTCCCATTTTCAAATGGATGTCGCGAAGATGTTCTCAGGGTCAGCAAGTGGATGAGATGTACATATGTGCTACATTAGCTGCTGTTTTGGCTGCTGGATTTGTTACTGATACTATTGGAATTCATGCACTTTTTGGAGCTTTTGTGCTCGGTGTCCTTGTCCCGAAAGAGGGAGCATTTGCTGGATCTCTTGTGGAAAAAGTTGAGGATCTTGTGACGGGGTTGTTTCTTCCTTTGTATTTCGTGTCGAGTGGACTAAAGACAAATATAGCCACTATTCAAGGGGTTCAGTCATGGGGTCTTCTCGTGCTGGTCATATTCACAGCATGTTTTGGAAAGATTGTTGGCACTGTTGTCGTTTCTCTCTTGTGCAAGATTCCTTTCAGAGAGGCGGTAACCCTTGGTTTTCTGATGAACACCAAAGGTTTAGTCGAACTCATCGTCCTTAACATAGGAAAAGACCGAGGGGTAATTTGTAATTTCCAACCGTTTTACTATTAACTTCTTATCATTTTCAATCTTCATCTAACGCTTACTGTCCAATTCTTTTGCAGGTTTTGAATGATCAAACATTTGCGATCATGGTTTTAATGGCATTATTCACGACATTTATAACAACCCCTGTTGTGACAACTATATTCAAGCCGGCCCGAATGGCTACATCAGAATACAAGCACAAAACTATTCAGAGAAAAGAAACAAACACACAACTCCGACTTTTAACCTGTTTCCACAACACAAGAAATATTCCTTCATTGATTAATCTGATGGAAGCTTCGCGCGGTACTGGAAACAGAGAAGGACTTCGTGTCTACGCGATGCACCTCATGGAGTTCTCAGAAAGATCCTCCGCAATTCTAATGGTCCACAAATTAAGAAAGAACGGAATGCCATTCTGGAACAGGAAACACACCTCCGATCCAAATCAAGTAGTCGTTGCTTTTGAAGCCTTCCAACATCTCAGCCAAGTGTCGGTCCGACCAACAACCGCAATCTCATCAATGCCGACCATGCATGAGGACATTTGCAACAGTGCTTCCAGAAAGAACGTAGCAATGATAATCCTCCCCTTCCATAAACATCAGAGGCTTGATGGACGATTGGAGACCACACGAGCCGAGCTGAGGCACGTGAACAAGAAGGTTCTAGAACACGCTCCGTGTTCGGTCGGCATATTAGTTGACCGTGGTCTAGGTGGAACGTCTCACATAGCTGCAAGCAATGTTGACTACACAATCACGAGTTTCTTCTTTGGCGGACAAGACGACCGTGAAGCTCTTTCATATGGGGCCCGCATGGCCGAACACCCTGGCATAAGTCTGAACGTTGTTCGTTTCATTGTGGACCCCAGGATAGCTGGAGATGCCATCCAGGTAGATGTTGAGGATCAGTACGGGCTCGAAGATAGATCGAATGATGAAATGTTTATTGCGGAGTTCAAGAAGAAGGTGTCTAAAGATGGGTCAATTATGTACAGAGAGAGCATGGTGAGTGATGGAGCCAAAGCAGTTGATGTGATGCATGAGTATAATCGTTGCAATTTGTTCGTCGTTGGGAGAATGGCGGAGGGTCAACTAGCTGCGGCTCTTAATAAGAAGAGTGAATATCCGGAATTGGGACCGGTCGGCAACTTGTTGATTTCCAATGAGTTTTCGACAGCTACATCGGTTTTGGTGGTGCAGCAGTATCGGAGCCAGCTGAGTGGAGATTCGTTGAATTCACTCAAGGTAGAAGATGCAACTGAGGAGTCTGATTCATAGTAATTCTCAAATAAGTTTTGTTTATATGGGTCGTGTGACTCGTGCCCTAAGTCCTAACTTTGTTATTGTTAAGGGTAATAAAAAGGAGCGCTAAGGGTGAATCTTGCAAATAACTTTTATCAAGGTATGGTGATCTGTGCTTCTTCCTCAATTCTGTATTCCCTAATTTTCTAGAGAATGAGGTTTAGTATAAATTACGTAGAGCACACATTCACATTTCTTGTGTTTTATTTTTTCCTTCCTGCTGGTATTTTTGGTTCTAATTAACCTGTTTTGAAGAGATATTTAAAAAGTACTTGATGAAAAGTTTTTCATTTGTTCAATTTGAAGGAAAAAGAAAAGGAAGTAGAGGTGGTAATGATATGTATTAAGTTTTTCTAATACAAGATACTGACAATTAAATTAGTAAGTTCTTGAATTGATTACTTATAAATCACCTTACAACTTATGTATGTAAGAAAAGGGCTTAAAGGCTAAAGCTATCACTTATATTTTTTTCCAAAGAGCGCACTATAGTTAATATTTTGATTAAACTATTGTTGACTTTTTAGATTAAAAATTCTTAATTCGAAACTTCTAAATTCTTTATACTACGTGTCAATGATGATTTTACCATTTCTTTTTCTATTATGATAAGTTATTACGACAAATACTCTCTTTTTAAGAGATTTATATTATAATTTAGATCATTTATATTTATTAAAGTAAGATAAACTAAATAAAAATATCTTTTTTGATATAACATTAAATTTAAAGGGGTTTAGCAATTTTCCCGAAATCGTCTCACTTTAGTTATCACTGTCTTTTATTTTCCGTAATTCGTCATGCCTTTTCTTCACCAAATGCCAAGCCTCAAACATAGTTAAATCATAAAATCCCATAAAATGGTCAAACCTCCTAAGGACATGCAAGTACATTCTTAACAGAGGAAAAAGTGAACTAGCAAACAGCTCTACGTTTATATTTTCCATCCCGCCAAAAACGTATGGAAGGTTGTAATGTAATTACAAGAACTAAAAATTATCAAAATGAAAAAAGAAAAACAAAATAAAAAAGTCGTGTGACTACCTAAACTCACTGTTACAACATAAAGTAGTTCAGCGGATAGCGCCAGAGCTGAATCCAAGCAAAAAGTTCATGGAAGAACAGGCAGCTCGACTTTTGTAAACGACAAGAAAGTAACCCGACCATGCTCAACCACACAAAACTTCAGAGGATTTCCACTGCAACGCGTCTCAAGTTGCTCAATCTCTTGTTTGGATGGTGGATTACCACTACATAAGATAAGAGTAAGTTTTTAAGACACAAACAAAATTAATCCATCAAAAAGATGTGGGTTAAGTTGTTACCCTGTAAGGCAGAGCACGAAACATGGATTGCCAGGTGAAGACTTTTTAAACTTGCTATTAGGAGGATAAACATCAAATATTGGTCTCGTTTCACCAAAATGCATGTTGCCAAACATCTCTGTGATTAAACTGCTGCTGTCAACTGATTCGTTATCAGTAATACTGTCAGCTTTTGTAATATCTTCTTCAGCATTTACATTAATTTTAATATTCTTGATTGACCAAGGTACGTTGTGACGCCCAACAATGTAACCAAGAAACTTGAGGTGCCGATAGACTTCAAAAGACTCCCAAGAGCATCCATGTCTATTTTTGTCTTCTGCTAACTTTGTATACATATCGGTTAAGGTAAGTGGAATATCGTCCCCATTCAAGATATGCAATGCACCAATTTCAGCCAAATATCTACAAGAAAAGTCCGGAATTGGAAAAGGTTTATAATATTTTGCTTGTTTCTAAGAAGATCAGCAGTTATTTGACATTACAAGAAATGAAGGCAGAGTTGTTGTCTCACATACAATATTTCTTCGATTGAGAAATACGTCTTCCCATCACGAACTATTCCAGTTGTGGTCCACATTTTACCCTTTTTCTCCATAACCTCAGCCATTCCCAATTCTTCAATCCACTTGGCTTTCGATGCCTCTTTTCTTAGAGCACACATTAAATTTTACCGTCAATATAATACTTTTAGTAACAAAATAGTTTCCAACCATAAAAATAAAGTAAGCTTTAGAAAAGTTGCTTGCTTTTCAAGATTATACCTAAATTGCAACTTAGGTATGTCACCGTAGGCATAGCAAAGTTCATCATCAACTGAGTCCTCGAGAAGGCCCTCAGAATCACTCTCAGAATCATGTTTACCTTCACCAATGCTCAACCTTTCCAGGTTATGAGCTTCCATTTTTTCAGATTCAAGGTCCTACAAATGAAAAGGCAAACCATAATTAAACTTGACTGGTAAATACCACAATATTGATGAACTGGCTGTTGCCTTCTACATGTTCCTCCCTTTTCTTTCTATAAGAGTGGAGAAGAAGTAAATTAAAACTATACTTGAGCCAAAGCCAAATTACTTGGACCTTTAGGACAACAGTGCCTAGAGCTGCTCATCAGTTCAACATTTGACAAAACATAGAAACCCACATAAACAGATTAAGTCATTACGCCTCAACTCCTACAGTAAAAATCTTTTTTCCTATCCTTTACTCCTTTTTCCCGTCAGGCCTTGAATAAATGCAAATACTAGTTAGTTAATTTATTACCTTGATATATGATGTAAAGTGAAAAAGTCATCTGTAGATTCTTTTTCTTCTTTTTCTTAAGTATGCTTCTATATTTTCCAATAACACTTATAGACCCTTTTGATGGAAATGCAGGATGCTTGTGGGCGTTTTGCCGAGTCATTTCAAGTTAGTCCCTTATGCAACTTAGAAAAATGCAGGGCAATGTTTTCCTCCCCTTTACATAAACAGTGACAGCCATTATATTTGGAGTCATATCTAAAAAAATTCCACTTTATCTAACAAGAAAACCAATTCCATTACGACAAAATATGTAATCCGGCACCTAAAGCAGAATGCCCAAAAAAACTCGAACTTTCGTATAAAACTCCAAATACCGAAATATTTCATCTGTAAGAAGTTCCATAGAAAAACTTATCCCCCAAATATCTCGATGAATTAAGAAAAAAAATTGTCCAGAAATTGAAGAAACAAAAGAACCAAACAAAAAAGGAAGGGTGCAAGAAAACGAATACGAAGTACCAGAAAACAATTGGGATCTATCTGCCGATACTCGTTGTTGATCGACGCCGTGGTGCGACGGAGGGAAGAAATTTCAGGTTTGCCTTCTCCTTTATCCAGGCGAGAGCAAAAGAAGAGGTTTCGTGACTAGGAGTGTCAATTTATGACTAATTCACTGATTTGTTTGCTGGAATTTGATACAATCTCAGGGCGGCGGAGAGTTGTAGATGTTGGCGGGATATTGCTCTGTGCTTCAGTTTAACTTTGGGAGAATTGCTTTGTGGCCTTGTGGGTTATTGCTTTCTCTCTCTTTTCTCCTTCTGTTTTTTTTTTTTTTTTACCACAAACGCATATACAAACAAAAAGTGAAAATGTAGAGTTTTTTAATGGTGGTTGGTTTGTCAATTTTTTCTTTTCAATTCTCAAATTTCTCTTATATGGTCACTTTCATTTTTTGTCCTCTCATTCTCTCTAGTCTTTTCTGTTACTAATTTGTTATTTCGTCTGAAGTCTTCTCATATCTTCTTTTATTATTTTATCAATATTTAATCATATAATTTTATTTCTTTTTACTTATTGTTACCAAAAAATAAATTATTAGATTTAATTAGATTTTTTTTAGAAAATTGTTATTTATACTCCCTAAATGTTAATTACATTCCAAATTTTTTATTAATGACAATGATATCCCTCCTTCTTAATTTAATGTTAACTTATTATTTTTTTATTGTTTTGTGAGTATTTCTAACCTTTTCTATTTTTCATAAATTTAAAGATTTTATCATTTTTTTAACTTTGTTAAATTAATTAATTAAGATAGAATAAATATATTATTAGGTTCTTTTTAGAATTAATAAAAATTCAATTAGGATATTATATCACAGTGAGTAATTTATGGAGTATAAATATCAATTCTCCTAACATAATTATAAATATTATTTAAGAAAAACAATATGAATTTCAATGAGTTAACTTTTAATATTTTATATTTTAACAAATAATTTCCAAAAAAAATTAAATGGAGAATACAGACTTATAAATATATGATGACGAAAAAAGAAACTAATAAATATATTAATTATAATATATCATTATATCTCTTAAACTCTACATTATATCATTATAATTTAATTTTTATTTGGAAAGAGAAAATAACAAATTATATATTAAATAAGAAAAAGAGTATAAAATAAATAAGTTGTAATTATTTATTAAGAAATCTTAGAAAGAAGAAAACTAATAAGTTAGTAAAAAATTAGGAAAGATATTTTTGTCAAGTAATAATTTGAAGTGTGAATAAAAATTGAGAAGGGCAAATAACAGCTTCGTTTTTTATTTGCAAACACTAGAGTGTGCATTGGTTGCTAGTTCAAAAAGAAATTATATTATTTATTTATTTATTGGGTACAAACATAGAAATTACATGAAAGAAGCAATATTTTATTTATGGTCTATGATTCTATATTTCTTCTATCTAGTGATGTGTGCAATAAAAGAGTCCAACTCCAGTCGAGAAACACCTCCTTCCCGAGTCGCCTGCCGAACAATATCAGCCAACTCCTCCGCCCTCTTCCGTATCACAACCCCTTCTTCCGACGCCATTAACCTCTTCACAACATTCTCAATAGTCAACGCTTTCACTATATTCATCCTCTCCGCCCACTCCCTTACAATTACTCCCATTTTCAGTATTTCCGTTACCAGCTCCGCGTTCCTGGGTTGATCAGAATGCATAGGCCAAGCTGCAATCGGCACTCCCATAGTAACGCTCTCCATGCACGAATTCCACCCGCAATGGCTCATGAATCCACCAGTTGATGGATGAGCCAAGATTTGTGGCTGTGGGGCCCAATCTCTCACCACCATGCCCACTTCTTTTACTCTTTCTTCGAACCCGTCTGGCAATTCCGCTTCTCGGACTTGCCCGTCGAACACATCAGTTTTATCAGCGTCTCTGAGAACCCAGATGAATTTTACCTTGCTCTTCTCTAATCCGAGTGCTAACTCTTTTATTTGCTCATCTGATAGAGAAGTTGTTGTACCGAAAGACACGAAGATGACGGAGTTTGGTTCTTGCTTCTCGAGCCACTGTAAGCATTTGTGTTGTTGTTGGCACTCGCCAGGTGTTCGATCTAATGTCGCAGAGAGTATTGGCCCTATTGCCCAACTCATTTTATTCCCTTTAATCTCTTCTCTTTCAAGTAAATCCATATAAGAGGCTTCTATCAATCTGCAGGTGTTGTAGATATCACCGGCTCTGATTTTCAACGGCTCAATTTGTAGAGCGGCAAATTTCTCAACTTCTTCTGTTATGCATCCTTCGATAGAGGGCAACTCTTTCAAGTCTTGTAAAGGGAGTGGCTTGTTAATGTCATCCCATATATTGAAAGCAAGCTGAGAAAATGCCGAGATACAGTTGAATGCATAGGATTCTGCGTTGTGGATTGAAGCAACATCTTGAACCACATAAGACATCATAGGATCGTGAACGATAACAATTCTTTTGAATTTCTTGGACATGTCTTGTAAAAAGGAGGCCATTGGCTCGCGTTGGCTCAACGAGGCATACCAAGCCGGCTGAAGCTGAGTTGGAAATTTGTCTGGTGAGTTGGGGTCTGGAGGAGGAGAGGCAAATGGTGGAGTGGGAAGATCATGGAACTGGATTTTGGCTAAGTTTTGAGGGTTTAAGCCGTTAACGCGAGCCTTGGCTTGGCGGTTGTGGATGGCTGAGCCAACATAGTAAACCGGAATATTCTGGTACGAGGATATCAGACAGGAGAGCAGCATGAGCTGATTGAGGTGGCCTTGAGCTGGAAACGGAACCATGAAAATGCCAATATTATCATGGTGGTTTTGGTTATTGCTTAAGCTGCCCATTGAATGAATTAATGTTTGCGGACTTGCTCAATGTGAAGATCTCCTCACCTACTGAGTTAGTTTTATAGCAGATGCACCCAACTCTGTTTTTGAGTCGTTTATTAAAAGACATACAGCAACTGAAAAAAGCTAGAAATTTCCTTTACTTCTTATCCGATCCCCGCCCACAAATATCATTCCGGGTTGCAGCTTGCAATTATGTTCTCTTGTGTTGGAGTTCACGTGGACAAATCCGAAGACACAAAGACCACATATAATGGCTAATGCTAATGATATTTCTAGAAATTAGAAGTAAAGCTTATCAGAAATCAGAATGAATGGATGCAGTCATTTAGAGATGCATAAAAAAGAGTTTTATGGGTACTTCTCCTCCGCGGAATGGTATGTTGTCTTGATTGACTTCGGTGACTAAAATCCAAACTAGGCCACGTTTGGAGCCACAGATGATTTAATCAAGAACTGTGTGTCTGTGAACGGACGTGAACAAACAAACAAAAAAGAGCTACTCAACTCGAGGAAGTATAGAGTTTCGGTACGTATTTTTTCTTCGCTAAATATGTTTGTTTCGAGAATTTACTTTTATATGCAAACAACGTCTCATTTTGCTCCCGTGTGAAAGTTACATATTTTATGATTTTCATCTCTGTTTCTACAATAGATGGTTGCCAAAATTACTGAGTAATGTATGACATGTCTTAAGTTTTAGAAATAATAATAACTGCAATATTTGAAATAATGCCACATTACACATATGTTAGGTTCATTTTAAACTAGACCTCTAGATTAAAAAAAGATTGCGGTTCAAGCCTTAGCAAATAATAAATTGAATACGGCGCTAAGAATTAGCTTGTTGGGCATACAAGTAATAATATAATGTATATTATTTAGGGATAATTACACAATTTCCAAGGTAGCTCAAGAATCCGAAAAATCATTGAAACATTAAAACCTTACAAATACTTTCTTAAACTATAAAAATATGTATATAATATTTCCTAAAAAAATCTTACAAATACTTCACTTAAGATTGTAAAAGGTCCAAATTTCAAGATTTTTTTTGGTAGTTGAACCTATTATTTAGTATTGGTCTTAAGACGTTGAGGATGCATCGACGCACCACGTACTCAAATAAGCGCAACCTTAGTGCTTACCAAAAGTTTATATACATTTAGCTATATTCATGATTAATTTGGAAGGTTTGTTAATAATTAAATATATTAATTGGTCGGTGGCTGTCGGTGGTCGACTAAGAGCCATGATTACAGCCTCTTTGTTAATGCATTATCTTTTGTAAAATTAATTAAATTGTCTAAAATACTAGATCTTAAGTTTCTTGTCTCTGCAAATACAACCTGTAGGAGTTCACAAGTTAAAATCTCCCTTGTTAAGGTAACGCACCGGCCAGTTGTCTATCGAATGTCAGGGGAAAAAAAGTTATATCCGACCGGTTGGTTCCAGTAACAAATTAAACCAGCAAAAAGCTAACCAGATAATGTAAAAGTCCCAGCAGACCTTTTCGACAGCAAATAATCATGTACAATAAGTACCTTTTGTTCTAGCTTTTAATTATGCACTTGAGAAAGATACACTGTACAATAATGTTACAACAAACGAAACTAAACACATATAGCATCATCTTATTCATCTTTATGCTACACATCATCAGTAAACCCCTTCTAACATTTTGCAGCCGAATTTGATTCCAAATTAAACAACACAAAAGTCCCAATATTACTGCGAATGATCAGACTCCTCATCAGTCGTATCCACTTTCTTCAAAGAAGCCAGCGAATCTCCAGTCAGCTGCCTCCTGTATTGCTGCACCACCAGCACCGATGCAGTGGTCGAGTAATCAGCCCCAATCAACAAGTTCCCGATCGGTCCAAGTTCAGGAAATTCATTCTTCTTATTAATACCCGCAACCAGTTGACCTTCCGGAATTCTCCCCACCAGAAACAGATTACAACGATTATACGCATGAATCATATCAATAGCTTGTTGGGAATCTTTTATCACAGTATGCTGGAATTTGACCGAACCGTCCTTGGGTATTTTCTGCTTGAACTCCGAAATGAACTCCTCGTCATCCACTTGAGCCTCCGTCTCGTAAGGATCAACAATATCCAGCCTCACGTTATCTCCAACCACCGTGGGGTCCACCACGAACCGAACCACATTCAAATTGATTCCCGGATGCTCGGCCATGATCGCGGCATAAGAAAGAGCTTCACGGTCATCAGGCCCACCAAAGAACAAAGCCGTGATTGTGTAGTCAACATTGCTGGCCGACACGTGGGCGGACCCGCCCAGCCCTCGGTCGACCAAGATCCCAACCGAGCACGGTGCGTGTTCTAGAACCCTCCGGTTGACGTACCTCAAATCGGCTCTAGTGGTTTCCAAGTGCCCATCAAGTCGCAGGTGCTTGTGGAAGGGTAGGATTATCATGGCAACTCTCTTTCTTTCGGCGCTCGTGCATATATCCTCGTGCATGCTCGACATTGGTGAGATGGCGGTCGTGGGCCGGATGCTGACCTGGCTGAGATGTTGGAAAGCCTCGAAGGCGACTTCAATTTGGTTCGAGTTGCTATCCTTTAAATTGTTCCAGAACGGCAATCCATTCTTTCGTGCCTTGTGGACCATTAGTATTGCAGATGATCTTTCAGAAAGTTCCATTAGGTGCATTGCATAAACACGGAGCCCGCCTCGCTTCCCGGTCCCACGGGAAGACTCCATGAGGTTGATTAAAGTGGGAATGGTTCTCGTGATGTGGAAACAGGTTAGGAGTCGGAGTTGAGTGCTCGTTTCTTTCCTCTGAACAGTTCTGTGCTTGTATTCTGATATAGCCATTCGGGCGGGCTTGTATACGGCCATAACAGTAGGGGTCGTTATAAATGTAGTGAATAACGCCATCAGAACCATGATGGCAAACGTTTGATCGTTCAAAACCTGGAAAAAGAAGCGAAAAACACATAAATATGTTGAAAAAGTCATATTTTCACAAGTGTTTTGACTTGGTCAGTAGAAGTCTGTTTCTTAGAGATAAGTTTTTATCAGTTTTTTAGGAGTCAGTTTCTCTTGTTTACGTTAGTGGTTAATTTTTGATTTTATCTTGATATTGTATTGCCTATTTAAAAGCCTTGAAGTCATGAATAAAAGTACTCACTTTATTCCTCATCCATACACTGTTATATAATTTATATCAAAATATTCATGCGAAAGTTGAATTCGGAGCATCATGATAGTCGTTTTAAGTAATAGTAGATTTAGTTAGTTACCCCTCTGTCTTTCCCAATGTTGAGAACGATGAGCTCGACTAAACCTTTAGTGTTCATCAGGAAACCAAGAGTTACTGCCTCTCTTGCAGGAATCTTGCACAGGAAAGAAACCACAACCGTGCCGACAATTTTTCCAAAACAAGCTGTGAATATGACCAAAACGAGTAGGCCCCACGACTGCGCACCTTGAATGGTAGCTACATTTGTTTTCAATCCACTTGACACAAAGTACAAAGGAAGAAACAGGCCCGATACTAGATCCTCTACTTTCTCCACGAGCGCTCCGGCAAACGATCCCTCTTTCGGGATGAGAACTCCGAGCACGAAAGCCCCAAACAATGCGTGAATCCCAATAACATCCGTCATAAGTCCAGCAGCCAAAACAAGAGCCAACGTAGCACATACGTATATCTCATTGACCGGTTCACCCTCAGGGCACCGTTTTGCCATCCATTTGAAAATATATGGACCCACTAATATGCATAATACTACAAAACCAGTCCCCGCCAACAAAACCCACAAAGCAATGAGGGGAGAGTGTCCTGTTCCCGATAGGGCGATTGCCAGAGCAAGTAGAATCCATGCAGCCACGTCATTGACTGCAGCAGCCGACATGGCCATTCGTCCCACATCGGTTGTTAAAAGCTTGAGTTCAGCCAAAATACGGGCCAAGACTGGAAAAGCAGTGATGGAGAGTGCCACTCCCATGAATACTAGAAACGGACCCTCATTTACGTCTTTGGAAATAGTTGCCCTGAGGGCAAATGAGGTCCCTATACCCATAGCAAATGGGACTGAGATTCCAGCAAGGGCAATGCATAATGCTTTTTTACCGGTTCGTTTGAGAGATTTTGGATCTAGTTCGAGGCCGACCAAGAATAGAAAGAAGAGGAGACCGAGGTTTGCAATGGTATCTAACACCGTGAGGCTCCTGGCTGGGAAAATAGTATCGAGATAGCTCTTGACGCGACCTAAAGCTGATGGGCCGAGGAGAACTCCTCCCTGCATGTTAAGATAAGGTTATAAGTCAGATTTTTATCTTGGAGCAAAAAGTTCCATAACAATCTCACAATTATTCCCATATATACAAAAGTATATTAATGTTAAATAGTCCCAGAATAATTTTCATTATATTTTTACAGATTTAGGAGATCAATTGAGTATGTAGATTGCACTTGGCAACGCTAGTGCAAATATCTTGTTAAATGCACCAAATGATATCTTCCTGACATTTCATTATATTATGTAATGCCAACTTAGGCTAAAGAGACCACTATGGCTTCAAAAAGTTAGTTATTTAGTACAGAAAAGGCAAATAATTAAGAAAGCTAAGGGAGCTAAAAGTTATACTTCTCTTTCAAATTAAAATTAAGAAGCTAGAGGTGGCATCTATTAAAAGAAGCAAATTAAGAAAAGAAGGCAAGAAATGAAGACCATCGAGTGTGAAATCTAGCAGGTAGTGAGTGGTGGAGACGAAATAATGATTGCACAACAAATTATATTTCCCTAAAAGCAACTGAGGAATCAAAAAAGTTGCTGCTGAAGTCATATATATATAATTCTATCGCTCTGTTCCTTGAGAAATCGCAATAGTTGAAAAAGAAACTCACAATAATCTCAGCAATAACGCGTGGCTGTCTTAGTGGCCTCAGGAGAAAAGCGAGCCCACGAGTGAGCACGAGTACGAGGCATATTTGTACAATCAGAAGAGGTAGTGCGTAATGTAGAGGATCATCCCCTTGAAAAACACCATTTGACGTTGCTTTCATCGGTGGTGGACATTTTACTGTTGCATTTGAAGCCATTTTTTGTGGTGAAAATAATTAAACCACAATTCCAAATAAACCAGAAACGACAGTCTTATCTCAATTGATCAATGACTGCTTGTTATCCTCATCAAATACCTATCAAGAAAAGAAGAAGAAAAAGATGATCACGTAATGCTTAATTTGACAAATTTAACTGGTAACATTTTAGATTCAATTTAGACCCATAAGCGTGGTTTGACTAAAATAAGGAAAACGAAGACAAATCAGAGAAGAGCTTTCCTATCATGGAAACTTTGGTCCTGAAAATCAATCAGAGGGTCTGAATTGTCTTCATGAAAAATTAAACTAATATTTCCTATTCCAGGTCCAACATGTACAACTTGAATATTAAGAAACCAAACATTAAATATGAGGGTTTAAGGAAGCTGGCTGAGAAATATGACTTAACTTTGTATTACTTTGGCATAATAAATTTAACAAATGTAATTATAGTGATCCTTCTATATGATTTCAAAATATATACGTATGTTTGGTTAAAAAATAGGGAAAATTACCCAAACCCTGAGGTTTGATTAAAAATTCGAAATACCATCCAAACTTGAAAACCTTACAAATACTCCCCTGAAAATATAAGTGAAATATTACAAATACCCCCTCACAAGGGGGTATTTGTAAGGTTTGAAGGTTTTGATGGTGTTTCGAATTTTTTAGGAAACCTCAGGAGTTCTATGTAATTGACTCTAAAAAGTAAATAACAATTCTGATGCTATATCTTTAATGAAAATCGTTCGACCAGATAATTAAGTTCTTGGAAGCGGATGAAGCTTGCTTGTGCCACCACTGTTCTTGTAACCTTAATTTTGTGAATGATTGAGAATATTAATACGTACAATTAATTGATATGTACAGTGCGGCACTACTCCAAAATATGTTAATCTCTACTCATTAATGACCAAAAAGTTGGTCACGATGACTATATAATTAATTGAAGAATCAATAATCATGAGATTATTAGAATGGTACATATGGAATTAATTATCTTTTGTCAAACTTATCACAATAAGAATTTTCTTATTACCATAATTAAGAAATTGTTGGAAGAACTTTGGTGACGCCGCCTGACAATGATAACGCTGAAAACTTATTCAGATCTACTAGTATAATTGTCAAGAGAAAATTATATTGTCAGTTGTGAATAAATACATGCTACGATTTCAGTGGCGGACTTGTCTTTTTCCACCAAAATTCAACGCATAAAACAATCGATTGCGACTCTGCAAAACCACGCTAGGCCTTACATCTTGTTTTCTACTTCCAGCATTTTTCTAGTTACAGGTTCCAATACAAATTCATAGAAGATAGTAGAAACTGACAAGAATACCCTTCCCATAACTCAAGTCCCCTATTTACGGCCAGTTTAAACAAAAAAAAAACTGAGATATTATATATAAAGTTTCTTAGGAGTATTATTATATTTTTATATTTCAAGCTAGAGAATATCGTAAGATTTCAGGTGAACAACGCTATTTGAAATGTAAGTTTTCAGAAAAATAGACGTTACCTCATGGTTTGTTTTGTAATTATCCCCGCAATATTTATGTACATTGTTTATGATGTAGCTAGGTACGTCTAGAAATGAACAGAAATGACCTTTTGATGATTATAATATAAATATAAGAAAATAAGACAAAACTCAACCTAGTAAATGTTTGCGTGGGTTTTGTGCGCTTTTTGCCCGCTCTATCTTTATGATATGTGCTAGCGGGATATATATATGATCGTGTTACTGTATGCAGAGATAGAGATAGAGAGAGAGGGAGAGAGAAATTAACCTGAATTTTGGAAATGTTGAAGCAGAGATTTCAAGAGAAGTTGCCCATCACCGCCGCAACAATTTCCAAAATCCCTGTAAATGAAAATGTGATTCTTTTATTCTTTGGTTTGTCAAAATGGAAGGTAGAGAGAGACAAACGAGGCGACGAAACAGTTGTTCCACAGATTTTGGAACAACGGACAAAATCTAGTGAGAGAGAGCGAGGGGGATGGAGAGATCGAGAGACAGGTTGAGCTGATATTGATCACAATGGTGGCCTTCCATTGTTGCGTATTTATAGATCACCGGGGAATAAGCAGCCTTGTAATGGAACTGATCAATAATACGCTAGCTAAAATAGAAATTTATATAATCCATTTGTCAAATCAATTTAAAAACTCTCCATCTCTCTATATGGAACAGACTGTTTAAATTTTTTATTTCTTTTTGTTCAATTTTGTAATTCTTATTTTCTTCTTCATACATAACAAAATCTTAGAATAATTACACTTACACTCTCGACTTAGAAGAATATACAAACAAGATCCCCTCGACAATTGAAAATTATAGGCAGATCCTTAATTCTAATGAAAACCTAAAAACTTAACAAAAAGTTGAGCGAAATTATTATTGTATCCTTAATGACCATTACTTAAAAAAAGAGATCGATAATTACGCTTACATCGCTCGACTTAGGATAAATACAACTACAGTCTCTCAACTTAGGAAATTTTTTTACTGACATGAGCCGGTCGTACGTAGTCTTAACGGTAGGACCTAAGTGTTATATGGAGTCATAGTTAAGGGGTGTCTCTGTAATTTTCAATAGTTGAGGAAGTATTGTTGTATTTACCCTAAGTCTGGGTGGTATAAGTATAATTATCCATAAAATCTATATATACTAATAATCTAAAACCCCCTTTATTATATTTAAAACTAGCAAAATAAATCTTGTGCTATTTAAGTAACATGCATAAAAAAACTCGGAAAAAGATTAAGTTGGTCATTTTCTATCATGTATAGTGGTTTAACAAAATATATTAAATTGACTAATTAATTTACCAACTGCATCCAGTTTATGCACAAGGTAGACTTTTACCATGCGCACATGCCGTTAATTTTACAAATTCATATGCAAACTTGAGGGAGTATATGTTAATTTATGAATGAGGATAGATTAATTTGGAATTAGAGCTAGATAACCTCAACAGACGTCAGACCTATATATATATATATATATTATCAATTAAACTGAGGCGGGAGCTGAGATGTGGGTGGCGGGATGGTGGTGGTACTATACAGAGAAGCTAGCTACGATCGAGTTAATTATTAGCCTGCCAGCTGTTTGAGAAGACCGGCCTTAATTTCTCCCTTGCTTAATTAATTGGTTATCTCCAGTACTATCACGTAATTACATATATCCCTTTCAACAGTACTTTCTGAGTCGAGTGGGCAAGTAATCAAAATTTGTTTTGAAAATATTACCTTTTGGATGGAGGAATATAAAGGAGGTAACTCGAAATTGAAATTTTCCAGTGCAAACAAAGAAAACATTATAGTGTTTGTCTTCGTGGGAATTATAAGACAGAATAAGACATTATATTCTACGGGAATATTTGATCATTAATTAATTGCTGCTATTATTTCTGCTTATATATATATTCTTTATTTCTTTTTTAATAAAAGTTGTTTTTTAAGTGCTAGCTTGTTATATCATTCACTGTAATTTAATTAAAGACCAATAATTAATTAATAATATTAATTGTGTATGGAAATAAGTCTTTGATATATATGGATAGAATCGATCCCTAATAAAGATTCTCCGATCCGTCAGTAAATTAATTAATTAATGCTTTGGCTAGTGGCGATATGATCACTCAAACTGGAATGGACTTGTTCCCCGGCCTCAAGATTCCCAATTCCCCTATATATATATATATATATATATATATAATTTGTTTAAGTTGTTAAATCATAAATGTATTGAACTTGTGCTTGTTGCTTCCTTAAGGAAGTTGTGTTAACCTAAAAGAGAAATTTCTAATTCGTATGTTGTTTGTAGGAGCTGGTCAAGTGATGGATCAAAGGTGAACTGACCGTGAGTTCGTGACCATCTCCATTTGTTGATTCCGACCATATGATTTTACGTTCTGACGACCGATTTTGGACGCTTAAATCTAAATTAGAAAAAAGTAATATATGAATACTTAAAAAGAGAAAAAAATAGTATCTTTATTATGTCGAGTCTGTATCTTGGTACGTATCTATGTTCACGTATAGATCAAACCGTTTATTTTCTTACATTATCGGATTTTATGGGACAAGGAATTAATAAGAACTTGCCTTGAGAATTGAGAGGATAGCATGACCAACCAAAACTACTACTACTACATAGTCACTTTCATAAAAAATGAAAACATTGACTTCATCAAACACATAATTTGATCAATTAAAGATATGGTTTATATATTGCTCCATAATGTACATATATAATAATAAAATCTTAAAATTACAGAGATTACAGTACAATATATATGGATCCATCATTTCGTCACAATTAAGTACCAACATGCACATACAGTACTTGTGCTGATCATGTTGATATTAATGCTGCAGGTCGGTCATCTTGAAAACGAAATCTCCAGTTCTACGAAGATTAATTCTTCAATTAGGCAGTACGGATTGTGAATATTCTATAATTAATTACGTCATGAATTGGCCAATTAATTATATTTAGGATTTAGTGCATTGAATTTCCAGGTACTAGCTGATCTCTTCGATTGCAAACCTAGTCAGTGTTGCGCTGTTAAGATAACAATGAGAAATTGTTAATTCACAGTACTGAAAATGATATCACGATGCATGATTATTGAACAAGAAGGAAGAAGAAGCTAGCTAGCTATTCTAATGGATATATCTAGTACTCATATTAATTACTTTTTTAAATTTCCCCTAAATTAAATTATGACTATTATTATTTCTCACCTCATGATATCATTACGTACATAAAGCTTATCCAATGTCGTACGTTCTGGAATTAATTAAAGCAAAATAATAATAATGAGATCGAGTTGTCTGTCTAATAATGCATTTCTCTAACCTTTCTTCATTCGATCGATCGGGTCAAAAACCAGAAATCAATATTATGGCGATTATATTCTTCCGAAAGATACACTGTACAGTGTACTTGACCAGATCAAGTTCGAATATATATTCACAATGCATTAAGAATATTCACTGTCGTAGGTTCGTACATAAAACAATTAGATACTAAATGTGAAAGCAGTAAACGTACAATACGGAAATTTACATCCATTACACCTAAGGTTAATTTGTGTAATTTGTATGGTTTGTGTAATTACAAATTAGTTTGATCTCTTGTTTCATAAATTACAAAAACACGACTCTTGAGGATTCATTATAATATTACTCATGTAACATCACTTTATGTACTCTCTCTCTCTCTCTCAATTCTACTTGTGATTTTTGATTATCAATTTTTTATATACTTTTACTGTCACGACCCCCGAGCGCGGAGAGGAGAACTCTTCCTGCTTGGGCGCCTGTTGAATGTGCGGGTATAACCTTCTCCCCCATCGATCACAACCCTAAAGTTTGGCCTACGAAGCACTTGCCAAAAGAGAGTTAACCCATGTTGGTTGTACTTGGAAATTAGATTATAAACCCTTACTTTTCTGTGTGTTATTCCGATGTGGGACAAGGTCAGGAGGATCACACGGCCTCACGGACGTGGTGCGGTAGCCCGTGCGCTCCTGCCCCACACGACTCTGCGCACAAGGTGCAGTTGCCCGTATGAGGCTCCTGAATCAATTTCTGCGTTGATTTCGGGGCGCTACATTTACTCTACCTAATTATTATCTTTATTTTTTCCTTTCACTTATTTTATTTTCTTTTTTATTTCCCCACTTACTTTCTTAACTTGTTCTTATATGATTTTCTCTCTTTTATATACAATTATCTTTCACCTAATCTATTAAAATTAATTTAAGTAATTTTTGATATAGTTTTAGCAAACCAACTTAACATGCATATTAACTCTATTTAGCAAGATTTCATAAAAATATACATATTTAAATTCAATAATAAAAGTATCATATTAGTTAATAAAATTGAAGACCATGAAGAATTCCATTGTCAATTCTTTCCACTTTTGCAACTTCTTTCATGTTTAGATGAGGACTCTTGTTGCTTTTGCGTTTGTTTTGCTGATATATTTTATTTACTTCTCTTTATGCATGTGTTTATTAATATACGAGTTGGGATCCTCTTTAATTCTACGGTCCTTTTCGACCAGTTCATTTTAAAAAAAAATTGAAGACCTTATTATACCCAACTTTAATATGCTAACCATTTTTTTCTTATTTATTTATTCTCTAAATTTTTATTTATTATCTTTTCTCCCCTTTTTATTCTTCTGAACTAATTTCAATATGTTATTATATTTTACCTTTTGTTTCTTCTTTCTTCTAACTCTTCTCTCATCTTTACTTTCAAAATATAATTCTCATCACAGAAAATAATAAAAATATACTCATATAAAAATAAATCACAAACTCTTGGTTATAATAATAATAAAATATAAATTAATAATATACTATATAATTATTAATAATAATATATAAATAGCTAGATATACAGATATCACTTTTATTTATTATATTGAATCTCTAGAGACCTTATTGTTACAATATTCTAGCCAAAAAAACTATTAATTATTATAAATGTATTAATTCTAAGAATTTTATTGAATTACTTTATCGCCTTTTCACATAACTTTACTACAATTTTTTATTTGTAGAATTTTATTATATAATTAAATTATTATTATTTTATATACATCTGTTTGTATTGTGTATTATGTATTTTATTAATTATTAAATAGAGTTTTTTTAGTTTATAGAATAATAATTACTATTATTTTGTTTTTTTAGATGTAATAAAATATCTCAGTTGCATGTATTTTTTTAAAGACTGAATATACATAAAATAAAATATAAATAATTATAATAAGTACTATAACAATATTAAATTAAAAGAATCCTTATTATAAAAGACTTCGGTATGTCTTTTATGTCTTTTAGATATAGTATTAGATATATTATGACATTATTTCTAATTTAAAAAAGAATTTTATTTTTACTTAACTAAATAGTTTTTCAAAATTAATGCAGAATTACATAATTATTCTTTAGATGATGATTCTTGAAAATATTATTCCAAGGTTTATCTTAGACGATTAATAAGTTTCAAGCTGAAATTCGAAAAGTATACATATTTTTATAATAAAAAAATAAAAATAATAAATAATAAATATAGATATATAATATGTGTTATTATGGTTTTATATTAATCAAATCAGATTAGGGTTTAATTAAAAATTTTATTTACTTTTATCTCCTTTATATATATCAACTTATTTATTTGTTTGTTTTTTCATAAAATATCATGTTTTTATCTTTTTGCCCTAGGTACTACATGATATATAACAGTAAATGATTGGAAAAGAAAATAATGGGAACAATTTCTAATGCTATTTACCATTTATTACTTTAAAGGTCGGCAAGATTTTTCCAAATCATTTTAAATAACAAATCCAATGCTATTATTTTATTAGTCTACGTAATAGCATTATTTTTAGGAAAGTTTAATAATTGATATATATATATGATAAGAATTTTTACTTAAAAGTTTTAGAATCCTATTCCTATTAGAATTCTAGTATTATTAATTAATTTATTATTATTATTTATTAAAATTTCTAGAATCCTATTCCTATTAGAATTCTAGTATTATTAATTAATTTATTATCATTATTTATATAATTATAGATTTACCTATTTATATTTTTTTAATAAGAATATGTGTTATTAAAAGGGTATTTTAATCCTCACAAAAAAGTGATAAATTACGGATACTTTTATAATATATATATAGATATATGAATTCATAATTGAGCTGACTTAATTAACTTTCATCCATTATTGGTGCACTTGATTGATATACATGAAATTAACAATTTTTCAAATATTTCGGTACGTACTCTCACAATATATATCTCCTATGCTAAGGTTCATATGACTGACGGACATATATATAAGACTAAGTATTCAAATTATGAGATAGAATTTTGCCATTTTTTGCCGCCATTTCATAAGATCGATCGAGTTGACTAATACATTTTTTTTGAAAAATAGATAATCTATTCTATTGTATAGTACCTTGAACAAAAACGTAGCCCAAAGGTCATGTAAATATTGTTCCTCAATTATTAGTTTATCGTCAACTGTTAATTGTATTATGTATATCCTTAATAATATATATAGGAGTAGTTATTGAAACCTAGATCGCGATATATACAACTCAAATTTCTCATTAATATTAATTTTTATTTTATTTTCTATTGCAAGGGTATTACTTAAGGTAGGAAAAGAATTATACTGAAAATACGATAATTAATTAAGCAAATATATTTAAAATTTGCAAAAAATAAGTTGCAATTTAATTCGTTGTGATAGAGGCTTTTTTTCTCCAACCATTACTCAACTAATAACACCATCAAGTGACATAACTTAACAATTCGGTACTATGCTAGCTCAATCGGAAGTGTCGAGTTCGACTTTGAGTTTCTTTGAGAGCGCAGATGTCATTGATAGGGAGAATTTACCACCTAAGTGGTATGACCCAACTCGACCCATATAAAAAATACTTAAGAAACAAAAAAGATAATTACTCAACAAATAGCAATTTAAATAATTTCATGTTCGATTTAAGATTGTGACATTCAAATTGAATATTTGGCTTCTAGCTAAGAAAAACTCTCTCTCTCTCACACACACACACAATTTACTGACTTTAGGACTACTGAACCTTTGATCTCCTACCTTCCTTTTTAAACAAATAAAAACAGAGTTCTCAAAAGAAAAAGAAAACGATAAAATGTATATTGCATTAGGGCCAACTCCAAGAATGTCAAGTCAACTAGGATATATCTACGTGGATAATATCAGGCCGGTCAACATTTTTAACATTAATTAATTTATTATTCGTGATGGTTTTCTAATAATATCTTATAAATGATTAAATATATATGTTATTATATTTATTCTCAATTATTTAAACTTAAGCAAAAGTGAATTAATTAGATTATCTATATATAATTAAGATATTAAATAACAATAATATTAACTAATCATTATGTGATTAGACTAATACGTACCATATTAATATATATAATCCTAGTTATTGCCCCTTGAACACGAGGTCTCTACATTAACTTTAAATTAATATATAAAAAGTCTTACTACGCTGGTCTAATTTGAAAACAACATAAATCTGAATTGAATGACTAGTGAATTATTTATTAATTGAGTACTACTAAAATTCTCTAGGCTTACTGCTTTAGAATATGAACATTCCATTCTGGCATTCCATATATTCCCCCTAATTAATTAATAAGCTGATCCAATAGCTAGTTTTGCTCTTGTGGGCTGGACATGCATCTATTTTGGGCCTGCGTATTTAGGGCTTTATATAGCCTCAATCAATTTGTTTGATGGTCAGAACTCAGAAGGCAAATGGGCTTCGATAAGAAGAATATGTTACAAGTCCATTAATTTAGGCAGTTGTTATATATAATCCGAAATATATATGTCACAATAAATATCAGAATCTCCATTAATAATGTTGTTTTAACAATTTATAAATAATTTGAAAACTAAAAATTCAAATTATAAAATTTTGTCAATATATACTAATTGTATAAATAGATATAGGTAAATAAATTCTTGTTGCATACCCACGTAAATTGGATGGTATCATGGTACAAATCAAGTGTATTGATGGTTTAGACTTTACATAATGACTAATGAAGAATATATTTCAAAATTTGATTATTCAAAATACCCGTGGAATTATTTATTATAGTAATATTTTATACCAAACACAGGCAAATACGTACGCAATTTTTAACCCCCGGCCGGGCCCCGTTGAATTGATGATCAGCCACGTAATTCTTACAGCAGATGAGACAGGGGGGTATACGAGGAAATTTCATGGTACGGACGCCAACTCATGATATAGTAATTGCAATTTACACTGAACGGGGCCCTTCTTCCCAACATGAATGATTATTGTCACTTCCCTCATTTAAAGGCTCCTTTTTCGTCGAGTACAAAATCCTCCCTCTACAGCAACAGTAAAGCAAGGAAAGGAAGCAGCAGCAAGTTAGTCTACATGGGCAAGCCAAGAAAGTGGGAAAGAGGAGAAAGAAACTATTTTTTTTGTCTAGTACTCTAGTCTCTAGAGATAGAGAGAGGAGAGAGATCTAGATCATGAAAAGTGGGGAAGGGACAGCAGAAAAGCGAGAAAATTTTGGGGAAAAGTTGAGGAGAGTGGGTAAAAAAGGAGGACGCACCACTCCAGTAGCCTCTTTTTGGAGACCTAACGAATTAAAACTCTTAGCGGCGCCTCATATCGCTGCTGAATTGCAAGATAGTAGCAATAACGATATTACAGACACCCCAATTCATATTCCTAGTGTTTCTGCAAGAAAACTTGCTGCCACCCTTTGGGAACTCCAGAATTACAACAAGCTCCCACTTGATAAAATGCACCACGGCGCCGGCATCCCTCTTCCCCGCCTCCGCCGCCACAACCACCTCCACCACCTTTACAAGGATAAGAATGGCCTTGAGCAAGTTGATCCTTCTCCCGATTCACCCGACCTGGTAAAGGCGATCTCTTTTTCCCCTTCTTTTTAATTTAGGTGTAACAGTTACTTGTATTTTTCTTTTTATCATTTTAATTATATTATCATGTTGTTGGCAAAAGAATCCTATGTTCTCATCCTTCTTAAATTGGTCGGCGTCTGTTTGATCGTTTTGATTCGGGTTGCAATTATATATCTAATTTTTCTTTTGATTTTGTATATCTATGTTGATCAAAGTTTTGTTTTTTTTGTGCTGGGTTGTGATATGGGTTCGATTCGACCGACATGTGTCTAATGTCTTCCATGTGGGAGTGGTGGTGAAATTGTCGGGATGTAGGTGTGTGGTTGGTTTCATTATTTATGGAAAGAAACAAGGGGTTTCGTCATTTCTCTTATGTCTCTTCACCAGCCACAAGCTATAATACAAGTACAGACAATTTGTCTTTATGCATCTTTTCGATCTTCTTGGTCTCAAAACTCTTCAATTAGTTTCAAATTTTATCGAACAGTAAAATTAGTTGGAATCATTAATGTTCTGTCACCATTTGCTCTTCTCTTCAACCATAACATTCCAATTGGGACTGAGTCTGATCTGAACTACGTCGTGGCCGGATAATAGTTTACTGTTTATCCTTAGTTTTCGTTCCCACATTTGAGTTGTCTGAATCTGAAATACCAGCTAATCTTAGTGCTCATTTGGTTTATGATGGAATAATGTGGGTTAAATGCCTTGCACTATTCCAGTAGAGATTATAGAAGTTTAGAATGCTGTGTTGGCAGTAAAGATTGGTGCTACAAGCTACTAATCTCGAAATGCACTTCACATTTGGTTTGTGAGTTGTGATTTTCATTTACTGAATAAGTATGTTTTAACCACAACCAAAATAAAAAAAATAAAAAAGATTGACCAATTCTCTAATTTAACGATTTCAATTTTATTTTTTTTTTATATGCCAAATTTGATTTCAACCTCAGCTTCTGTAAAATACACACAAGGGGAGATAGATGTAATACCCAAACGAATGGATTTGTCTGGGAAAGACTTTGTTATAGGTGAGGTTATTTTAAGCTGGAATAAGTTAGAGGGTAGGTTTCTGTAATATTTTTATGCAGCCTTGTCATTTCCAACTTCGCCTTTTTGCAAAATTGTAGGACATTTCATAGCAACAACAGCCATGTATTATTCTTTCCTACATGCAGAGGTTTATTTCTGGAGGGTGTGAGGGTAATTTAGAAAAAAATGGTGAAAAGGACATTTCACCTCGGCAGAGTGCAAATGAAATTCCTCGGTACTTTTCTGCTAGCAACTATGAAGTACCTTAAAATGGTATTTTGACCAGGCTGTCCCGTCTCCAATTATGGTATAAACCAAACAAGAATGTGGTGGAGAGTACTTAGTGCTATTAACCTCTTCAACCATGTACCAAACAAGCCCTAAAAGTCTGCCTAATTTGACAGAGAAATGGAAGTTCTTTTAACTTTTAAATACTTGTGACAGAAAGCTTGAGTTATCTACATAGTCTGCAGTAGAAAGTGTTCACCTCTCGTCTTTGAAATATTTTCCTTGGTTAATGCTGAAAAGATCGAACAGATGCTTTCGAGATTCACATGACTTTGTTTTTGTCTATTAATTTGTCCATCAAACTCATAGAACTTGAGGTAACCTAGTTCCAGAGTTTCTTTACTTCACTAACATTTTTCTCATTGTTTGTAATACCAGCCAGGAAGTTCTAGCAGTTTGAGGAGGCATGTTGCTGCATCATTAATGCAACATCATCGCTCAGCCGAGAGAAACACTCGTGCTATGCAACCTGTATCACCTGCTAGTTATGGCAGTTCAATGGAGGTATATTCACTTCTTCTTTTTCCCCATAAATTTGGAATACTTCATGTCAAATTCACTTTGAAGTTTTTTTTCTCTATTTTGCAGATTGCTCCCTATAATCCAGCTGTCACCCCAACCAGTTCAATAGAACTCAAAGGGAGAGCAGGGGAGACAAGTTATAGCTTAAGAACATCAACAGAGCTTCTTAAAGTCCTGAACCGAATCTGGAGCCTAGAAGAGCAACATGTTTCCAACATGAATCTTGTGAAAGCACTGAAAAAGGAATTAGACCATGCTCGTACCCAAATCAAACTCTTGGTGAGAGAACAGCAATCCGATCGCCATGAAATGGATGAACTAGTGAAGCAGATTACAGAAGACAAATTACTTAAAAAGAACAAGGAGCAGGATAGAATCAACTCTGCTATTAATTCCATGCGAAATGAGCTTGAAGATGAGAGGAAGCTGAGGAAACGGTCTGAAAGCCTGCACAGAAAGTTGGCCAGAGAGCTTTTTGAGGTGAAAACAACTCTTGCTTCTGTTTCTAAAGAGCTGGAGAAAGAGAGAAAGTCACGTAGTATTTTGGAAGATCTTTGTGATGAGTTTGCCTTGGGAATAAGAGATTATGGAAATGCTTTGAGACAGAAATCTGATAAGGATTCTTGGGCTGTGAGAGGCGATCATGATTGTGATCAGCTGATTCTTCATGTGTCTGAATCATGGCTCGATGAACGAATGCAGATGAAGATGCAATCTGGAGATAAGAAGTCTGTTGTGGAGAAATTGGGCTCTGAGATTGAAGCTTTTTTGCAGGCTAAAAGAAATGTGAATATTAAGAGTAATGGAAGAGATCCCACTTTCAGGAGAAGTTCTCTGGAGTCGATTCCTTTGAATATGGCTGTTAGCGCTCCTCGTGATGAGGAAGATGACGACGAGGACGATGACTCAGCCGGAAGTGATTCTAATTGCTTTGAGCTGGGAAAAATGAACGAAAGCATCCTAAAATCATCTCAAAAGAATCAGAACGATGATAATTTAAAGCAAAAGCAGGTTAAGAAAAAATCTGGATCTTCTGATAAGTCAAAGCTTGAAGAGCAGATGGCTCAAAGTGCAAACCAGGTTGAAGATGCAGAGCACGTAACTGCGCAGCAAGCTGAAAAATCTGAGTTGCCAAAAGAAAATGCTTCTGAAGGAATAAATCCAAATTACATGATAGAAAATTTAATCAGAAATCACTATTTGTTGTCTGAAAATGGTAACAAACAAGCTGATAAAGATTATGCAGCTTCTTCCATGTGGAGAAGTCAACCGAACCCAGTTCGTCAATGGACAGAAAAGCTACCATCTCATGATCATGAAATTTCTGAATCATCTTCAAAAGTACTTCCTCCTGATTTGAAGGAGAATACTTTGAAGGCAAAGCTGTTTGAAGCAAGAACGAGGGGCCAACGATCACGATCACGCCAAAAAGCTTCTGTTATCCCTTCAAGAAATGAATGATGCATTTGTGAATAATAACCCATGGAAGATCATTATGGTGGATGTTTAGTGTAGTTGCATATTCTAATTTTACGCAATGTGATCTGGAAGATAATCAAGGGTGCATGATGTTTTTTTATTCTCAGGGCAAAGGTAAATCTTGTTGTATTTGTGTAATGTTCCAGAGTTATTGATATTTGAAGCAAAAGTCAGACTAAGGGAGTCTGTACGTTATAAGTTGCGCATTATGGTATTCTGTTATAGACCAAACAGAAGAACTCATCCCAAAAGACTAGCCTGATAGGAGAAAGCCTATTTGGTCTATAAACCCCCCACCAATTGCCTATACAACCGATGTGGAACAAGTGTCATACCTTGCAATTGGTCCAGGTTCATAACAATCGACCCCTCTTGAGGGCCAACGTCTTCGTTGGTCACGGCCGGCTCTCCCAGGCCACCACTTCGAGTTGGCTCTAATACCAATTATTATAGACCAAACAGGAGAATTCATCCCAAAAGACTAGCATGATAAGAGAGTTCATTTAGTCTATAAATTCCTCACCAATTTCCCACACAATCAATGTGGGACAAGTCTTATACCTTGCAATTGGTCCATATCCATGACATATTCTAAGTACTCAGCATCTAGATATCCATATCACTCTTACATTTCATATTTTATCAAAGGTCTACCATGCTTTATGAATGTGAAACTCCAAATTATATGCTAAAATTCACAACATACCAAAAAGGACTTATAGCTTTTGGAGTAGATAGTGGTTAAGCTATCATTAGCTTTTGCTTCTTGTTTGACGAAAAAAAAAAAAAACGCGCGTAGTAATTAAGCAAACTAATTATAACTTTAACTATTTTATTATTATATTTATATACATGCAACCATGCCCACTAAATATACAATATTAAGAATTCTCATTTTATTACCATAATAGTAATAACAATCATATCCATAGGCCATTCCATCTATGTTTATTCTAAATTTTACATCTTCTAGGTACATGGGATTTATTAAAAAACATGTATTAAAGGTTTCAAAGCGCAATTAAACTTCAAATTCCTTTTCTTAGAAAAAGTAGTCATGATATCATGTATTAATAGAAATTAAGAGAAATAAGATTTTGTGTGATATTTTCCTGAAAAGTTATGATTAAGAAAATAAATTACTTACTTTAATTTGTCACTCATAAAATACTCCCAATCAGTCGGAACATCTGGACCCATAGGATAAAGGAAAATCTACTTCGATTATCATGTCTGGGATAAATCAATATCCAATCAAACCTAAGAAAGAACTAAATTACAAAACCAAAATTTTATTTTAATAAATATAATTGTCTATATGGCAAGAAATAATTGAAAAATGTAATAGACAATGACGACGCGAAATGTAACTAATGCCCGTTAAAGAAGGTGCATTGACCAATCATGCATGCATGGAAAAAAATATATTGAAGATTATGTTTGTAAAAAGGTTAAAAAGTCTTCTAGTGTGCGTTCCACCTTTTTCTTCGGCTAAGCTAAAACTGCATAAAAACATGTTGGTAAAAAAAAAAAAAAACTTATATCAAACTCTTTGTTAATGGAAATTTTCAGAAAAGTTATAGTAAATTTGAGATGGATTAATACTGGTGAGTAACAATAATCTGGAGCAGCCTCTAAATTAATGTGTGGCCCTTAATTTGATGTTCTATAAGTTATTTTTAGAATTATTTATTTCTGTAAAAAAAATTACAAAGTTTAGTAATTTCATCCTTCCTAAAGTGATATAAAAAAATTCCTTCTAAATCCCCTATATCCTCTTGACCAAAACCATAGCTCCGATCCGTCCCTAATAACACAGTTAAGGATTAAATAGAATTTGGAAAAAAATAACTTTTTTTACCATCCGAACTTTTTGTGCTCATATATACTTTATCATTTGAACATTTTTCTCGACTTACCACCATACCGTTTATGCGTAATCTACACTTGTCTTCTGAAATTATTTTTGGGTGGATTCAGACACCGGAAAACCTCTACGAGAACAATTTAAGGGCAATTTATTTTCTACACACCTACATTGTTAGTTAGGAGAGCCTAACTTACCCACAAAGCTAGCTAGCTAATGAGGTGAGGGTTACTCAAGCTTATAAGGTAGTTTAGAGTTTAGTATTTATTCGAGGTGTGATAGCTAACATACATATATATATATACGTTGATACTTTGAACAAAGATGTCCTTAATTAAGTAGTTCATATGACGTTCACATGAGGGATTTTGCAGTGGCCGAAGGTCCGAAACCACGCCAAAAAACGATTCAAAATGATAAACGGTAAAAAAATGCACAACTCTAATTAATGGTGGTTTTAAGAAAAAATTTCAGGTGTCTAAGTGTAAAAACACGTAGATCTTCCTCTAAAATTTAATCTGACGATGGAAAGCATACTTAACTGATGCAGTGCAGATCTGATCTGTTGTAAAACATGGATTTTAGAACTAATTAGTTGTTATAATTAAATGGATTACTAATTTTTTGTAGTGATTGATTTAGTTTTATCTTCTTTTTTTTTTTTTGGTCAATATTGATTTAGATTTCAATAGTTCAAAATTTTGATTGATATGAATAATCAGTTAACACCAAATGAATATATCACTGGATGTCATAAAAGAACAAATTAAATAAATTGAAAGTCTTGGCATGTTTATCTACACCCTTTTCTTAGAGCTAATGTTTATTTATATGACTATGACGAAAATTACAAAAAAATTAAAGGTTTGGGACAAAATAAAAAAGAAAAAATAAACGATGGGATTAAACCCGAAAATATTAATTAAATTACTGGGGTTGATTAATTATTACAATTTTTATTTTATTGTTAACATCGAGAAAATAACTTGGGGTAAGGATAAAAATTAAATCAATTTACTGTGGCAGTACGTAATTTTATGCCTGTATCTCTTGAAAGATTCTGTTTTTAGAAAAGAGAAAAACAAGAGCAAATAGGGCACTTGTCGATCAGTCGCTGGAAAGGAGATGGAGCACTATGGGAGCACAAATTAAAGAACCTTTAATTAAAATTGTCGTCCATGGCTATAACTTCAGAAAGAGTCCACTAAGTTATGATTTTTTTCATCTTTTTTATGTATATATGTTTCTTTTAAAATGTTGTTCTATATATGTATATTTCTAATTTTTTAGGGTTTCGTTCAAAGATTCTGAAAAATCTGATCAGCTTCGATCGACGTATATATATTTATCGATCACTTCACAAGAATGATGAACATTGACAAAGATTCGTGTTTCTGATACCTTTGAGATCCACAGATACAATTGGGGATATATAGATGAATATTAGAATTAGCTAATCAACGCCATTAATTAATTAAATTTATCTGTTATTCAGTTAATCGTAAGTACATACTGCCATTTTCTTTAGAATTTCTTCTGTTCAAATATAATTTTAAATTATTGTAAAGTGGAATTTATGTTGGCATTTATTAATTATAATCTTGATGTAAAATACCTATATTTTATAGAAACTTATATGTGTACGTATAAATAGTTGGAAAGCATTAACTTAATACATGCATATAGGTAATTAACAATTAACCAATATTAATTACACATTCAAAGTGAGGAAAACAGCATACTAATTATTCTCTTAATTTATAGTTACAGATCTATCTTTGATTAACTGAATATTGCTGTCATACTCTAATTTAAGACAAAAATCCATACTAAAGCTAGCTCTCACTAGTTTAAGACAAAAGCACTAGAGTTGCGAGAAGAAAAAAATAGTAGCAGATTGGATGGAGGCAGACGGCTGTTGGGGAAGACTTCTGGGTAATTGCAAAACGACCACAAGACATGCCTGGGAACTTGTTGCTATCAGTTAGCAAGGCCCAAGAAATTAAAACCATTGTCCTTAATTCACAATATGTATGTATCTTCTTTGGCTGCATATATACCGATCGAAAACCCTAAATCTCTTCATATATCATTGGATACTCAATATCTTTTTCTGCAAATAAAAAACAGAAGAATTTAAGTAATTTTCACTCTAAAACTTGGAACCATTTCAAGAAAACACTTACATATTATATATATATATAAAAGGGGGTCCCTTTCAAGACCGAATGATTTGACCAAAACGAAGAAGAAGTGGACAGTCTTAGTGATCAGATCAGTTAATATTTATGTAAAATACCAACTGAAAATTAAAGCAATTAAACCCTAGAAAAAAGTTTACAGCGAACCAGAAATATATAAGACATATATATATATATATATATATATATATATATATATACCTACTACGCTGATACGGTTGAACAGCAAAAGCATGTCAACTAGCTAGGACAACAAATAAAACTATTGTGACCAGCTGAGATAATGTAAAATTTACATCTTACAATCTTTAAAGAGTTAATTAACACAAATTAAGTACATAAAACAGTACTAATGGAATTAAATGAAGGAGACAGTGAAAGGGAGCTCCCTTCAGTCCAAAAATAGGAAGTTTAGAATTCAGTTTGTCTCCCGCTTCATTCACTCAACTGCAAAGTAAAAAACTACATTAGTTTTACTTAGCATTTGGATGAATGAGTCAGCAGCAAATTGAATCATAATGCCCCTTTGGTTGGACTAAAGAAAGCTCTCTTTAAACGTCTTTTCATTCCGGCCAGGCCACCTATATATCAACATACACATGAAATATACGATTTTTTTAACACTTTCAATATAAATTTGCCTGCCAGAAGTCTTGAAGAAGTAGTTTCAAGATCAGATTAAATTTCTAGCTTCATGTAATCATTGAGAACATCTTAATATATAGTTCATCTAAGAAACTTCAGAAATATATATGTATAAAGGGCCGGGTGGTAATGAACGAGGAGAAAGCTGGGCTAGCTTGCTTTTAATTTGTTGGGAGGAATTTTGTGGACTAGCTAGCTAGTACCTCTCAACTCTCAAGCAAAGAATTAAGCTCATAACTTTCAGGACGAACATTGGCTTTTTATATAGTGAAGGAAAGGTGGGGATGAGACGACTGTGTTTCGGTAAAAATATAATAACTATGCTCATAAAAGATGGTTAAATTTCGCTTCAAAAAAAAAAAAAAAAAGGATGGTTAAATTAAAATATAATATATAGCAATATGCAAGAAATGTGCAAGAGATCAGACTGAGAGAGATTCGTTTTCTTTCCTGTCCACTTCCTCTAATATTTTAATTGCCCATCACTTCATTTTTCAATTTTCATATATAGCTAGATTTGAAAATGGAATTAATATTGCACGAAAATGTCTCATTTAAGGACAAAAAAAATACATTATTAAACAATCGTTGATTAACTAGCTTATAATGAATTGTTTATTAATATACTTAAAATTCATAGCAATTAATTAAATTGATCATAAATTATTAAATTTCTTGACAAATTGAGAACATTTGCTGACAGATTCTTTTGTAGATTAATAGAAAATTAAATTTCATCACAATTTTATTAGTGACAAGATAATATCTATACCTACCAATAAATTCGCCACTAGAAAATATAAAATTCCCCTTATAATATTTGAAAACCCATTATTATAAAATGTTCGACTAAAGAGGAAGATCTATTCATATATTTGATGCACAATTTCTTTTACTTCAAGTACAGTACTTTTTTTAAAAATCAAATTCTTCAAGTACACTCAATTAGCAATGGATCTTCTAAAATTATTAATTCAGACATAAGATCCAAAGTGGAGCCCTACGTACCCAATTTCTCAAAGTAGAACGCTAATTAGATTACTAAACGATCGACTTATTAGCTAGCCCATCACGTCACATGTTTTGTGATAGTCCACCATGTTGTTAACTTATTTTATATAAAGATGCTAATTAAATTAAAGATGCTGTTTCCAATATTAAGCTCGACAACAAAAAAAGTGGTACAGAAGCCCAGGCTAGCTTTGGAAAATATTACTAAAATAACTTCATCTTTAGGTATACGTTCCATTTAAGCTAAGGCTTAAAAAAACATGCAGCTCTCAATGACCCTAATTTACAGATGAATTAATTTTCTGTAGTAGTTCATACAGTTAAATTAAGCAAAACACGTGTGTAGTCAGATAATAAATCTAGCTTATTTATAAATTCGTATAATTTTTTATATATGCACTAATTAATTAAGTAGCAGTAGTTTTTATTACTGTTCACTGTTGTATTAAACCAAGAAGCTAGCAAAGTACATATATGTTATCAGTGGATTGATTTTAACTTAAAAAAACGGTTTAAATTTGCAGATTTTATGTGCTTAACCTTATGGACTTTCCATAATTGGAAAGAACCCCTTTAGACACAAGTACAGCACATTTTGGGGAGTGTCAATTTTGTAATCAAATTTGCCAGGCGCTTTGGGAACAGTCCAAACATGAAAATGTGCATTTCAATTCAATTATTCATAAGTAGGTGCGTCAAAGGGATCGACTTTATATCTTAATTTCTTGCATGTTTATTTATACATGCTTGTAGTATCTTATTAATTTGCCACAAACTTTTCATAGGAAACATATACGTTCAAAGAAAGCTGGCAAATTAAAGTGGCAATAATTATGATTCTTCTTCTTCTTTATTTTTAAATGCTACATATTATATATTTTTTAGTTTATGAGTTATGCATATGTCTCATAGAGCTGGTTTACAATTGCAAGAATTGAAGCCAAGATTAATTTTGGGAAATAATGTAATATAAATTACTTGATGTTAATTAAATTTTAATTGTGGAATCAATTAAGAAATGGCATCGATCATTAGAATTGACATGCATCAGATTCTCTCTAGCTATGTGATTACAAAAACAAAAAAATAAAAGAGAATGTCTTGTCAAACGGAAAGCTAAGGAAAAAGGCTGTCTCTTAAATGCTGCTGCTGCTGCTGCTGCTGATATTACTACTCCTCCTTAGCTAGTCCTTACCTTACCATTCTCAATACAACTTCATTTCATGTCATTATTTGTCCAATCACATTATATTCTCTTTTTTCCATCATCTGTCAATCCTTCCAACCTACCCACCCACCTAGCCAGCCAGCCAGCCTTTAAAGTGGATCGATTAAATACGTGTAATTCACAACCCCACTTGTATGTTGTATACTACAAATTTAACTACGAACATCAGACCCAAAAATTTGCAAAATTGTTATGGCAAATGAGTAAGCCCTTATATATAGACTAGTACCCAACTAACACTCTTGGATAGTACTGTAGTACTCAATGGTATTTATTATGCATGATATTTTCAGTTTTAAGGAAAAATCACATTATAAAAACCTGCTTCAATTAAGCTAGACCAGAGAGAATTAACTAGCTTCATATATATACATCATTTTAAATTGATGATTACATAAATATATATATATGTGTTCTGATCGATTAATTTGTCGTCCCAAATTAGAAAAATGGTGTGTTACTCATGTGCAGGCGGATCGGAGTACTTAGCATGAATAATGGAGAATTAGCTAGTGAGATAAATTAATAAGTAGTAGCTCAGCTCCCTCCCACTGTAAACGGGCGGAATTAGAAGCTGGAAAATTACAATTCAGAAATCAGAATTATATATATATTCACACAAGTACCAACACAAACACACACTACAAGGTACGACTCAGCGGACAAATGGGGTTGTCCCATGAAATGACCTGCTGCTGCTGCTACAAATAAAGCTGTATGTTTCATATTTTATTTATTTTTTGTTAAATAACAGCTGTTTCTTTATCATTTCTTTCCTTAATTCTACTCATTATTATTTTTCTATTTACAATATTAATTATTAATTTGTCGTCTAGGATAATTTGATCATAAATGTTAACTTGCATGTTATAATGTTTCTTCAAATTAATTAGAAATATAATCCAAAAATATTTTATATGATTCTCTCAACTGTGCATGAGTTAATAAAAGGATTTTCAAGATATAGGTCATTTATATATATTTTTTTATGGTGATGAAACATATATATTTTCTTTGTTTTTGAAAAATATTTGACTCAATAGCTACCAGATATTACTCTCAATGAAAAGGTTTGGGTTCGACTTCTTACAATGATAAAATCGATCTAAAAAAATAAAAATGATGGGTCATATTCATATATGATATTTTTGGGGATAACAGTATTTATGAGTTGAATGATTAGTCATATATGGCAAAGGAATTTAAATTTGAAAATATCAGAATTGACCGAGCTGGAGTCATAAAAAAAAATTGACCAAGGAAATTTCCAAGTCTGATCTGTTGGCTTAATTATAAAATCAAACGAGTAGGGTCTCCGGGACCCTGATCAACTCAAACCAAAGAATAAATAAATAAAATTAGAAGCTGCAGGTCTAATTAATTGATAATATATCTATGTATATTATAAAAGTACGAGTAGTTTGTCACTTTTTTATGAGGACTAAAATACCCCTTTAATAACACATATTCTTATTAAAAAAACATACAAATATGTAAATCTATAATTATATAAATAATAATAATAAATTAATTAATAATACTAGAATTCTAATAGGAATAGGATTCTAGAAATTTTAATAAATAATAATAATAAACTAAATAATAATAATAAATTGATTAATAATACTAGAATTCTAATAGGGATAGGATTCTAGAAATTTTAAATAAAGAATTCTTATCATATATATATCAATTATCAAAGTTTCCTAAAACTAATGCTATTACGTAGACTAATAAAATAATAGCATTGAATTTGTTATTTAAAATGATTTGGAAAAATCTTGCCGACCTTTAAACTAATAAACGGTAAATAGCATTAGAAATTGTTCCCATTATTTTCTTTTCCAATCATTTACAGTTATATATCATATAGTACCTAGGGCAAAAAGATAAAAACATGATATTCTATAAAAAAAAATGAACAAATAAATAAGTTGATATATATAAAGGAGATAAAAGTAAATAAAAGTTTTAATTAAATCCTAATCTAATTTGATTAATATAAAACCAAAATAACACATATTATATATCTATATTTATTATTTATTTATTTTATTTTATTATTATAAAAGTATGTATAGTTTTTGAATTTTAGCTTGAAACTTATTAATCGTCTAAGATAAACCTTGGAATAATATTTTCAATAATCATCATCTAAAGAATAATTATGTAATTATGTATTAATTTTGAAAAAAATTTAATTAAGTAAAAATAAAATTCTTTTTTAAATTAGAAATAATGCCATAATATATCTAATACTATATCTAAAAGACATAAAGGGCATACCGAAGTCTTTTATAATAAGGATTCTTTTAATTTAATATTGTTATAGCACTTATTATATTTATTTATATTTTATTTTATGTATATTCAGTCTTTAAAAAAATGTATGCAACTAAAATATTTTATTACATCTAAAAAAATAAAATAATAGTAATTATTATTCTATAAACTAAAAAAACTCTATTTAATAATTAATAAAAGACCTAATACACAATACAAACAAATGTATGTAAAATAATAATAATTTAATTATATAATAAAATTCTACAAATAAAAAATTATATAATAAAATTCTACAAATAAAAAATTGTAGTAAAGTTATGTTAAAAGGCGATAAAGTAATTCAATAAAATTATTAGAATTAATACATTTATAATAGTTAATAATTTTTTTGCTAGAAAATTGTAACAATAAGGTCTCTAATAACACAATTAGAGATTCAATATAAAAAATAAAAGTGATATCTGTATATCTAGCTATTTATATATTATTATTAATAATTATATAATATATTATTAATTTATATTTTATTACTATTATAACCAATAGTTTGTGATTTATTTTTATATGAGTATATTTTTATTATTTTATTTGATGAGAATTATATTTTGGAAGTAAAAGATGAGAGAAGAGTTAGAAGAAAGAAGAAACAAAAGGTAAAATATAATAAGATATTGAAATTAGTTCGGAAGAATAAAAAGGAGAAAAAAGATAATAAATAAATAAGAAAAAAATGGTTAGCATATTAAAGTTGGGTACAATAAAGTCTTCAATTTTTTTAAAATGAACTGGTCGAAAAGGACCGTAGAATTAAAGAGGACCCCAACTCGTACATTAATAAACACATGCATACAGGGAAGTAAATAAAATACATCAGCAAAACAAACGCAAAAGCAACAAGAGTCCTCATCTGAACATGAAAGAAGTTGCAAAAGTGGAAAGAATTGACAATGGAATTCTTCATGGTCTTCAATTTTATTAACTAATATGATACTTTTATTATTGAATTTAAATACATATATTTTTATGAAGTCTTGCTAAATAGAGTTAATATGCATGTTAAGTTGGTTTGCTAAAACTATATCGAGAATTACTTAAATTTTAATAGATTAGGTGAAAGATAATTGTATATAAAAGAGAGAAAATCATATAAGAACAAGTTAAGAAAGTAAGTGGGGGAATAAAAAATAAAATAAAATAACTGAAAAGAAAAAATAAAGATAAGAATTAAGTAGAGTAAATGTAACGCACCGAAATAAACGCAGAAATTGATTTAAGAGCCTCACACGGGCAGCTGCACCTTGTGCGTAGGGTCGTGTGGGGCAGGAGCGCACGGGCTACCGCACCACGTGCGTGAGGCCGTGTGGCTCTCCTGACCTTGTCCCACATCGGAATAACACACAGAAAAGAAAAGGTTTATAATCTAACCTCCAAGTACAACCAACATTGGTTAACCCTCTTTTGACAAGTACTTCCTAGGCCAAACTTTAGGGTTGTGCTCGGTGGGGGCAAAGGTTATACCCGCGCGTTCAACGGACGCCCAAGCAGGGAGGGTTCTCCTCTCCGCGCCCGGGGGCCGTGACAGTAAAAGTATATAAAAAATTAATAATTCAAAATCACAAATAGAATTCAGAGAGAGAGAGAGAGAGAACACGTAAAGTGATGAAAAATAGGAAGGAGAGAGAGGAGAGTGATAAAAAAATTCAAGAGAGTCAAGGGAGAAAACGTGTTGAAGGAGAAAAATAAAATTAAATTTGTGTGATAGAGGTGGATGAGTGGAGAATGAAAGAGGATGGTGGATGTGAAATGACTAGATTTTGAAGTGAATTTCAGTCCGAATTAAATTTCAATTACAGCGAACTTAATTATGGATTTTTGTAATTTACAAATACATTTGCAAGAGTAACGATAAATTAAAAATAAATAAATAATTATTCTATATGCGCAACGCGCGTGCTTTTTACTCGTATTATAAAAGTAGGAGTAGTTTGTCACTTTTTTGTGAGAACTAAAATACTCCTTTAATAAAACATATTCTTATTAAAAAAACGTATAAATAGGTAAATCTATAATTATATAAAATAATAATAATAAATTAATTAATAATACTAGAATTCTAATAGGGATAGGATTCTAAAAATTTTAAATAAAGAATTCTTATCATATATATATATATATATATATATATATATATCAATTATTAAAGTTTCCTAAAAATAATGCTAGTACGTAGACTAATAAAATAATAGCATTGGATTTGTTATTTAAAATGATTTGGAAAAATCTTGCCGACCTTTAAAGTAATAAATGGTAAATAGCATTAGAAATTGTTCCCATTATTTTCTTTTCCAATCATTTACTGTTATATATCATATAGTACCTAGGGCAAAAAGATAAAAACATGATATTCTATGAAAAGACGAACAAATAAATAAGTTGATATATATAAAGGAGATAAAAGTAAATAAATTTTTTAATTAAATCCTAATACACAATACAAACAGATGTATATAAAATAATAATAATTTAATTATATAATAAAATTCTACAAATAAAAAATTGTAGTAAAGTTATGTGAAAAGGCGATAAAGTAATTCAATAAAATTATTAGAATTAATACATTTATAATAATTCATAGTTTTTTTGGCTAGAATATTGTAACAATAAGGTCTCTAATAACACAATTAGAGATTCAATATAAAAAATAAAAGTGATATCTGTATATCTAGCTATTTATATATTATTATTAATAATTATATAGTATATTATTAATTTATATTTTATTATTATTATAACTAAGAGTTTGTGATTTATTTTTTTTTATATGAGTATATCTTTATTATTTTATTTGATGAGAATTATATTTTGAAAGTAAAGATGAGAGAAGAGTTAGAAGAAATAAGAAACAAAAGGTAAAATATAATAACATATTGAAATTAGATCGGAAGAATAAAAAGGGGAGAAAAGATAATAAATAAAAATTTAGAGAATAAATAAATAAGAAAAAAATGGTTAGCATATTAAAGTTGGGTACAATAAGGTTTTCAATTTTTTTTGAAAATGAACTGGTCGAAAAGGACCGTAGAATTAAAGAGGACCCCAACTCGTATATTAATAAACACATGCATAAAGGGAAGTAAATAAAATACATCAGCAAAACAAACGCAAAAGCAACAAGAGTCCTCATCTGAACATGAAAGAAGTTGCAAAAGTGGAAAGAATTGACAATGGAATTCTTCATGGTCTTCAATTTTATTAACTAATATGATACTTTTATTTTTGAATTTAAATACATATATTTTTATGAAGTCTTGCTAAATAGAGTTAATATGTATGTTAAGTTGGTTTGCTAAAACTATATCGAGAATTACTTAAATTTTAATAGATTAGGTGAAAGATAATTGTATATAAAAGAGAGAAAATCATATAAGAACAAGTTAAGAAAGTAAATAGGGGAATAAAAAAGAAAATAAAATAAGTGAAAGGAAAAAATAAAGATAAGAATAGGTAGAGTAAATGTAGCGCCCCAAAATCAACGCAGAAATTGATTCAGGAGCTTCACACGGGCTGCTGCACCTTGTGCGCAGGGTCGTGTGGGGCAGGAGCGCATGGGCTACCGCAGCACGTGCGTGAGGCCGTGTGGCTCTCCTGACCTTGTCCCACATCGGAATAACACACAGAAAAGTAAGGGTTTATAATCTAACCTCCAAATACAACCAACATGGGTTAACTCCTTTTTAGCAAGTGCTTCCTAGGCCAAACTTTAGGGTTGTGTTCGGTGGGGGCGAAGGTTATACCCGCGTGTTCAACGGGCGCTCAAGCAGGGAGAGTTCTCCTCTCCCCGCCTGGGGGCCGTGACAGTAAAATTATATAAAAAATTGATAATCCAAAATAACAAGTAGAATTGAGAGAGAGAGAGAGAGAGAGAGAGAGAGAGAGAGAGAGAGAGAGAGAGAGAGAGAACGTGTTGAAGGAGAAAAATAAAATTAAATTTGTGTGTGATAGAGGTGGATGAGTGGAGAATGAAAGAGGAGGGTGGATGTGAAATGACTAGGTTTTGGAGTGAATTTCACTCCGAATTAAATTTCAAATACAGCGAACTTAATTATGGATTTTTGTAATTTATAAATACATTTGCAAGAGTAACGATAAATTAAAAAATAAATAAATAATTATTCTATACGCACAACGCTCGTGCTTTTTACTAGTCTTTGTATATTATAAAAGTATGAGTTTCTTTCGGTGATTTAAGTTTGTCACATTTTTTATGATGACTAAAATACTTTTTTAGTAAATCATATATTCTTATTCAGTACCTGTACAAATATGTAAATCTATAATTATATACATAATAAACCAATTTAATAGTACTAGGATTCTATATTTGAAAGTTCTACTTGAATAAAACTTCTTATTTATCTAATAATTCTGATTTTTTATTAATAAATAAAAGATCTAAGCTAGCCGAATATAATTTATGCAATAATTTTTTTTTTTACATTTTCTGTTACTTTCCCATACTTGTACATTTCAAGTATAAATGCATTTACATAATTTGTATACAAGTTAATACGTAGTTTATATGTTTTATTTGGATTTTGATACAAATTAATATACGTGCTTTTTGTCAATTTTTAAAAACAACATATTGAATAAAGAAAAACGTCGAACTCAATAAAGAAAACACCACAATATTTTGACCAATTTTAGAAAATGAGATATTCAATAATAAATAAATGAAATTAATAGAAATAATAGAAATAAAATTAAATACAAAATTTCTAATTATAATTTGATGGACATTAAACCAAATACAAATTCTAATTGAATTCTATCTCAATTGAAATCAAATTACAATAATATCACATTATTAATCTTCCTTATTGAGTATAAGTTTCGAACCCAAATGCAACTTGAAATTGGGCTTACACTGCCCAAAAAATGATATCCATTGGTTACACTTGAATTCTAAGTTATAAACTCATTCATTTTCTTTCAATTTCCCGACGTGGGACAAGGGGTGCTACAGGAAATATAGTTGCTACAGGCTTCAAATAAGAAATCCAAGATACTACACTGCTCTTTGTTGGTCGACTGCTACAACAATATGCAGTAGACATTTACATAAAACTAGAGACAACAAGATTGAATTTCTATCGCCAAAATCAGAACAAATTTAAGAGCCGAATTGTATCAAGGAATTATGAATAGTGTCTTGAAAGGAGAGAAGAGGGGTGGAGAAGTTGGTAAAAGAATTATTATCCCTGCATCATTTATTGGGGATCCAAGAGATATGCAATGCATATATTTAAATGTCTTGGCATTAGTACAGAGATTTGGAAAACCGGACCTTTTCATTACAATGACTTGTAATCCAGAATTGAAGAAGATAAAAGAACAGTTATATCCTGATCAACGAGCTCAAGATTGCCCAGGTTTAACAGCAAGAGTGTTTTGAAGAAAGCTACAGGATTTGAAAGATCAGTCATTTAGGAAGGAAATATTTGGAAAAGTAGCAACAAACGTACATGTAATTGAATTTGCGAAGAGAGGATTGTCACATACTCATAATAATTTTGAAGTCCAAATACAAAATTACAACACAGATTCAATATGATAAATTTGTTTGTGCAGAACTTCTGATCAAACAAAATACCTTGAACTCTATGAGAAAGTTGTAAAACACATGAGGCATAGACCATGCAGAGAAAAAAAAATGAATAACTCTTGTATGTTGAATGGACAATGTAAATATCATTACCCGAGACTATATCGTGAAAGCACAATATAAGGTAAAGATGGATATTCAATTTACAGAAGAAGAAATACTGGAATCAAAAAATCCTTTTGGAGCAGAAAACGAAGATTTATTTGAAGTCGAGACTATAACAAATAAACATACTATAAAACAAGATGATGGAGCAAAGAAGAAAAGATATATCAAAAAGATAAAACATATAGAAGAATTGTGCATCCTAAGTGACAAAGAAGAGACACTTCGAAGCATCTTTAAGAAAAAGAAAAAAAAATTCAAAACATATACTCAAGAAGATCAAATAGGAGAAGAATTGAATTACGCGTAGTTGGACTAATATTTAAAACTTCTTCTAATTATTTAGGCTAATTTTTAGTAGCATTAGAATTACTTAGGCCTTTTTTAGTAGCATTAGTTATCCGGTTAGAATTATTTAGACCGTACCTTTATTGTATCATTTAATTATAACTATTACAATATTTAATACATTCAATTTATTATTAATAGTTATAGATTAAAATAACTAAGTATAAACATATTCAATAAATATTTATTTAGTATATTCGTATCAATTAAAAAGATTTAGATAAAAGTGCGAGTAACGTGCAACGCACATTAATAAAGTAATGATAAAATTAATGGAAATTAAAAAAATAAGTTATTTATACCAAATATTTAAAATTTTACAATTAAACTAATTTAAAATTATTTTCATTTAATTATTTTGTATAGGGTGTTATTATTAATTTTTGGTACTTTGTGATTGTACCCTACAATATTATTAATGTATAAGTACTCAATAATCATGTAATTAATGTAATTGAATCAAGAAAACCATCAAGTGATGGTTTATATATACATGTTGCACTAAATAATATTTGGTTCTGTAGATGTTTTGGAGGTTTGTTTCAGTTATGACTGTGGCCTGTTTCTACAGACTCAACCGTCAATCCAATTTTACAAGTCATGAAAATGGAAATCACTTTTCCCTTTTACAGGCGCATATACTGTTGTGAGTTGTGACAACTCACACATTAACTTGTCCTTCTTTCTTTAATACTATCGACTGCTCCTTTCAGCAGAACCCTTTTTTTCTTTAATTAATCACCAAAAGTAGGAAGATCAAATTAAGAAGCTAGTGTACAAGACAGAGTTAAGAGCCAGATTATGCTGAAGCTGAAGCTGAATGATGTGAAATCAGAACCATATATATCTCATGAGACTCTGCAAATTAAATTTATCCATCAACTATTGATCTCCTGAAAAGCTGCAACATATATATATATATATATATATATATATATCATCTCACTCTTGTATCTATAGTAGTTGTTTATTGTTATATTAATTATGGATAATTATCCATTGGAATGTACGTATAATAATTATTCGTCGAAACTTCTATGTAACAACATAATGACAGCTTCCATAAAAACGAATAATAAAAATAAAAATAATTGGGTGATCTGGGTATAACTTCACATCATCAATTAATTTCTTTATTATCAAAAAGGAAAAGTATATAGTTCAGGCCCATATTTATTTATTCATAATAAAAATATTGTTGAGAGTTTTGATGGAGAAATTATTCTTTTTGGTTGCTTCGTGTTTTAGTTTTATCGGTTGCCATTCCCCATTGTATAGATATATATATATATCGCTAATACATATATGAAAATTGCTCCAAATTTGTACCTGACAAAGGCGTGTACGTATGTTCTGCTGGTACATCCAAGGTTTTCCCATGCATATCAATTATCATATATATATATATATATATATATATTGACCATATATATAAAGCCGTTGATTTATTGTTTTCAACTATATTTTTTGGGAACATTAAAAATAATAAAGCTTTTTTACTAATTGTTTGCTCTTTTATTTGTCACTTGTAGCCCTAAATTTTCTGAACATTCTTTTTTATTTATTTATAAATTTGATTCTTGTCATTGCAAAGAGTCGAACTCAAATATCCGGAGAGTAATATCTGGTGTTCATTTGGTCAAATTCTAATAATAGTTTTCTGAACATTCTTTTATTTCAAAAGACAATAATAAAGAAAAAGAAAAGAATCACTATACGGAATTAAAACAGTACTTCTTCTAATGAAGAAAAATTTGCCATCCGTTAATTGCAATGAAAATTTTCTATTGATTTGGTTTATTAAAGTGGATGCTTGCAAAAAAAAAATTAAAAATCCTCTAAGAGAATGTTAAATAATATTGTTGGAGAATGTTTGAAGAAAAAGTTGAAATTACAGACAAAAATATTTGAGTGTTTGGAAAAAGAAAATGGAGATTGAAGCTAAAAAGCTCGTCTTTAGAGCTTCTCAAGTACATATAATTTATTTTCAGTTAGAATTAAGAGAAGTTAATTAATATTGAGATACGAATTAGCTAGTCATGTGATGACACGTACTAAAGAGAAATTAAAACGAATTATGTCGTAGTGAATCCAGCAAATGCAAAGATTCTGGAAGTGGTTTTGAGAATTAGATTTTGCAGGGTTTTATAGTAATATATAAAAGGATAGTGCTTATAACTTTAGTGTATATAGACAATTAAGTACAAATGATCGAGGAGATATACCTCAAACCACATTCGATCTTCTACACCTTCTAAAAAAGTTATAGGTATCTTCCTATATTTAACTGCATCATTTAATTCCTCATGTCGGAAATTTTTGCAATAAAAAATTCTATATTTTTCCCCAAATACAGCATAATGGTGACTTAATTCATTCCAAAGCACATGCGGGGACAACGGACAAGCAAGCACTTAGACTTTTGACTGTGCAAAGACGAATCAAGAATATATATTTAGCAACTATGATAAACTATACTGATGTGGTATGACTTAATTAGCAATACAGGCAAAGTTCGTGGAAAGACTCTCAGGTTCGATCTCCATTAAACACATTCGTTGGGAGGGGCGAAAAACCTTAACTGTGACTAAACTCTGAACTTGAAATAATGGACATTTGCATAACTCAACTACCAAAAGCTAGCTCAATTTGTCAAGCAATTATATAGTGAACACCACATCTTTAATTATTCCATGTGAGATGGTTTAACATAATTCAACACAATGGTTCCACACATGTAAATGTCCTAACTTAATTAGCAATATTTAAGGATGTCGATACGGATCAAACTTTAGATATATACTATATATATATCTATACCAGCAAGCTACTAATTAAGAGCATAAATTTAGATTCTCTTTTCTTCTTTAATTTCCCTTAGCTTGTGTTGTTGAAATGGAATCAACATTGAGAGTTAAATAATGGGTTAACCATACGGATTATTCGAGGAAAATGAACTTTAAGTGATGTGGTTTTGAAGTGGGTTTTCACGGGAAATTCTTGTTTATCCCGCAACTAGACCTAATTTTTTGCTCTTGATCAATGGTGTGAGGCTTAACATGTAAGTGATTTTTAATTTTAATATTGTAGCTAGTTCTGAGAACATATATAGTGTTTACGGCAAATACACACTAGTATTGATGGTATCCAATATTTTAGGCTCGACCTGATAAGTATTTTTAGCCCAATAATTCATAATGTATGTATTAAATTTAACAATAATTCTAATTAAATATGGACTCTTAATATTAATCTGATAAAACCCTAGAGGACAGATGTTGGACTGTGATTGGACAATAATAATCTTAATTAAGCCCATTAATAAACCAAAAATAAAGAGGTAATTAATAAATAAGAATTCAACTAAGGAAAATATTCCTAACCCTAATCAAATTAGGGCTGCGATGAATGCCTATATAAAAGGTTCAATCCCTCATAATCAGACACTCTCAAAATTATCACGCAATACAAACACCGGAATCGTTGAAGCATAATTTGAAACGCATCAAGTATAGAAAAATGAGTACTTAATTAAAATACCTCATGGTATTAAAAAAATCATTAGTGTAAAAAATATTATGATTATGGGTTGCCTACGAAGTGTATAATATGAAAGTAGTCTATATTCTCTGTACGAGGTTTTTATTTCCATTGATGATATCCAGATATGGATTAGCCCATTGCTATGGTTCGACATTTTAAATTGCTAAAGCCCAATAACAAATGACATTCTTTTGGAGCGGATTCTAACTGGACTGACCATGGGAAGCTTATTAACAAATTTTGGAGAGAAATGTTGACCTATTCTTTCGTTTACAAGGAAAATAATATGATCAAAAAATTTATTAAAAGAAAAGAGATTGATTATGATTTTTGGTCCATCTCCATGATTCAGATCCAGACCTCTTAGAGACAGTAGACAAAAGCAGCTTTGGCGTGCACTTATCCCACATTTCATGGAACTTTGTTCAGTCTTTATATAATTGCATTGGAGAAAAGAAAACCTATGATTCACTTCGGTCCCAACTCCAAGAGAAAAATCGAGTGATAAATAACAGAGGAAGAAAGCACATATTATTTAAGGGAATAGAGGCTAAGCATGTACAAAACGACATGATTAAAAGTGTGTGCTAAAAAGGGGGCAAAAGGGTTTTCTGATACCAGAACTACGTTAGAAAAGAAAGAAAGTGCAGTGCTCTAAAATGAGTGTGAAAAAACTTTACAGACACTAGAAGATTCTCTGAATTCTTTACTTTTGATAAAAAAAATGCTGAAAGAAATTACCGTTGGGATGCCCCAGTTGATTCAAAATGACAGTACTCTTGGTCTTGATATGTTTCATCCTAGAAATATGAGCCTTATGCCAATAATCAAAATCAGATCTTCAAACTACAACCACATGGGAAAAAACAATAGAACTAAACTTAACTTCACCTGGTTATTTCTCTTGTTGCATTTCTCTTCTTTCATCCATGGCTTCAAAGATGACCTTGATGAATCTTTAGATACCGTTCTTCACGATCATGCTTTCAGAGTTATGATGCATCAACGTCCTCACACTGGTGCTCTTTATAATGCTAGTCTCCCAGCAAATCTAGCAGGAATAAAAGTTTCGGTTGTCGGCCTCAGGAGCAGAACTCTGTGGAGAAAAGGTGCAAATTTCAGTGATTTTATCATCCCACCAAAAACCCTTCCGGTGCCTTATGTCAAGAGGCTTGTCATTGTTTATCATAACTTAGGCAATTGGTCTTCTTTATACTACACCTTATCAGGCTACTCCCTAATAAGCCCGATTGTTGGTTTTCTTGTTTATGATGCATCACATTTTATCAGTAGCAGAAACTTGTCAAAAGTTGAGCTCAACACGATGGGAAAGCCCATTTCAATTGAATTTCGAAACTCAATGCAAGGAAATGTAAAGAGAAAATGTGCTTACTTTGGTATTTCGGAGGAAAAAGTTATGCTGAGTGATATGAGCTTGCCTAATGTGTGTTACAGCAGAAGCCAAGGCCATTTCTCGATAGTAGTTCCTTCCAAGAAGCAGCAGAAGATGTGGCCCTTTTGGATTATGGGGTTTATGGCTGGATTTGTGGGGCTGATCTTGGTTGGATTGGCTGCAACGGTGGCCGTTAGATCGTTTGTGGGGAAGAGAACTCAGGAAATGGAGAAGGAAGCAGATGAAGGAGAGTGTCTGCAAACATCTTGGATTAATAGCAGCAAAATGCCGCGAGCTGAAGTGACGAGAACTCAGCCTGTCCTTGAGAGCACCACTCTTCCGAATCCGAAGCTGTCTTGGTATGCTAATTAATGTTTTCTCTTTTCCATTGTTTTCATTAGAATCCTCTTTTGGTAGCAGTCTTTCGACTGTTTCAACATATTCAACTACCGGCCTGGAATATAGCGTTATACCAGTTGTACATTGTGAAACGGATATCTCAAAGTATATTGGAAATACATAAGATGCAACGTGCATATGAGATTGCAGCACTTTTATGGTCATTAGGTGAATACAATCACCTGCACTGCACCGCATCATATCAATTTGTTGTTCACTAGCACTTCCACAGTTTAACTGAATGCATAATTTACATTACATAGAAAGCACAAGAAGAAATTGCATGTCTTCACATTCCTATATAAGAGGTGTAAGTGTCAGTGTGAGACTGTGAGTGGTGTTAAAAAGTCACTCCTAAATGATGCCGATATAATATATAAGAGCGAATACGTATTCAATACAATAGTAAAGAGATACTAACCAAGTCAATTATAATATATGATCATAGGAGTCGAATCTCTTGCAATGTCTTAAAAGCATTTTATTTGTTGAATAACAATTACATAAATCGATGAAATAAAATTTCTAACTAGTCAAAAGATATCTCATAAAAACCTTCAAAAGTACCTGACATCGTGTATGTTAACCAAAACGCTAGAAAAAATAGGTAAGCTTTCTTCATTTCTGGAAATGCTTTGCCTGATTATATGTTTTAATGCCTAAATAAGCACAATAGCCTCCAAACAGATTTTTAGAATAGTCTATAAGCCATTAGGGTCAAAAAACTTATATATTTTAAAAGATATGCTCCTCTTATTAACTAACTGCGTACAACAAACCTGAGACTACAAAATATGTTTGCTATGAGGGAGCAAGAAATCCTCATGAAGAAATACAACTCAAGTTCAAATAAATGCCTCAAGAACACCACCAGCCTCGAACAATTTCAACAACAAAATTACATCAACTTAACCTCAATCCAGCCCTTTTCATTACACTCTGGCCTTCCGAGCAAGCTTAGCCCACTCAGTATGGTAAGATCCAGAACGATCAATCCTCTCGTAAGTATGAGCACCAAAATAGTCCCTTTGAGCCTGCACAAGATTGGCTGGAAGCCTCCCACGCCTATACGTATCAAAATACTGCAAGCTTGCAGACATTCCAGGAACACTAACCCCTTTCTGAATTGCCAACCCCACAACCCTCCTCCATGCTGCTTGTCTCTGCACCATTTCCCTCGCAAATTCTGGGTCCACCAACAAGTTTGCAAGCCCCGGATTTCTCTGATATGCTTGCTTAATCCTATCCAAGAACACAGCCCTAATAATGCATCCACCTTTCCAAATCCTAGCCAATTCCCCCAAATTCAAACCCCAAGCTTTCTCCATACTCTTTGCTCTCAATAAATTCATTCCTTGCGCATAACTACAAATTTTGGAAGCATAAAGGGCTTGCCTAACATCATCAATCAATCTCTTTTTGTCCACTCCTGTCACATTATTAATCTCTTCCTTCAAACCTTCCCTTTCGAAGATTTCTGCTGCTGCTTCTCTCTCCTCCTTCAAGCCGCTCATGTACCTACTATCTAAGGAAGCTGCAATTGTTGGAGCAGCTATTGAGAGCTCAGCTGCTTGCTGCACTGTCCATTTCCCAGTGCCTTTCATCCCAGTCTTGTCCAAAATCTTATCCACTAAATGTCCATTTCCTGTTTTCTCATCCTTCACCCTAAATATATCAGATGTAATCTCAATCAAGAAGCTTTCCAACTCACCACGATTCCACTCCTCAAAAATCTCTGCGAGCTCATCATTGCCCAAACACCCGACGTTCTTCAGAACATCATAAGCCTCAGAAATCAGCTGCATATCACCATACTCGATTCCATTATGCACCATTTTCACAAAATTACCAGAACCCCCTTCGCCAATGTAAGTAACGCAAGGCCCATCATCCACCTGCGCTGCAACCTTCTCAAGTATATTATGAATATTCAAGTAAGCCCTGTGGGATCCACCAGGCATCAATGAAGGCCCATTGCGGGCCCCATCTTCGCCGCCAGAAACACCCATACCCAAATATAACAAGCCATTAGCGGATGCGTCGACCATGCGACGCTCAGTGTTTTCATACCACTCGTTGCCTCCGTCGATGATAGTGTCGCCTGGCTCCATGTAAGCAGAGACCGCGGATATGGTTTGGTCAACGGGGGCACCAGCTTTGACTAAGATGATAATTGAGCGGGGTTTAGTGATTGAAAGGACGAAATCTTTAGGGGTGTAGTGTCCGAAGAGAGGGAGTTGACCTTCACGGTGAGCGCGATCTAAGGTTTCGTCTACTTTGGAAGTGGTGCGGTTGTAGACTGAAATAGGGAAGCCTTTCTCAGCGATGTTCAGGGCTAGGTTTTGGCCCATCACGGCGAGCCCCGCTAGCCCGATATGCGATAGTGTAGCTGATTCCATGGCGGCTGTAAGCTTTTCCCAAGAGAGACTACAGACAAACAGTCAGTAGAGATTTAGGAAGAGAAAGTGGAGAGATTCATATGTTTCATGTGGCGGAGTGAGATAAAAATAAGACCAATCAGATTATTGTTTGCTCAATTGACGGAATTGCCCTCCGTATTATTTCAAATTTTAATATATGCTACGACTACGTTTTAATAACTAAATATGCTACTTGAAACCACTGATCTGATTACCTGTTTCAACAAATACCGTATAATTATTCTTCGGTTTCTGATTTATTTTTAAAATTATTTTATAAATTTCTTGAAATTGGTGATCTGATTACCGGTTTCAAATTATTTTTTTATTTTTAAATATTTTATAAATTTCTTGAAACCGGTGATCTGATTACCGGTTTCAATAAATACCGTATAATTGTTCTTTGATTCCTGATTTATTTTTTTATTTTTAAATATTTTATAAATTTCTTGAAACCGGTGATCTGATTACCGGTTTCAACAAATACCGTATAATTTATCTTTGGTTCCTGGTTATTTTTTTATTTTTAAATATTTTATAAATTTCTTGAAACCGGTAATCTGATTACCGGTTTCAACAAATACCATATAATTGTTCTTCGGTTCCTGATTAATTTTTTTATTTTTAAATATTTTATAAATTTCTTGAAACCGGTGATCTGATTACCGGTTACAACAAATACCGTATAATTTTTCATCAAGCAAGGGTCAAGTAATAGTTTGCTAAGATTTTGACTTCCAACTTTTGAACTTCAAATTTGTATTGATGAGTATGTAAAAGTTCACATGTCACAATTAACATGAATTAAATTGGGTTGATATTCTCACTAAATTTTGAATATTAACAAGTTGATTGTAATATGTTCTATTTCATTGATTTGAAAAGTTTTACTCTTCACTTGTTTATTGAATTTATATTTTATTTCAACTTTATATTTCATCGAGACATTAGTGTTTACATTCAACCAATATACCGAATAAAATATAAGAAATGGAACAAAAGATATGTTTCGAGTGGGTGAACAAATAAAACCATCTTCTTTACTTCAACCATAAATGGATCGGGTGCATCCCATCCCATCTTCATAATTTTGCAACTACAGTGGGTGCAATTCTCCTTGTTTAGAAAGGTAAACCAAAGTCCACAAGCATGATCATTACCAACAAAAATACCTCTACTAAACAACACGCCACACTCGACAATGCAAAGACAAATTCTTGAAGTCTTAACTTGGAAGACAATATAGAGAAAAACTAGAACAACAACAAATAGTGATGCTCTATCGTATCTAAACGAGAAGGAAAAACAATATTTGCACATACACAAAACAGGTTCTATCTTCTGTTCCTTTAGGCTATCAATTTTCAGCACCAAAAAGATGCAGTATAGAAACAAAATTACTGCAAATAACAACTTACAAGATTCAAAGCAGAAATTTACAATCTTGTCTGGCACCATCACAAATACACGTCTCTGCCAATCAGATATCAGCTCCAAAACTCAAATCACATCTCGATGAAATAATTCCCATCTCCAGACAAAAACAACTATTTCCAGTCAACATGAAAATCTTTGTATGCCTAACTAACTGTCAGCAGTCTGGATTGAGTCTCTGCAGCAGCTCCATGCAAACACACAACAAATTCTCTGGAGCTTCAGAGCCCCCAACCATTTCAGCAACAAGAAATAGCGAGACTACAGTTTCAAACTCATGAAATTGATGTAAAGAAATTAGTCTACTTCTGAAGCTTTACTTCTTATGACCTTTTCCTCGATTTCCAATAACTTGGCAAATAAGCTGCTGTACTGTACCGACAACCAAAAAACTTTACAAGATTTTGGCAATCCCTTTCGATCAATTCTTCACTGCCCTCTCCACTTAGATGACTCAAGTAAGTTTTTCCAACATAAACATAACTGAGCTGCTGCCATAAGAGCACACACAAACCAAGGCCCACTGAAACACTAGCGATAAATAGGTAAACTAGAAAAATTCCTCTTGGGGATAGGAACACTGCTGATCTCAAGAAAGCAAGAACGTGTTCCTTTGCGAAACTGGAAATCAATTCAGCATTAACAATCCCGCTCAATAGATTGATAGACCTACGGTCTAGAGGAGGCCACATATGGATTGCAGCATAGGAAGTCATAATGGCAACATAAAGTGTACTGATGACTGTAGATATAAGAAAGAGAATAAAACACCGATGATTTGCAGCACCTACACAGTTCCCAATCTGCATCATCAATGAAACAAATTAACAATTACACATGACTACCATAACAATATAGCATGTTCATATTTTTCATACAAAAAATGTAGACTTACAAAAGGGCAATGATGATCCATGTCCAATACACACATCCCACATGAACTGCAGTGGTGAGTGCGAGGAGGTTTTGGCTTTGAACAATAGTGACAGAAGGTATGATTCTCAAGTCCACCTTTCCCCACTGTTGGATAGCTACCCCAGAGTATTACTGGTGGAGAACCAGCTGGCCAAAATGCCGAAAGGCAAAATAAAGATAAAGTAGAAATAGATAAGATCGCTGCTAATGTCAAGTGGAGAACTCCAAAGGAGAAGCTTATCGAGAAGACTACAGGATAAACAGCCCAGATGCCGCCACCTGTATCACCAATATCAATTGAGTACACAATATACCAAAGCCCACAAGCCAAAGAAAAAAATATCTGGTCACCTATATATATCAGATAACACAGTTAACATTAAGGAAGCATGAATAAATATACTCCATTAACGAAAATGGGACCCTCAAACAAATTCAATTTTCTTCTTTCTTCTATCTAAACACTTGGATAAAATTCAAATTTCTGAGCTAATATGTCAAAACACAAAGATCAGTGCAAGAAATAACCATGAAAGTATGTGTTTAAATCAAAATACAGATACCCATTCAACACTAACACATCTACAACTTTCAGAAACGGTCAAGTCCTGGATTAGGTAAAACTCTATATTCAATGTCTTATATGGAGGATTAAAGTGCTGCATAGTCCAGGTGATTGGAGTCAGATGTGATAGAAGGGTCCGTATAGCATGGGCTGAAACGACATATTAAAAAAAAAAAAAAACTAACTAGAGGCAAGTTATCCGCAATCGAGCTAAAAGAGCATTCAACTCTATCATCTGTAATGTCAATATCTACAAGCATAAAATGCCAAAAAGTCCATTCAGATGAAAAAACATTTGCACGTCCTGTTTCGAGCTGCAATAGAGCAAGTAGACCTCGAGCAACCAAGAAAAACACACTTTTGTGAGATTAAACATATCAATTTGGGTGGTGTTTATCAATTTGGGTGGGATAGCTAACAAGGTGTGGCATACTTACATATAACGAAGAGCATAAATAAAATCACGATGCTAACAAAACAGCGGTCGCGCAACCGTTTCAAACTAAAGTACTTCTTATCACTTTTCACCACATTTTGCTTTGTTATAGCTCCACACCAGCCGCATTTAAAAATAGATGCACAAGGAGAAACAAGAACGCGAAGTCCACAACCCCAACAATTTGTTTCACGATCCATACTCACAGATGCCAACAGATTATCCTCCTGCAGTTTAGCACATCAATAAGCAACCAATTTGTGCTTGTACGTGTGTTCAGGTGCATTGAAGAGGTGTACGTTGTGAGGTGGAGGAAACAAAAATATGATGATAAAAGCCTAAATTGCCTCACCCAAGAAGTAAATGAAAAATCAAAAGATCCCTTTAATCAGCAAAATCAGTAATCTCCAAATGCACGATTCTAAAGCTGGGGTGAGATTGGTGCAAAAAAGAGCCTTAAAACACCCATTTTCCACTGATTCTTGTTCAATAAACATTAGATGTGAAAACATTTTGCCCTATGAAACTATATACGCTTTTGCACTTTGCCAACAAAAACTTTATTGGGTACACTTTGCAATATACACGCTACATGAAATTTACAGTAAACTATATAGTATATATTGACATATTTAAATGGAATAATCAGTCGAAACAGAACTCATGGCTGCTTTCAGATAATACCTGGTAATTCTCTAGCAACCATGTGATAAATACGAAACGCTTACACTTCTTTCAACAGATTATTCAGTTGGAGTATGACAATATATATTATGAAGTTGGCAAAATGCAGAAACGGATAACATTTGGGGCACGAAAATGTTTTCTACCCTAAACATGAACAAAAAATATCTAACTAAATCAAGTATAAACAACTATGGCCTATTGCCTTAGAAAGATTAAATCGAGTAAGAGCCTGCAACCGGACATGTAATTATCTACATCACATGCATAATCATAAACTGGTTAAATGCAAAATCAAATTATCAGTCAACGCCTCATAATTCCATAAAAATCCTACACAAAACAATCCATATCAAAGATTCCCACAGTAAAGAAATAAAACCCAAGAAAGCTGGCAAAAATATTAGGTTATCGCGCGGAATCTTTCGGATTAAACACACAAACATCCTCGCACGATCTCATAAATTACAACCAATGATATTACCCATAACATAGGTTGAAGGATTCTGTTAAGGCGAGAATTACCCTCTGAGCGGCGTCGCTGTTTGAGGCACCGGAGCTGGGGCTGGCGGAGTTCGCGAAATCCATGCTTCGTCCTCAAGCACCCAAACAAACGGTTTCTGGAAAATACAAGTGGATGAAAGGAAAATTCAATAAATATAATGGCAAGATATTCAAATTCAATCAGTCCGTTGCCCAAATAATATGCCTTAATTAGTTTTGTACGCCTAATGGTGCAGCGAGAGAGTGGGTCAACAGGGAATATATTATCAGCAAAGAAAATCAGAAGATTAAGACCAATGTTTTAAAAACCGGACCGACCGCCAAATCTATGAACCGGCCATGGATACGGTTCCGTCACACCTTAAAAACCGGATACACTACAAAACGTCCATTTTCGTCAAAACTGTTGGCCCGGCGGTTCAACCGTCGACCCGATAGGCCTTCAGGTTTGGTGGAACCGCCCGGTTCTAATAATCTGAAAAATTCTGGCCTTTTTTCCCGTAAAAAAACAAACAGATTTCTCTTTTTTTTTTTTTTTTTTTTGCGTTTTACTTGTCACGAGTCTCACCGCGCGCTCTCTCTCTCTCTCTCTCTCGATCTCGTTTTGAATCTGAAGAGAGACAATGGAGATACGAAGAGAGGAAAGCATAAAAGAAAGACAAAAAAAGGAGAAGGGAGAGAGTGGCGTAATGGGGAAAGAGAGAGGCATAAATGAGAAAGGAGAATTTGTAGGATTTTTTGTTTCTTTATAATTAAGAGGATTGGATTAGTAGGGATTTCCATATAATCAATGACAATTTTTTTTCTCTAGAATTAGATTCGTAGCTTGCTTTTTTGTTTTTCATTTTATACTTGATTGGCATTTAATTATGGTTGCTTGATCAATAATTATATTACCATATTGGTTTGTAGATATTAAATATAAATAAGAAAAATATATATATCTTAAATATATTATTGAATAATTCTTTATTAAAATATTATTATTAATATTTATGACTTAATTATGATGTCACTTGTTCAACTGTGATTAACCTAACAATTGAACCAGTAACCCATGACCCACTTAATTTTCTGTTCGACTAACGGTCCCTTTTTAAAACATTGATTAAGACTAGATTAGAGCTTGAAATTAGTTATTAATAGAGTGAAATAGAATTAAAGAATAACAAAATATTACAACAACTTAATATGTCTTTGAATTCCAAAACCAAATTACTAGCCGGTTATTCACCGTGTCAATTTCAAGAGCTGAAGCTCATTAACATTCCAGCATTCATCCTATCACAAAAAGACAACTTCTACTATATGTTTTAATCACATCAATTACAACGCGTCGTCACTCACGCCTCACCAAACTCTCTTTGTACTTAATCTAACCATCTTTAGAGTTTAAGCACATTCTTCCTGAACTCAGCTATAAACACCTCATCCTTCGTTCTAACTTCAAGAATGTGATAATCATACATGCATATATATCCACCGGGACAACATCACCAACAGGCAACGATCTTAATTGGGGTCCACAATGAAACGAACAACTCTCATTATTTGATTCATTTGCAGGTTTTGAATAACCAAACTTTTGCGATCCTGGTTTTATTCACGACATTTGATTTGTAGCAATCCCTATTATGACAACAATATACAAGCCCGCCTGAATGGCTACATCCAAACACAAGCACAGAACAATTCAGAGAAATGACAGAAACACTCCAACTACGTCTCTTAACCTGTTTCCACAACACGAGAAACATTCCTTCTTTCATTAATCTGATCGAAGCTTCACTCTCGCGCGGTGCTGTACATAGAGAAGGACTTTGTGCCTATGCAATGCACCTAATGGAGTTCTAAGAAAGATCCTTGGCTATTTTAATGGTCCACAAATTAAGAAAGAACGGAATACCGTTCTCGAACAGGAAGCAAACCTCAGACCCAAATCAAGTAGTCGTTGCTTTTGAGGCTTTCCAATATCTCAGCCACGTGTCGAAACGACCAACAACTGCGATCTCCTCAATATCTACCATGCATGAGGACATCTGCAATAGTGCTTCCAGAAAGAACGTAACCATGATAATCCTCCCTTTCCATAAACATCAAAGGCTCGACGAACGATTGGAAACCACATAGACCGAGCTGAGACATATTAAGAAGATATTCCAGAACGCATGCCGTGTTTGGTCACCATATTAGTTGACCGAACACAGCACGTGTTCTAGAACATTTTTGTTGACATGCCTCAGCTCGGTTCATGTGGTCTCTAATCGGCTATCGAGCCTCTATGCTTATGGAAAGCGAGGATTATCATGACTACGTTCTTAATTTCTGGCTGCACTATTGCAGATGTCCTCATGCATGGTAGATGTTGATGAGGTCGTAGTTGTTGGTCTTACCGACATGTGACTGAGATGCTAGAAAGCCTCGAAAGCAACGACTACTTGATTGGGTTTGAGGTTTGCTTCTTGTTCGAGAACGGTATTACCTTCTTTCTTAATTTGTGAACCATTAAAATAGCCGAGGATCTTTCTGAGAACTCAATTAGGTGAATTGCATAGACAAGAAGTCCTTCTCTATGTACAGTACTGCGCGAGAGTGAAGCTTCCATCAGATTAATGAAAGAAGGAATGTTTCTCGTGTTGTGGAAACAGGTTAAGAGACGTAGTTGAGTGTTTTCCTTCCTCTGAATCATTATGTGCTTGTAATTGTATGAAGTTATTCAGGCAGGCTTGTATATTGTTGTCACAATAGGGGTTGCTATGAAAGTTGTGAATAAAGCCATTTAGAGCATGATAGCATCAAAAGTTTGATCATTCAGCCACGTCCTTGACTGCAGCAGCGGACATGGCCATTCGTCCTACATCGGTTGTTAAAAGCTTGAGTTCAACCAAAATACGAGCCAAGACTGGAAAAGCTGTGATGGAGAGTGCCACTCCCACTCCCATGAATACGAGAAACAGGCCCTCGTTTACGTCCTTGGAAATGGTGGCCCTAGGGGCAAATGAGGTTCCTATACCCATATTAAATGAGACTGATATTCCCTCAAGAACAATGCATAATGCATAATGGATGGCTTGACACTAGTTTTTATTTATGAAGGAGTTCCCTATCCGGCTAGCACCTAGCGCAACAACTTATCAAAGAAATCCCAACAACCTTCCACCAAGAATCCCACTATATCCAACCAGCAAAATGCCAAAATCATAGTCCTCCACATCAATCTTGCATGATAACCAAATAATAATCCAATCCGCTTCCACCACTCTTCCCAACAAATTTAGCCCATCGATCCACGGTATACCACGTAGTCATTTGCCCTCTTCCTAGCTTTTTTCAATTATAAGTCTTCGTCCCTTTTCTTTTTTTTCTCCCGATAAAAGAGAGCATCAAATTTAAATGTTTTTTGGTTACGTCAGAGCGTTAATTATAAGTCTTCGTTTACATTTTTTGAACTTAGAGGGGTGAATACAATTTTCCCAAGAAAATCGATACAATCTAAACTAAAAAATATAAATATTCAGTTGTGCTAACTAAACAACATATGATAAACCAAACATTTTTAATTAGGTGATTGAAACTTTTAGGTAAATGGCAATTATAATGACATTTGCAATTTCAGTCCTCTCCGAATTTGGTTATGCAATTTAACCTCTTTTAATTTTCGTCGGTTGTAACTTGCATTCTATTTTCTTTACGAAATTAACAGGAAAAATCCACGTCACCCTCCGCATCTCATCTTCAATCAAAATCGTTGACCTAGCTGCTTGTTTGTAAGAGTTGACCAAGATATAAAGGCCAACTCAGCCATTTTTATGATGGGGAAATTCCACTTTCAAAAATCTTTTTTTTTTGTGTAAACATTGAAAAATATTAAAATTAATAACATCAATTTCCAACCCAGACGACACAACAACCCCCACCCAAACCCTTTTCCCCTTCGTCGCCCCCACCTTTTATCTCCCTCCGCTGTCCCCCAACACTGAAATTCTGAATGTAACGGAATAGCATTAACCTTCAAAGCTAAAGGCAATGTTAAAACATGAAGTAAGATCTCGAAATGCAACGTTGAATATATCTCAAAAATCTCCTCCCTAACTCTAACCACCATAAAAAAGAAATGCCTCCAAAATGTATCCTTAAAACATTGTTACTTTTTGAAATTAAACGAAAATTTAAACTTATCATTCATCATATTATATATCTAAAATTATTACTTTAACAAAATTTAACATTAAATTTGGTTTTGAATAACACACAGTCTAATTTCATATCCAATAGAATCAGAGTTACTTATTATAGAATTGTCTCATTATGTGCAACTAGTAGGAAATCAAAATTCTACTCTCCAATATTCTTTTATTCACTCCTTCATATTTTCACTCCTTGGAGAATATTATTGAAGATTTTCGCATTTTATTGCACAAACCATTACAGGTTTGCACCAGACACGTGAAGTTAAATCATTTCACATCGAATAATCAAATATGTGGTATTCACTATATAATGGCTTGGCAAACATTTCCTCCAGAGCTAGCTTGTGGGGATTAAGTTAGGCTAAGATCCATTAATTCAACAAAGAAGATAGAGAAAGAAGATGGCAGTTTTCTACAGATGTGATTATTCTTATTTTTGAAAGATAAGTAACAAGGAGGGTTCATAGCTCAGTGGTAGAGCATTTGACTGCAGATCAAGAGGTCACCGGTTCGTATCTGGTTGGGCCCTTATATATATATATGTGTTGCACATCTGTATATATTTTTTTAGATAAATTACCTTTATGTTTCAAGATAATCAGACTGGGGTGAAAGAAAAAAAAAAAAAAAAGATTAAACTGAGACAAATAACAAGAATATTTTTTAAAAATTAGTAAACTGGAAACTAAAGAAGTAATTAATGCTTTTTTTTTTGAAAAAAAATTGAAATTAACGTTTATCAATAAGTAAAATTATTTTTTTCAATTAAAAAAGTTAAATAGTTTTTGTTGTGAAAAAATCTTGAAAATTCAAAATTTGGTTAATCCAAACAAACCCATTACTATATTGCATAGTATAGATAAGGCTATTACCACTAAATTTAAATCTAATACACCTATTCTGTCAGCTCACAAACTAGTTAAACAATTGATTATATCCCAGTGATTGGGTAATAGAGCCAAAGGCAAAAGAAACTATTAATTTTACCACAACATATATTGACTAATGCGGCATAAAGCCTAACCACCTACTGACATATCTTGACGGTTTGGCACTATACGCTAGTTTCACCAAAATATTTGGAGTTATTGGTAGGGAAAACTTTACACCTAACAACATCAAAAACAGTATTTCATTTGCAGGATTGATAACATAATGAGTCTAATTAAACAGTACTGTTCCATTTTCTTGATGCCTTCTCAATTGCAGGTACGCTCTTACTAAAGGACTCCCACTGCTCCGTCGACAGGTTTATTCCTGCAAATGTCAAGAGAGACCAAACATTTTTCTTCATCTAAATTTACTTAAAGAAAACTGCAATTTAAGCATCACCATGAAGTATAGAAATAATTATGAAAAAAATCCTGAAGTTTGGCCTTTTTTCAAAAAAAAATTCTAAAACCTTAAAAATTATAAAAAGTACCCTGAGTCTGTTAACATCCGTTATTTAGGGGGCTACTTGTAACTGGGGATATCTTTTGTAATTTCTAAGGTTTGAGGGCATTTTTCATAAACGATGTAAATATCAGGGGTTATTTGTAATTGACCCACAAAGTATATAGGAAAAGTAAGTTACAAAATTTTCCAGAAAATTATATGTCTTGTGATTTGGAGTTTAATGCTGCTGTAGATGTATTTAATTGCAGCAGGCAGAGGAAACAAATTAAATTTGGGCATTGTTGTAAACTTACACCCTCCCATGAAAGGGTTCGTCAAAAAAAGAGCTGCAACCAAGCTATATTATTCTTCATATTCAATTTTTGACTTCAAATTATTTAGTTGTAACCTAATTATGTTCTACAAGCCAAAACTTAAAATTGGAAAAAACTCAGGCGACAAATAATGCGGCCACCCTGAGCTTTGCCGCCTCTAATTCTTTTGTTATCCTCCTCCTCTTCGTCCTCCTGTTCTTGTTTCTGCTGCTCCACCTCCGCTTTATCCTGTTGTTCCTTAAGGTACGGCTCGACAGCTTGCCTAATAAACTTCTACCGTGTCAGCTCAGAAAGGTCCGTTTCCAAATTCCACCTTATTATTATCTATCTGCTGCGGTGAGTAAAAATGGTTAAGGGGAGTTGTGGTTGTTAGCATTCACAAGAAATTGGTTTTTGTTCACGGGAAAGATTTTAGTTAGAGTTTCAACTACTTTCTGTGAGTGTCGAAACTTCCTTCTTTAGAATTGGGTAGCAAGTATATATAAATTGGTGTTCATGGTGTCATTTTTGTGTTTATGTTTCCGTGTGGCAGAGAGAAATTCATACTTCACAAATTTATGTTACTGATAAATGGCTCATTCTACAGCAGATTTGAATCAGAGCGAAGCAGTTGAAATTAGCAAGGATGAGAATGGAATTTCACGGGTTCTGCTTCGGAGTCCACGCGGTGCTTCAGCAATGGTGCTAAAATATTTCATCAAATAAATTAAGATCTATTTTTCTTGAATTAATTTCATATATTTTCATAAATGGAGGACAGGTTAGTCTTTATGGAGGACAGGTTCGGTCCTGGAAAACAGAATGGGGCGAAGAACTGTTGTTTACTAGTAGAAAGGTGTGAGTGACGATTATAAGCTAGTTCTTGATATTATAATATTACTTATCCATAAGAAATTGGATAATTAATCTTTTGAGATACTATCTCTGTAATTATACATTTTGGCCTTTTTGTTTATGTGTTTGATTTAACCTGTTGGCAGGCAATTTTGAAGTCCCCTGCAGCTGTAAGGGGAGGAGTTTCTGTTTGTTTTCCAAAGGTCCTCTGATATATATTTCTTTCTTGGACGAATTTTTTGCTGCATTAGACTGACTGATACATATATAACTACTTGTATCTATGTATGTATTTATTTGTGATTTGTTGATTAATTAGTTTGCAAATATTGGCGAGCAACATGGATTTGCGAGGAAAAGAATGTGGGTAATTGAAGAAAATCCTCTGCCTCTGCCTCTAACTTCCAGTACTAACAAGGCCTTCATTGATTTGCTTCTTAAACCATCTGATGATGATCTCAAGTGGTGGCCTCATCGGTATGCATGCAGAAATTAATTAATGTAATGTCCATTGATTTAATTAATTATGTAAATGATGTTGTGGGCTGGTTTCAGTTTTGAATTCCGTCTTAGGGTGACTCTAACTGTTGATGGACATCTAACTTTGGTATCACGCATCCGAAATGTACAATATTCCAAGCCTTTCAGTTTCTCATTTGCCTACCACACCTATTTGTCCGTCTCCGATATCAGGTAATTAACAACATCATCATTTCATTTCGAGATCATATATGCATATATTAATTTCATTAACATGCAGTGAGGTAAGAGTGGAAGGCGTGGAAACTCTCGACTATTACGACAATCTTGTGAATAGAGAGCGATTTACACAAAGAGACACCTTAACCTTTGAATCTGAGGTTATTAATTATCATTTTCTTAATTTTATGATAATATTATCAATTAATATAATTTACCATATATATGTTAATGTCCTGCAGGTGGATCGAGCTTATCTTAGTTCTTCAGAACCGATTGTTGTATTCGATCACGAAAAGAGGAGGACATTCGTGATAAAAAAGGACGCTGGACTTCCAGATATTGGTAAGCTGCATGCACCGCACCTATATACATTGCTTAATAACAATGTTAAAAGATACATAAGTACTAATTAATATTTATTATTCTGATCTGAAATTTTTTGAGAATTAATCATAGTGGTTTGGAATCCATGGGAGAGGAAATCCAAGTCTATCATCGATTTTGGAGATGAAGAGTACAAACATATGGTTTGTGTTGATGCAGCTTGTATTGATAAACAAATAACTATCAATCCAGGAGAGGAATGGACTGGACGAGTAAAACTCTATACTCGATAGAATTAAGCTAGCGATCATATTAATTGCACTTAATTAATTTGACCTACCTTAGATAACTCATGTACTCAATACAATTAATAAGTCAAATAATTGCATTCTAGCTAGCTACGTCATTTAATTTTTGCTATATATATTTCTAAGAAAATGACTGCTCATATCATATGTTTTCATATTCTTGATTCTAAAGCTAAACAATACTGAAAGTACTGTTTCTTCAACCAATGTGGAAGAAATTGTCGCGACCCACTTTCTAAATTGGCTGATTGTATATGGTATTTTCTGTAGGGTGGCTGTCTAGGCGGGTATTCGGGTTTCTGGGTACCCAAATATTTTACAGAAACACCCAGCCCTATGTCATCAATTTTTTGTACGGAAAACCCAACATTTTGTCTTTGTCCAAATTATGATTTGACCATTTGGATTGAATAATTTAACTGACTAATAATTTAGTTTTGTGGACTTTTTAGATATAAAAATTTATCATAAAACATTTTCAATATTTTTCGCTAGAAATAAATATAGGATGGGAAAGAAAAATTCCCTTTTAATCATAAGCTTTCTTGGTGTTTTATGAAGTATTAGATCCTTATAAATTATTTTTGATAAAATATTTGTTTGATTTTGAATTAACATAGTAAATAATAACTATATAAAAAAGGATAAAAGTCAAGGACTGATTTTCTTTTGAATATAAAATTGATGAAATGAGTTTTCATAATAAAAGAAATTATGGATTTTTCTGCAATACAAAAAATTATTTTGAGATGTTTTTAACATTTTTTTCAAAATAGGAAGCAGAAAGAAAAAAAAACAGTAAAAGCTTTTATCAGAGCCAGGTTTCGATCCTGGGACCTGTGGGTTATGGGCCCACCACGCTTCCGCTGCGCCACTCTGATAATTATTGAAATACATTGTACACATTTTATATTAATATTATTTGATTTTGGCACACACTATTCAACGCATCTAACTTACGGGCGAAATTGGAATGTTGGCAGAGGTAAATGTAGCAAAGACAAATGAAAATAAATTTTCTTATTCAATTATAATTTTATTTAGAGAAAGTACTTATGTTGAACATTCGACAACCTATTATTTGACTCACAATTAAAATTACTCATTGAACTTGGAAATTTCTTGCGTATTTTTAGTTATTTCCTAGACGTAATTCAAGTCAAGAAACCAAATTCGTCCTATCCTTGTGAAAACATATAGTAGAAACATCAACTTATATTCATTTCTCCTCTGGCTGCTATTTTCTAATCAAGCTTTGTAGAGGACACGAGTACCAAGAACATCAAGAGAGAGAGAGGAAGAGAGAAACCTACTTCAAATTTCTGATGCATAGTTTAAGCCTTCAGTGAAATGGAAAAATAAAACTCCTAATTTGTAATGAGATAACAATAAAATGAATCGTTGTAAGAATAATATTAATGTCCATTTCAATTTCAGGGCATAGTAGAAATTTCTATATGGCTAAACTTTTTAAATCACCATAACAAAAGATATTCTGACTCCATACCTAAGATTAAATTTTTAAAATTTTAGAAGGAAAGTAACGGAAAATGACATAGGTATGTCGCGGGTTGGAGATTAAAATATCACTAATTTTATAAAGCCTTCCAAAAACATTTCACGTTATTATCACAAAAAAACACCTCAGTACGTTGTAAGTAATTATGAGTTGGTGGGCGTGGCACAAGAACCATCCAAAAATGTGACAACCATAGCAAAATTGTATGGTTCGGAAAGTCCACATAAATAGTACGTACGATATATATGAATATGATGATATAGCAAGACCTACGTAGAGTCCCCACTCGGTACGTATTTTTGTAGGTTACCCTACAAATGATTCATATATCAATTTCTGTCCCCAATTTCCTTCGCTACCACCATCACTCACTAACTATCTCAATCTCATCTTCATATGCCAGTGTTTTTCCATCAAGCTGATTTATTATAGTGGAAAATATAGTGGCAAACCGTTGCAATCTCCTTTTCGAGCAATTTAATAGTAATTATTATATGAATAAAGTGTTTGGACACATATAAAATTTAAAAGTTCAAATTGAATATATTATGTTTATTAATATTTTTATGCGAATTAATTAAAATTTTGAAATAAATTGAATTGTCTAGTATATATATGGACTTCAAAGTTTAAAATGACTGCATTTTATAAGTGGGGATAATTATACTTATATCCTTCGATTTAGGGAAAAATACAGCAACACTTCCTCAACTATTGAAAATTATAGATAAATTCTCTAATTCTAACTGAAATCTAAACAGAGATTAACGAAATTACCATTTTACTTTAAACAGTTATTAACTTAAAAAAGATAATTACAATTATACCCTCATCAACTTAGGAATAAATATAGCAAAAAATGGAATGTATTTTTTATTTTTAATAGTTGAGAGGGTATTATCGTATTTATTCGAGAGGGGTAAATCTTTTTATTCTTTAGAAGTTTTCATTTTTTCACAATTAACTTATTTGAAGAAGTAAAATGTCAAAATTACATCCGCATTTGACCGACCATTCCCTTTTCTAAAAGCCCACTAAGGTCAGCCAAAGTCAACTGACTAATATATTAAGTCGGATTTTCACGGCCGCTTTTAACATTGTTGATTTGCCTTCCCCAATATTCTCATTGTATGCTCCAATCTCCATAATTGCAATATGGGCTTTATGTCAAACAACTTAATTATGAGGCTATATATGTTCTTGTCCATCATTTTCAAGTAGGGACGACAAAGGCCACATTGTAAATAAAAATTACTGTTTGGTAATGTGTCGGCTATAATTAAATTCCTTTTTTGGGCACACAATTACACTTATTTACATTAATCTATTCATTTCTTATAGTGTTTGTTGGTTCACTAGATCAATATTCAATACCCACGTACCATATCTATTTTTCGTAACCAAAAAAAAAAGTACCATATCTATTTTTCATAAAATGGAATTAATTCTAGTTCATAATTCAAATTTGAAATCTAATAAAAAAAGGTCTGCCATTACTTAGGTTCTTAGCTTTATAAATAAAGTGTTACGATTGTAAAATGTGGAATATCTTCATGCACTTTTTTGGAGCAAATTAAAATCTTTAGATGATAAAGAAAAAATGAAAGCTTTGGATAATTTCACTTTTCCAATAATATTCCGTTAAAACGGTCAGAAATGAAATTTCAAAATTGAAAAAAAGGGAACAATATAAATTAAGGAAAGAAAAAGAAAAAAAACTTTTAAAAATAGGATTGCACAAAATATTCTCTTCTTTTAAACCTATATCTTGGATCTTTCCTCGTTTTGTTTACCAACACAAAATGCTCAGTGCTCAAGAGCAAAATTGTACTGTAGCTGTAGCAACTAAGTTGTTGTCTGCCTCTATTTCTGTGAGAGAGAATTCTAAGTTCTATGGTTGCTGGCACTCAACCCAAAGGCTTTTAAAGGCTAAAAAGAACAAAAAGAAAACCTTCTGCTTCTCGTTCTGAGGAGTTCTTAAAAAATAACACCTTTTTTGACCCAAATCCCTTAATTTCAAACTCACCGAGCTCCATTTCTAAAGCCCATTTACAGAACCACTCTCCACTTTTCCAGACACCGTTCTTGGAATTTTCTTCTTTTTCTGCAATTCCTTCTCCTTTTCTCCCTCTTCCAACATATATATATTTGTCGCCCAGCTTTTGTTCCAGCTCCTTGTGTCAATTTCAAACGCAAAATATGTGTTCTTTATTTTGAATACCAGTCGAAATATTTGGAGCTTAGGGGGGAAAAATAAAAAGAAATTCGAAATGGAGAAGCTGCAGTTTTTTGCTTTGTATTTCTTGGTGGGAAGTTTGTATTTGTTGCCATTTATGCAGGGTATTGTTGCAGAAGCTCTTCTCGAAAGTGACAAGCAAGCATTGCTGGATTTTGCGAGCAAGCTTAACCATTCACGCCTTTTGAACTGGAACGAGCAATATCCAGTGTGCAAGAACTGGACTGGAATCACTTGCAGTAATGATGGGAGCAGAGTAATATCGGTACGGCTACCAGGTGTTGGGTTCAATGGACCAATTCCAGAGAATACATTGAGCCGCTTATCAGCTTTGCAGATCTTGAGCCTCAGATCCAATAGGATAAGTGGGATATTCCCTCCTGATTTCGGTAACCTCAAAAACCTAACCTTTCTTTATCTTCAGCACAACAGTTTCTCAGGTCCTTTGCCTTTAGACTTCTCTGTTTGGAAAAACTTAACTATTGTTAATTTGTCCAACAACGGGTTCAACGCCACTATTCCACGTTCATTCGCCGCTTTGACTCAGCTTATTGCTTTAAATCTCGCTAACAACTCGCTTTCTGGTGAAATTCCTGATTTTAATCTGCCAAATTTACAGTTACTCAACTTATCTCACAATAATCTTGTTGGTAGTGTGCCTAAATCACTTCAGAGGTTCCCAAAATCCGTCTTTCTTGGTAATAATGAGTCTTTGTTAGATTATACAGTTACTAATTCCCCTATTGTTTTAGCTCCTCGTGAGCATAGCACACGGGATGGGAAATTAAGCGAAAGGGCTTTACTTGGTATAATTATAGCTGTTTCTGTTCTTGGGCTTCTTGGGTTTAGCTTTCTATTACTTGTTTGTATACTTAGACGAAAAACGGTCGATGGGTTTCCTGGGAAATTGGAAAAAGGGAACATGTCTCCAGAAAAAGCAATTTCACGTAGCCAAGATGCGAGTAATAAGTTGGTTTTCTTTGAGGGTTGTAACTATGCATTTGATTTGGAGGATTTGTTGAGGGCTTCTGCTGAAGTATTGGGTAAGGGCACGTTTGGCACGGCTTATAAGGCAATAATGGAAGATGCCACTATGGTGGTGGTGAAAAGGTTGAAAGATGTGAATGTAGGAAAGAAGGAATTTGAGCAACAAATGGATGTAATTGGAAGCATTAAGCATGAAAATGTGATTGAACTGAGGGCTTACTATTACTCCAAAGATGAGAAGCTTATGGTTTGTGATTACTACAGTGAAGGAAGTGTAGCTTCAATGTTACACGGTACGTAGTTTTCTCGTATATTCTTTGCATTTTAATTTTTGCTTATGTGTTAAAAAACTGATTTCTTTCATTAGAGTTGCATATGCTTTGACTTGTGAAGACACTTTGGGATTTTTCTTTGCTTTACATGATTAGGTTTTGTTGAAAGTGGGAAGTAACTGTTTAACCAACAAGATTGTTTATTATTAAAATTTAAAATGTGGTAAATTATTATCTGCACTGAGTAATCCAACCTTAATATTCCTTAAGCCTAACAGATTTGTTTGTAATTGGTTGGGTTGGGCCCACCTCCAACAATTATCACTAGGAACCCACTGAGACATTAGGTATTCCTAGATTTCTTTTCCAGCTTGGATAGTTGTATGAACTAGAGGAAAACTGGGATATATATAAAATAATGAGTTGTGAATGATCCATGCATGTTCAAGCATCTCAGTGGGGCAGAGGAATCAATTTGAACTAAGTATTCAAGGATTAGGCTAAAAGTCCCTATTATTTTCTCTGTCATTATGCATCATGCCTTTTTAAGATAAGAAAATATTCCTTCTCTTTTTGTCCATTTCTTGCCTATTAGCCGACTATTTAGTTAATTAATCTTGATTTATTTATTCAATTAACTAGCTAATTAGTGATGTTTGTCATTATTCGTTTCTTGATGTCATGGATTGTGCTGTAGATAATCACCAACCGATCTCTATTATGGGTCAAAAGTTGCCAACATCATACAGCTTGTTTTTAATTATTGCTTAATAATAATAATAATAATTGCAGGAAAACGAGGAGAAAATCGGACTCATCTAGATTGGGAAACCCGAGTGAACATAGCCATTGGCGCTGCAAGAGGCATAGCACGAATTCATGCAGAAAACGGCGGGAAACTCGTTCACGGAAATGTCAAATCATCAAACATATTCCTAAACCCTAAAAAATTCGGTTGCGTGTCTGATCTCGGTCTATCAGCAATAATGAGTCAGTTGGCTCCTCCAATAGCACGCGCTGCAGGCTATCGTGCTCCGGAGGTGACAGACACACGCAAAGCAATGCAGCCTTCTGATGTCTACAGCTTTGGAGTCATTTTACTTGAACTTCTCACAGGCAAATCTCCCATCCACACCGCGAACGGTGACGAGATCATCCATTTGGTTAGGTGGGTCCATTCTGTAGTTCGAGAAGAATGGACTGCAGAAGTTTTTGATGTTGAGCTTTTACGGTATCCTAATATTGAGGAAGAATTGGTGGAGATGTTGCAGATAGCAATGTCGTGCGTTGTGAGAATACCGGATCAGAGGCCTAAGATGACTGAAGTTGTGAAAATGATTGAGAATGTTAGATTGGCTGATTTGACAAATAGAGCGTCTTCAGAAGCTGAAAATTCAGTAACGTTGCCTTCGTCACCTGGTATTTGATTTGTTCGTCATTTTTTTTCAGGTTGTGGAGTTCACCGCCTCGGTGGACTGAGTTTCTTTCTGACTAAAGTAGATTTCAATTGGATCTTTGTTTATGTTTGATGTTTTGTGGAAACTGAGTAGATAGAATTTTGTTGATCTGTATGTATGTGGAGGAAACTGATTATTGTGATATTCTTGATCCTTTTCTTTCCTACGTGTATGGTGTGTTGCTTCGCTTTTTGCATTTTTTAGCAAGTTTTTGCTGCATTATTGAAGGCTCGCTCGCAGGTTTTCTAATTTGAAGGTAATTATTGAGAAAAAGGAAGAAGGAAAAGCATGAGGAAAACAAATAAGGTCTTACTAGGAACTTAATCAATTTTAAACCTTTTATATTGTGTAAACTGAGAAATTAAGTGAAAAACAAAGAAATTTGCGACTGATTATAATAAATATCTTCCATGGTCATATTTGTAGAGAAAATTGCTTCCAAACCATGTTGGCCTATTACAAAATGGAAGATGTAAAATCTAAATATAAGCAAAACAAAATGGTTATCATGAATCTTTTTGAGATCCATTTCATTTCATAATGATTTTCGACTTTGGGCTTAAAGTTGGGCCTGGATGAAACAGATTTTTTTCTTTCTTTATACTGCTGATGGCAATGGCTGATTCTAAAGTTTGGGTTGGATTTGGAAGGTATTGCGCTAGTTGTGAAGTTGATGACAAGGTGTTTGGATTGTGGAAAATTAACGTAATTAATTTTACACAAGTGGAAAATTAAGATGAGAAAAGTTGCAAGTTGAACTACTACAATAAAGAGCTAGCTAGCTAGATGCATGTTAAAAGAAGGCCGGTATAAATCCCAGACAAAGTTAAGACTTTATTACTGTCATTTCTGAGCTAGCTAGTCACACAAAGTAAACTAGTTCTCAAGTACTCCTCACATCGATCTCATGCTAGCTAGCTGCGCATTCATTTAATTTACATGATCTTCCACCGTCAAATTATTCCTCAATTACTCAACAATTTTCAAAATTAATATGACCCAAGTGGCCAGTGGCCAGTGGCCAGTGGGTGGTAGGTGCAACTTGGAACAGACGAATATAAGTACTGAATTCGTACCGTACTCGATCGATCAGATTGCCCTTTGCTCGTACGTACGCGTGCAACCAAGAGTAGACCTATACGTCAGTAGAACCAGAAACCCAACTTTAAGAATGATAATTATATGAATATATATATATATATGTAGGCCAGAAAAACTGTATATATAATTTCTAGCTTTTCTCTAAATATAATAGATAGATAGGTCTTATGGCTGTATTAAAAGGACTAATAATGAAGCTAATATATGAGCTAGCTAGCTAGCATGAGTTTCCCATTACTGCAGCCATATCTTCGTCATTAACTTTAATTTGCCCGGCCCCAACTAGCTAAGTATTCATGTTATATATAAGACTATAAGTTTTTTTGTTTTAATTTGATTGTCTTTAATTTTCACCTAGCTTTTCGATCGTGCACTCAGAAGCTAGCTAGGTGCCAAATTAATGTTTGAGTTATTTAGCTAATTCCATTTGTGAATTGAAAATCAATAGGCTAACTGCATGCAATAAATAATCCAGCATTACTCTGTATAGCTTAGATTAAGAAACACCAAATTAATTAAAGACTAATTAATGACAAGTTGTTGGACTAGTATATGTCAAACAAACCTGTCGTACGTGCTCCTCTAACTAAGTTGTTCTTTACTCTCGTCATGCATGTGTAAATACAATATTATATTTACTAGCTAGCTAGCTAATTATTTTATGTAAATTGTGCAGTACTAATAGTGACAGTTGTGAAAACTTGACTGACCTATCTAGCATTCTAGCCGGCCAATAGATTTACATAGTAGCAACGGCATGCAGTACATTGCATACGAAAAACTTTATGAGATTTCACATTAATTATTACAAAAAAATCTGACACTATACAACATGGAGACAATTTCATGTTTTTTTTTTTTTGCATTAAACTCAAATGTTTGAATATTTAATTTCTCAAAATAAAGAAACTAAATCGTAATTAGCTCAATAGGGATAGTAACTAACAAGACTAGTCCTAGAATGCAGATATATGAAATTAAGAGTTTTGAATACTGCATGCAATAATATTTTGCCCAAATTAGATTCAACACAAGAACGTGATGGAGACTGAATTAAGACATTGAGAGTATCAAATAATTCAAAACGGAGTACTGATGAAGAAATTGCATGCCACCAAGCCTATTGATCAGAAGGAAACATGCATGCATATATGTTAAAGCCTGCTACTCTACTGCTAGTGCTAGATAGATATTAGATCATGCACGCAAAGAAGTCGTGCACACGAGTGAATATCATATGGTACGTGGAGCGCGCTAGCTGGCTAGGAACCCTAGCCAAGTATATATTTAAGTTCCTAAGTAATTATTAATTTCATGATGATTGGTAAATGATTAATTGTACGTTCTCTTCGCATATATATATCAATGATGAGTTGCATTTCAGAGACGTCGATCGATCTCTAGGATGTGCATGTTACCATCCTAGCTATTATATATGTGAGTATCCAGGCCAGCCCATCTTCATTTTGCCTGCAGGTGGATTGCCTCTAATCAGCTAGCTACCTGCAGTTAATTACTTGAATATTAATGTAATGTACGTACGTAGCAATACATCATGCATGTCACCTTATTATTTTAAATTTTAATTAATTAAGTTAGTATGTCACGTTGTTAAATGCATGGGATAATTTACCCATCGGCTTCATTCATGTAATTGCATGTTAATTAGCATTGATTAATTTGTTGTCTTATATAATAAATTGAACTATGTTCGTTCCAGCTACAACAAAACCATTAAATAAACAAAATAGAACCTAACTTCAAAACTACATACGAAATTAGTTAAGTCCTCCTTATCAGTTTATATATATATATATACTTGTAATTAGAATATAGTCTGTAAGGTAGTTTGTTGAAAAAGCACAATCATATTAAAAGTTCCAAGTGAAAACCAGTTTTTTGTTGAACTTTTTGCTAGCTAGGGTCTTATTTATGCTTTAAATATCTTTATGAATGAATATATGAAACTAACAAGTTTGGAAAACGAATTGAAAAAAATTAAATTCTCACAGAGACATGAGACATACTGACTAAAAAAACAGTATCTACCCCAAGAAAAATTAGTAAAACATCATAAAAATCAAAAACAAAAAAACGGATGCTGCAGTGCAGACTTTTGTATTGTAGTATTAGAATGAGGACGTAATAATTTATGGTATGAATTAAACAAATTCCAAGCCCATCAGCATAGGCGCCATGTTGACACCACGTGTCATATACAAGAGCGTGGGCAGCACGGGACACGCTGATAATGGGCCCCCCAACGGCCCAAAAATGCAGTCCAATTAATTTGTCGTCAGCTTTGCAGACATGGCCCGTACGGTTCGCTTGTTCTTTGCGTGAACCGCACCCCGCCCGCTTTATTATTATTAACAAATTTTCGGGTTAACTAATTTCTTCTTTTTTTTTACCATTAAACAAATTTTCGGGCTAACTAATTTCTTTTTTCTATTTGGCCCAAAATTAATTTCTTCTTTCACAGCATGTAAAAGGATTATAACAAAGTAAAAATTAGCTAGTGAAATATATACAGTAGTGATGGCCAAGATGTTGCCTGCACGTAGAAAAAGCCAACACAATTTTCAAGATCAAATATTTAAAAAAATATAAAAATAAATATAATTCATTAATCATTATATATAATATAATATAAGTAGGTTTGATTCAGAGAAATGAATTGAATTAATTAATCTTAAAAATTAAACCGAGGGGAGGGACACCATGTGAGTTCTCCCCATCTTTGGCGGGCAGCTCAGCTGCACAAAATTCAGAATTAAATTAAGAATAAGAGAGCAATTACTTAATTTATATCACTTTGAAAGAAATACTTATTGATATAGTATATAACACTGAATGCAAGAATAATTCTTGCAAATCCAAGGTACCAATGTAGAAATTAAGGGAATTATATATTAAATGAGGACTAGCTTGCAATATTAATTTTTGCATTTTTGGCATCCCATATTAATTAATTTATAAATTAATTATCAACGTTCACTATATATATTTCTTTTCCATATGATCATGATTTTGTCATAAACACCTCAATTGTAGCCGATCGAGTTAACCAGCAGCTTGAATTTGATGCATATTTTCTCCACCAAAATTACAAAAGATGAGGGGAAAAAAAAACATTTTCAACTTTCAAGTACGTACATATTTTTTTTTGTTGAATTTTGTGGCTCAAAGTAGTCAAAATAATCTTTCCATCTTGGGGTTGATGCTCATTGACTTGTAGTAGCATGACAATTTTATCTTGGTATCTGAAGCTAGCGCGATGCAAAAGAAAAGAAAAGAAATTAAACCTCGCATGCAACTTGCAAAATAAATAAATAAAAAATGAAATAGAAATTTCGTAATTGGTGAATCCAAACAAAACCTCAATGCATTTCGTTATATAGTACAGGGCAATACCTCTGTAGCGTTTGTCGAATCTAATGTACTTTGGTTTCTTGTCTTTAAGTCCATGTTGTCTTGCAAGTTGCTGTTTGGCACAACTCCAATTAATAATCACACAGAGACAGCTCTATATATTTTGTCTTTGCTAATCCCACACATCTTTTCAGCCTTTCGATTTTGGAAACACATTTACCAAACAATTCTTTTCAAGCTGGGTTTTTTAAATTACTTTTTTCATACCCTAACCCCAAGAATTTTATTGGTAAAAGTGTTTGATATATATATATATATATATATATGTTTTTGTTAATTAAAAAGTTAATGTATAATGAAGCGCATTTGTCGTCTGGCAACTGGTCCAGCTCCACCACATTTCTGTACTTATATAACACAGTAGGCTTCCGAGAAACTAAACTATTTACTGTTTAAGAAATTAAAGAAGTAAATTTCAGGTTTCAGAAGATCTCATTTTCCTTTTTCTGTTTTTTTTTTCTTTCTTTTCACAAATTAGAAAGTCCATATGATCATGCCAAGACATATATATATGATTGTATGAATTAACCATGCATTTAACAAAACTTCATCATTTGTACTGTACGTTATATGAGTAGAGTAGCCATAAGGAATTTGGATATTCTTATCGCTAATAATAAAAAATATATATGTGAAACGGGATATATTGAGTACCATTGACGTTTTGTTTGTTGATATATACTTAACATGTTGTGAGAGTACTGAGGAATGTGCACAAAGTTCACTGCAGTCTTTTTTCTTGGCTAAGTGTCATATATATCTGTACAAGCTTGATTTAGTACTGTTGGAAGCGGCAAATATATATATAGAGATCAGAGATCACTCGATCGCTTCAAACACCAAATATGATAATTTTAACGTCATAGTTTTACAACTCAATGGCAAAATTAATCTAAAACGATATATAGAAATATTTATACTTCCCCGGCCAATTGATAGTGTCAGGACGAAGTCAACCCATCAAATCTATTAACACATTTGACGCGGGTTTAGGGTGCTCTTCCAGTTATTCCATACACAAGTTATATATAAGAGACCTTTGAATTCATAAATCCTAGCTAAGGTACACGATTAGTCGTAAACAGAGCATTCATAATTAAGAGTTGATAAATTCTTAGATGCCCAATAATTTAGCATTTGCAGACAAAATTCAACTTTATCCATATTAAGGACAAAACAATGGAGGAATTTTCTAAACAGAAGCTGATGAAATATAGTCCAAAATGATGAAAGTACAAATCGGCAAATCATTGAGTGCTTTTCTCCCTGATATTTCCCCCATCAATTAAGACAATATTTTCTCTCTAATTATCGCACGATATATACTTAATTTGATGATGAGAGCTTAACAACTAATCATTCTTTGGCACCTAATAAGGTTTATTGCGTGCTTTAGCATAATGGTGCTCCAGCGTATACCAAAAAATTAATAGAATACAAGAAAATTGAGGGGCATTTAATTATGTTAATTTTGTGGTCTCTTAGCTTCAATTCTCATCTATATAAAGACAACTTAGTGTACTTAATCAAACAAATAATTCTACTACTTATAGTATAGAGTATAGACAGACAACAGTGCTTGTTTTGGTCGCTTACGGCCCTGAATCAGTGGAAATAAGATTAATTAGTTGATTCAGTACTAAATAATAAACTCAACCATGCATGTTAACATTCCATTACATTTTATTCTTCTTATGAACTAAGACACGTATGAAGACATAGATTGGCATCTATATATGGATCTAATTATCAAATTTTAATCATTTTTTATATCCCCCCAAATTTTAGTTTTTGTGATCGATCGAGTACTTATTATGTCATGTCCCTAACTTAATTACAATTATAAGTTGAATTATTGAAGATATTTAGTGCATGTTCGTAATGAAGAAGTTAAAAGTTAAAAAAATAAAATTGTATAAAGTTGGCGTACCAATAATTGGCAGTATTTGTAGAAAAAAAAGTGGAAAAATACTTTAAATAATAGAAAAAAAAAATCTAGAAGTTTTTAAAAAGTAATCTTTAATTAGGTGCTAATTATATATTTCTATCTTAAATCAGTTTATTTTATAAATAAATATTCCCTTTCTAATCAAGAATATTGGCGCAATTTTTTGAAAGACTATATCAAATCAATTAACCACACAATAATTTTAGTGAGAAACTAAAATTAAATAAACTTTAAATTGATAAAGCAATTATATCGAAATAATTAGGGTATTCTTAAATGATAGTTACTAAATTTAGTAAGGTACAAGTAGGCAACTTGCGTATTTGGCGGGCTGCTGAACAAGTCAGTCACTATGCCGTTGATTATTTAATTCGATCAAATTATAAAAAAAATAGCAGATACTTTAAGTCGGCTTCATTTGTTTGATACATTGGTAAGGAATGTTTGGACTTCTTGAAAGTCAAGCGACCCAATACTTCTGGGCCGGCCCACTCTCACTCCTACCTGGAACTCAAAGTTACCGTTTTACCCCCCTCGAACTCTACGTTTGAATTTTGTTTGCCGTGCTAGCTCCTTAAATTGAGACATGTTCTCTTGCAAATTTCTTGTTCCATGTGAGAGAGACAATTTTTTATTCCAATTTTTGTAAAACTTAGCTTGTTATTGTGGGAGGAAATGTTAATGAATATGGTAAAGACAATAAAACTTTGGATCTCATAATTATATTTTGACAGAAGTATTTACTACCCCAATTGAAAAAATCATTGATGGAAGACACCAAAATCTTGGTGCGTACTTAATGAGTATCAGTGTGGATATTAATTGTGAACACCTATAACATTAAGTAATGTGATAATTGTCAACACCCAAAGATATATATTCAAGTTTAAATTTATATATCTTGCCTAGCTTTTCATGTCCTGTTTGCTTATTATTATTTAATTTATTTTCTTCAAAAAGAAAAACACGTCTCTTAAATATGAAACGATAAATGCTAAATGATTTCTTTGAATGTAAAGTCGCAATTACTATTTCAGTCCATTATGTCCTTTCATTTTAAATAGCTGATATGTGATATCATGTAAATGGTTTCAGATTTTGTTTATTTGAGATTCTAAGTTTGGTTTCTTGAGTATGTTATGGTTAGAGTTGTAGCGACATACATATATGCCAAGAATTTTATTTCTTGAAAATGTAATGGAAACAATTGGAAAGAGTGAGCCAGCCTCATTATCAAACGACACACGTATTCTAATCTCTGGATTGATACATGGAAAGAGGTTGAAGGTTGAAACAAGGAAATACATAAAATAAAACAAGATTTAAAAAAAAAAAATTGGAAAAGAGCACAGCACCACAAAAAACAGAGTAATGGCATCAAATCCAAGGCTGCTGCTTGCCACGTTTTTACCTGGCTATGCTCCATTTAAAAAATAAAAAATAAAAACACAAAAGTAAAAGTAATAAATGAAAAAAAATAAATAAATCAAATCAATAAATAGAGAAAAAGATAGAACCTCACAAGTCAGCACTCATAACGGTCGCCACGAGTAAGGCGCTAAAGCCACATAAAAGTACTATAAAACCCTCTATTTAGTTAGCATTAACAACCTAATTAAAGCGTCATTATTATTTAACCAGGGCAGTAAAAAAAATATCTTTTCCAGTCAAAGATAGACTGACGTACAGCAACTAGGCCATTTCATTTTGACTGACATATTTAACGGAACCCGTCCCCTCCGTTTGTCACGTGACTTACAATCCCAAAATTCGAGAAAAATAAATTAAGAAAAAGAAAAAGAATTACGGGCCCAGTAATTACACGTGTCAGAATCCGAGAGCGCCATAAGATGCGGCGGCTCGTTAAAAAAAATATCCTTGAAAACGTATGATAATTAACCGCCTGTGGATCTTCATTAAAACGTATTAAAGAGAAAAAATTTAAATTTTTACGGCAATTAATTTTAATTTAATTTAACCTTTTTTTCTTTTTCTATTTGAGCTATCGCATCCTATAAAATAGTGTTATTAGCTCACAATCCGGTCTCAATGGTAACTGAAGAACTACTACACTACTCTCTCTCGCTATTCAAAAGCTCTCTCTCTAGAGCAATACAGATTACAGTGTATAGTACAGTAGTACACACTCACTCTACTCATTTTCTTGCTTTCTTAAGAATTCTTGAAAGAGAAATTAAAGCAGAGGAGGAATCCAGGTTTCAGTCTGGGTTTTTTTTTACTGAAATTAGCCAAGCAAAAGTAGTTGCCTTATTAGCAAAAGAAAAGACTTTCAGTATCCATTTTGATTCCCTTCTAAATATATTCGCTCTCCCAGCTTTTCCCCCCTTCAGCTTTTCTCAAATTTTTTCCTGCTTTTTCCTTTCTGGTTTTTTGCATTCTTTCTCTCTCTCTCTCTCTCTCTATTTGTATCTTCACAAATTTTACACACAGAGAAGTGTGATTTTTAGGTACTACAACTGGGTTTTTATTTCTATTCGCCGGAGTGCTTTGTCTCTTCTTCTCCTCTGAGTCTCTCTGTGGTTTATCCGCAGAAAAAAAAGCTTTTTCAAACTCTCTCTTTAATACACACGGATATCTCTTTTTTTTTTTAGTGCTACTTTCCTCCAAACTTTCTTAATAATCAGAGATTTTATTTCCTTTTTTCTGGGTCTCAAGGCTTCTCTTTAACGTTGCCCTTTCTCTTTATTCTCAAAGAATCTCTCATCCTACATCTGCTTTATTTCAACCCCTTCACGCTCGTAATCCCTTTCGCTTTCAATGCGAATCTGATAAACTGCAGGGAGAAACCACTCTCTATCACACCATGTTGTTACAGCGAGAAGAAAAAGCCATGTTTTCTGATACAAGAGTCAAATACAGTGAGCACATAAACCAAACCACAGTTGTCAGCAGACCGGAATATCCCAGTTCCGGTAGGAGAAGTCCTTTTCCGACGGGGATGACAACAAGAACGGTACGGATTTCCGTTACCGATGCTGAAGCAACAGATTCCTCCAGCGATGAAGAAGAACGCTCTAATTCTGTCAAACGCCAAAGAGTCAAAAGATTCATCAACGAGGTCAGAATCCAGCCCTGCTGCAGAGATAGCGGAAGTGCCAACGGAAATGCCAGCGTCAACGGAAGTGTTAACGGCGCTGCAAGGAATGGCAGGCCGTCGGTTAGCGGGCTGAAGAGGAAGAAGACCAACGGCGGGAAAATGGAGAGGGCGGTGGCGAAAATGGGAAAAGGTAAGAAGTTTCGTGGTGTACGTCAGAGGCCTTGGGGGAAGTGGGCGGCGGAGATTCGAGACCCTCTGCGACGTGTACGGCTCTGGCTGGGCACCTACAATACGGCGGAGGAGGCTGCCATGGTCTACGACCACGCGGCCATAAAGCTGCGTGGACCCGACGCGCTCACCAACTTTTCAACTCCTCCTATCACAGACGACAACAAAACCAACTCTGGGTACAACTCCGGCGACGAGTCAAACAACAATGCTGCCAAGTCACCCAAGTCCGTCCTCCGTTTTGTCTCGGCTGCTGACTCCCAAGCCGAGGCTGAAACTGAAGCTGAAGCCGAGTCCTCTTCAATCTTTTCTCCCTTTAACGAGAAAGAGTCTGACGAGGAGAATTTCTCGCATTTCTCCATATTTCCTCAAACAGAAGACTTGTTTACCGAATTTGAAAACTCGGAGCCCGTACCCGACTTGTTTGACCAAACGGGTTTATCGGACAACATATTTGGAATGGATTTCGACTGCAACACTGATTTTCTTATGGGTTCAACTACTGATTTTGGGTTCGGGCCATCCAGTTCGTGGCCAACAGACGACTACTTTCAAGACTTCGGCGATATATTAGGGTCGGATCCTCTCGTTGCACTCTAAATACTTTTCATAAATATAAATATTGTAATATGGAAAATCAGCAATAATTATGCTGATTTTCTCGGCAGTTTTGAGTATTTAATGTTTTATCTTTTTTTTTAGGTTGGTAATTATTAGGGTTGCCAGTTTTGTCGTGGGTTTTGAATGTTAAATTTGTTAATTTATTAGTAAATGAATGTTATTAGTACGAATAATATTATTTAGTGTGCTCTTAATTAGTACCATTTCAAATTACTTTCCGGCAACGGCGCCGGACCAAACTATTCTTGGATACATGTTATTTTTGTGCTTCGTGCGCGGGTCTATTTGCCTTAAAAGGAGGCACGTGCCGTAGTCACGTGACTTGCCAAGTTTTGAATTAGGTAAAAGACTGAAATTGAATGAACTCATTAGTAGTTAGTCTTAAAATAAACCTACACGTGCTTGCTTAATGAAACCAGATTTTGCCTACACTTAATTTGTCACATTTTTTGTCCCTCCGAATCAGATACTTTTGGCCTTTAAATTTTCTAACTGTCCCCGTCCTTCCCTCTTACAAGTGCAGTTCATAGTTTTAGGTTTTTAGCATTTACATTTGATGTTACAACTTACAAGTGTGTCTATATATTTTCATTGCATTAAAAGGGTTGCATTATGATATACCTAATGTTGGTCTAAAGTGGTCATTTCCCCCTCCTATGAGTAGACTAGAGCTGCATGTTTTGTATAGTGTCTGTTCTTGAGCAACATCTTCAATAAATTTCTTAATGACATGTTTTGTTCATAATAGTAAAACAATTATTTTGTTATATCATATCCATATATATTTGGTAATTAATTATTTATGTTTGCATTTTACACCGTTCAGTCATACTTAACTCGTGAAATGCATATCATTACACCCACACCTCATCAGAAATTATGTCGAGTCGTCGATCGATTGCTGACAAACTTGTAGTTCTCGTGAGATTATAAATTTTCGATGGTTCGAAACGCGTGAGTAAAACATGATTTAGCTGAGTATGAGTTACTGATTATTTGTGTGACTTTCTATGAATTAGAACTCTTCCCCGTCAGCATGATATATATATATATATATATATATATATATATATATATATATATATATGTCCTATAACGTGATTAAAATTAGATTAACATCTATCGTAAATTTGGTGGATTTTATGTATGAATTTGGATAAAGATAGTTACAATTCCGAATGATGAAAAGGAAGGCATTTAATTTATTTAACAATTTTGAAGAAATATCTAATCAATCAAGTTGAAATATAATATAAAATATGATATCCAGAGCCAGAAAAAGGAAGAAATGATTTGTCTTTGACGACATTTTTCTTTGGGACACACAAAATGAAATATCATAATTAAGCGTATGGATGGATTCAGTATTTTTACCAGGTGAGGTGATGCTCTTGGCCGGGGACCCTGACTCGTGTGTTTGTCTCTTCGCCGAATTTAGTAAATCAAATCAAATCCTCTTCTTACAAATTAAAATAGTACTAGCTAGCTACTACTTTAATTTGTAGACCTAATTTCCACATATCTATATGTATTTTTCTGAAGATATTTAACGCCCATATCACGACAAGGACTGATACTCACAATTGAAGTATTTAACTTTAGAACATTCAAGGCTTAAGTCATTAATTATTGATAACATATAGTTAATATTTATAACCAAAAATCATCGGACACGTGAGATCTATTATTAGAGACCACCATTAATATTCAAAGCCAAAAGTTAACGGACACGTGAGATCTGCCGTTAGTATTAACGACTCAAAGCCGAATATACTAAATTAATGGACATCAATTATAAAATATGGTACCAAAATTAAGAAAAGTAATTAATTCCTAATTAAAATTGAACTAGGAAAGATTACTATACCAAAACTGACTATTTTTAATTCGCTGTCTAGCTTTTTTAGAGTTAACTAGTAAAAAACACGCGCTACGCGAGTATAACATAATTATTTATATTTATTTTTTTAAATATAAATTTTTCTAAATGGCACGTGCTTTGTGCTTTGCAAAATAATCATTTATTTTATTTTTGCAAGTATATTTAAAAAATTATGAATCTAGGAAATAAAACATAAGTAATTTTTTGTATATTTATCATATTTAAATATAATTATATATATTTTAATTGCTAGCCCATTTAACATCTTGACTGAGATTCTAACTATATATAAGAAATTTTTTATACATTTTATTATATTTTAAAAAAAATTTAAGTTAATTATTTTATTCATTGATTGAATATTTTTATTTCTTAACCGTGACCGGGAATATGTGTATTTTTTATTTAATTTTGATATGTAATGATACATATTTCAAATATTTAATAAAATATCTAAAATTGTTACATCTTTCAAAATTAAGTTTACAAAATAACACTCAATAAATATTTGTTTAAGTTGAACACTAAACACTAAAATTACCAAACTTATATAGTAAACAACTTTAATATTTTTTGTGATTTTGGATTATCAGTTTTGTTTTCTTGTCTCTTTACTCTATCTAATTTTTACATTATTTTTTTCTTTTTATTTTCTTAACTTGTTGTTTTTTTGTTTTCCTCTATCTTATATAGATTTACATTTTCACCTAGCTAGACTATTAAAATAAATTTTAAGTTATTATTGATATCATTTTAACAAACCAACATAACATACACAATAACTCTAATGAGCAATATTGTTTTAAGTTCCATAAAGTTGACTCTAAAGTATATATGAGTTAAAAAAGCAGAAGACCTTAAAGTAACAAACTTTAATATTACTTGTCAATTGTTTCTATTTATTTGTTCTTTTCTGTAAATTTTTATCTATTATCTTTGCTCTCCCTTTTAATTTTACTTGTATATTATTTGTACATTTTTTTATAAAATGTACGAGGGAAGCTTATTATTGGAGAAAAAATATAGACCAAAAAAAATTGAGGGGGGAGGGAAAGGAAGATAGAAGGATAACATATTTAAAGAATTGCCTAAAATTCACCCATGAATATTAAAAATGAAGTTGTTAAATATACTCTAAAATTGTTATTTACACTCCTACTGATGTGGCAATTTTATAAAATTGACCCGAAAGTCCTTCTATTTTTTTATTCTTGAATTAATTTAATTTATTGGACCAAAATAAATCTATCCTAATTTTTCAGATCTTTTTGTTTTAAAAAAATTAAACATTCGATTTTTTCTAAGATCTTCCGTTAACTACAACCTGGATTATTAAAAATCAAAAGAAAAAATAAATTAAACAAAATTTTTATTGGTAATTAAGATTTAAATAAAAAATTAGCATATGTTAGGCATAAAATAAAAATTATGGTATAACTATGCATCTCTATTTATTTGTAGTGTGATATTACATTCAGGTGCCTGTTTGTTTGAATTGATTTTTGTAGATTTTTTTCACCAAATATATTTAACAATAAAATAAAATTATATCATTGTATAATTTATAATGTCAAATTTAATTGAAGATGTTATTCTACCTATTTGTCCCCAAAAAAAATTATGCATCAAATAAATTTTAAAAGAGTAAAATTGATGGATTGCCTCCTCCAACGTGAGTCCGGTAGAATATTCTCCCACGTGACTTACACGTGAATTTTTAGGGGTTTTTTGTCATTTCTATCTCTGACCTGCCCACATCTATTGACCTGTCCCAGGGATAAAAATGACAAAAAAAGCCCCTAAAAAATCACGTGTAAGTCACGTAGGAGAATAAAAACAGAATATTCTACCGGATTTACGTCGGAGGAGGCAATCTGTCATTCCCGTAAAGATTAAGAGACATTTAGTGACAAAAAAAGTTGAAGAGACAAACGGTAAAAATCGTTAATGTTTAGGAGGTAATTTCCCTTTAATTTATAATGTTATGATTGACAACATATATATATGCGTAATTGGTACCATTTTTTGATAACATGATATATGTAATTTTTTTTAACAACTTATACGTACTTATTATAATTATTAAAATATAAGAGGATTTTAATTAAGTAGGACTCTCAAATGATCTTATAAATCCTATTCCTACTAAATCACTCAACTATAGAATCCTAGTATTATTAAATTTCTTTATTATTTATATAATTATAGATCTACATATTTCTATAGTTATTTAATAAAAATATATATTATTTAAGGGGTATTATAATCCTTACAAGAAAAGTGACAAATTTAAATCACCTAAAGAAACTCGTACTTTCATAATATAGATAATAATATAGATAGAATATAGATATAGATTGTTAATATAGGTTTTGATAGTTACCATATATAGTCGATCGGTTAAATTTCTTTATTTCTATTTCTATTTTACTAACCAAAATTCTAACATTCAAATTAAAAAATCCCGCATATAATTATCAAACTGCTTTACCTTATTTTCTAATATTAATCCTGCAAAGTTCCACTGTGACTTGGACTGCAGCCATACATGACACACTGCAGATTCACAAGAGGATCGGAGTTAGGTACTTAGGTCTTTGCTATGTGAATAAGGAGGCTCAAATTACAAGAATTTTTATGACAGTTAGGCAGTACTCCGGTCCTGGTTTGATCGAAAATCATATAATTAAGTGGTCCTGTGATGAGCTGGGATCCCAGAGGAGACATAGATTTGGACAAACAACTAGCTAGGATTATTAAACCGCAGCAGCATCAGAAAATCTCACCTATATATTTACCATATTTATGTTCGACTATAGAACCTTACAGAAATACCAATATATATATATATATATATATATATATATATATATATATATATATATACTTACATGCATGAGCCAAGAGCTTATTAATTCTGCATTTGTCATATGTTCCGATATACCCTCGATCTGCAAATATATATATATGTAATGGACCTAAAACACCTGCAGCTAGCTAGCTCCCTTTTTCTTGTTTTTCTCCCACACTCAAATCTTTTTAGATTACAAACTCAAATCTGGCCACCTAAATCAGTTTAATTTTATCCGGTATTTTATAAATGTCATGTTAATTGTTATAGGACATAACTAAAAGAAGAGTAGTGACAGATACACAATAAATGTATATATAATAACTTGTTATCTGTTACCAAATCAGCTGGTGTACAACTTAATTTCATCAAAGGTTCACTAATTAAATTGACTTCAAAAAAATGTTAAATTAATTATTACAGAAATGACAAGTAAATTTATGAATTCTAATCAATGTCCATTTGTTGAATTAATGGACTTGACCTAACTCAACCCCCAAAAGCTAGCTCAAGAGGGGAGGTTTGCCAAGTCATTATATATATATTGAACTCCACGTCTTTGATTATTCGATGTGGAATGAATTTAACATACACCCCTATCACGCCCGGGGCCGCGGAATATGCGGGACAAACTGGAGCATGAAATGATTTGCAGGAAGAGAGACAGGACAAGAACCAAGCCCGCTCTGATATCATGTTGAATTAATGTACTTGGCCTAACTCAACCTCCAAAAGCTAACTAGCTCAAGAGATGAGGTTTACCAGGTCATTATATATTGAACTCCATATACTTGATTATTCGATGCACGTGGGTTTAACACCATTACTAAGTAAACATATATGTGAGTATTGATAAAATCTAATAATATATTTAAAAAAAATTATATTGCTTAACGTTAGGCTAATACACTTGAGTTTGGCCAAATTAAGCTAGCAATTACAGCAACGTACATGCACATGGATGGCGAGAGCAGTGATTGGAGCAAAGACCGAAAAACACCAAAACTTAGCTTTCATCTGCGATGTGCGTGGTTACTCTTTTCATGCTGTTTTAGTTTCATCTGGTCAAATCAACCTAGCTAGCTAGCTCTTGCATGCCTACATATATCTAGTCGATCTGTAGGATAATTAAAAACAACAGAAGGAAAATTTTAATTATTTTTTTTCGCAGGCTAGGGTTTTTGTGGCAAGGCAGATTTTTTAGGAAATTGATGAGATATTGGTGCGTGGTCAATAGTAGAGAAGCTATTCTATTTCTGATGGCCTATGATAAGGATCCCTCTGATCTTCACAATCTCAATTTGCCGCATCAAGACGCGACGCAGTCTTTTTCTTTAATATTCTGGGTATCTTCAGATGGGGCCAGGCCAGTCATTCAAATTATACTCTTACTATATACTAAAGTAACCTGCTTAATTATTACTAGCTCTCTCGTAGAATAATATTGGAATTAAATTGAAGGAGCATGAGACCACAAACTTAAAATGATAGCTAGGTACCACAAACTTTGTTCACAAAAAAGTTTGGTATCAAAGTGTAATTGGAGCAAAAGTTGGGATGAGTAGTCTGTTATTTACACTTAATTTTTGTAAGTTCCAATTAACTTGATAGAGAGTACCGGCCGGCCACCGTACAAGTACTCAATAGGGTAATGCTAAGAAAAAGAATTAATTAATGCTGCAGCATGCTTTCATTGCTGAAAAGCAGCAGATGTTTGACATGCATGGATATATATATATATATCTATCTATCTTTATATTCATAGCAAATTCACTCACCACTTTGGTTGGTTTGGTAGATAATATTTATTATTTTTTATAACCGTTGTACTAGATTTTCCAGAGGCCTTTAATTTTAAGTCTTCCGAATTGTAAACAAAAAAAAAAAAAAAAAAAGTCTTCCTCATTGTATATGTACGTCTTCATATAAAACTACTATTTAAGAACAGATTACACTTATTATCCCCAACATATATAGGTGACAATTAATTATATATATATATATATATATATATATATATATAATTGCGTACAGAAAATCTTTCTTTTTAACATGCATGTGAGCTGCATCATGCATTGTTATTCAGCATTGAATTTCATAACTTATGATACTATTTCTTGAAATTGAGACGCTAAAAAATGTCATCTTTGATCTTTCTATTATCCTTGAATGGTGGCCGGTTTGTTCATAGTGATCTTTCTAGTACTGACACTTTGTGAATTTAATGAATATGCTAATGTGTGCTAATGAATCAATGTCTATAAACTAGAATAAATAATACCTTATGTCAAACATTGAAAACTGCAAAATCCGTCTTGTACTCTTGATGAAGTTTGCAAATAGGCCCAAAACAATGCAATTTACTTAAAATGGAAAGACAGGCGAACAAATAAAGCAAACTAAATAACGAACTAAAAAAAATGATAAAAAAACCAAAATAGCTTTATTTAATTTGAGTGTGATTAAATTAAGATTCTACTAGAAAGAAAATACTTTCCAAAGATTGCATAAATCAAATGAAAGCAGATGTCACAATATGAGAGATCTTCTTCGTTTATACTCCAACAAGTAGCAGCCAATGATGGCTGTGCACGTCATTTGGGCCTTCATTTTTGGGCCCACTTCTCCACTTGGGCCAGCTAAGCGAGCCACCACTGCCCCCTTAATTTCTGCAGAGCATGCAGAAGGAGTACTGGCGCAGCCTAACTTGCACAGTTGCACCGTGAGTGCGTACAAAATTAAAAGTGCGTTCGTTTGGGCGAACGCCTACTTTAAAAATTAATAAGGCCCTGTGGGCTCTGGGGAGTGTGGACTGTGGAGGAGGAATTCAGCATTTGTTGACCTTTCTTACTTTTGTAAAGCCAAACTTAAAATGCAAAGGCCCTACTGTACTGTACTGTACTATTCCTTTTCTTTTTTCCTCATTGACCATTTTCATGCTAGAAATGTATACCTAGCTAGCTCTCTTTATGGATAATTAAGTGCTTCGTCATCATCAGATCATCTAATTAATTGGAAATTTTATCCTTCAAAAAGGGATTTGTAATTAGCTAGAGACATTCCTAATTTTACTACTACTAAGCTACGTAGAACTTAAGATGCATGTATTTTTGTCACAGTCCCTCCACGTGTACACTTAACTCCTGGCCATCCTCTACAGCTCTACAAATTGTCGCAAGTGTACACGTGGCAGGCAAGGGTTAAAAGTTGAGGTATGCAAATGTATGGTGGAAACATGCAATAGGTATGAATGTAGGCCCCAAAGAGTCACTCTCACCTACCGACAAGATATATATATAGTGATCATGGCCGGGGCAGAATAATATTGTAGAGATCTTTAATTAATTAATTAATTTGGGCCTAATATGTAATGTAAGTAATATCTCAGTACTCTATTTTGCTTACTTTTTTCATATATGTATATCTAACTAACCTACGTTGCCTCTTCAGAGTTGAGGCTATATGCATGACTCATGACAAAAAAGTGTGCTGTTCTTAATTACTGTCTTCACGTCTCACATGCGGAGTCGGACTTCTGCACAGACATGCATGTTGCCGTTTTAATATCCTTGTTGACACTTTAAAAATATCCACTACCTATTGCAGCTTTATATTCGGTATGTAGCTGACTGAAACGGGCTTTCTTTTTTTTAATGAAAAAAATGGTTTCTGAAAATCTCTCTCATAAGTCATACTTAGTGAAAGTCATGGGTGTCCGTGGGCTTTTTTCTAATCAAAGGTACGAAAATTTATCTCATATTAATTAAAAAGCCTGACATGCATCAAATGTTTTGTTTTTTCATTATCCAACTTGTTTATATCAAATGTACGTTTTACCAATTTTTTTGATGCAACTTAAAGTGGAGAAGTAGTTTGGAAAAGTAATCAAAAATAACTCGCGTTCACAAAACCTCATTAATTAGAAGAGAAGGCCCGTTAAGGTAGATCATGGCCTGCTGGGTGTGGATATTCAAATATATTTATAATTTAAATTGGGCCGATTACTACGCACCGAGGTGTTACTCGAAGCCCAATCTATTGATTCTGGACAAGTTTCAATCATCCATGTTTTGTTGCTGGGTTTTGGTTACTTTTAAACTACACAATAATTAGTTTCAACAACCAAAAAAAAAAAACTACACAATAATTACTACATATGCATCTTATAAGTAACTTAAAATAAGTTGAGCCAAATTCAAGAAATTCGTTGTATTTTTAGTTGAAAATCCATCAATTCAAAACCAACATAGTTGTGGCATGATAAAGATGAATGACTTTATTTGATGTAAAAATCACAATTAGCTCTATAGATCGCTCGATCTGCACCATGTCAATCAAAATACAACGGAACACAAATAAGATATAATTTCAGGTGAACGAAAACAATATATGAACATTGGATTCTAATTTCAGGATGAATTTGAGAAGAATCAATTCACAAAAAATAAGATAGCCTCACAAGTCACAACAGAGATCGATCTACATGCACAATTAAAAATCTTGTCCTAGCAGATGCAGATCAACAAATTACACCTCTTTTTAATTTCCATGAACTACATATATAATTCATAATTCATTTTCAGTCAATCAAAATCATAAATCCGAAATATCAATATAAATCCAACGATGAACTCAAAAACTCAATGGAGCATCAAATGTGTGGATGAGATATGTGAGCGCCAACGCCAATAACATCAAGCCGTATGCGATGCTCTGGTCAATTGAAGTCCCTGAGGAATTAGCAAACACACTCACTAATCAGATTTTTTCTGATAATTTCTCAGTTTTAACATGCATGTGTGCAGGAGTAAAATACATTCCAGGTTCAATTTTCTTAAATATGAATTTATTGGATTAACATTACGCTTTTATCCTGCTTAGCTAAAACTCAAATGATTTGAATAAAATAATCAATCAGGAATCTGAGATCACTAAGAGAACTAAAGAGATTAAAATCCTATTCAATGTTATGTCAGAGTACTCTGCCGGCCTCTTAACTAAGATGATATAAATCTCATACGATCTATTTTCTAGCTCGCGAAGAAAGTAAATTAATTCATTAAAAAATCTCTAAATCTCATAAATCCTCCAATTTTTATCAAACACGGCGGCAAATCTAAAAATGAGGAACAGCATGTCCAAAGGGAAAATGAGGCAAAGAAGAAGAAACTGACCGTCACTTGTGGGAGCAGGAGCGGGGGCCAAAGTGTCGTATCCCTGGCCCTGAACAGCCGGCCAAAAGATTGCGAAAACAAGAGCAAATGCAGTAAACATGCCAAAGGGGGCCTTAGAATTCATTGCTCTGCCTTTTTTCAATTCTCTCCCTCCCCTACGCAGATAGATCTTCGAAGCAGCTGATGCGTAGAGAGAGAGAGAGAGTACCAAATTGCAAAATAGTACACGTTAAGGAAAAGGCAAATGCAAGTGGATGGTGGGGGAAGGGAAATGGAAAGCATGTTTTTATGCAGCTTTGCTTTTTAAATTGTATTTCCATGTGCCTCTCCACCTTCCCTCGGATTCTATTTACCGGCAAAGCAGGTGGTCCGTCAAAACATAAATAATATTTAATTAATATTTTAGTCTAATTAACCAACCCAGATTACTAGCTAGCTAGTCTGAATCGGAAAGTTAGGATTAAGTTGGGTTAATTTGTGGATCACTAGAAATTTCATCAAAATGACTCGACTCAGACTTGTCTGAAAATCATAAAATACAGATGATTATGCATGGCAATTGAAAATTTAAAAAAAAAATGTTAGTAATTTATACTATTATATAAAGCCCCTTCCATTAGAAGTAACTAACTTTGGTCCAATTCTTATTTTGGTGTATCCCTTTTTTATTATTAAATTTTACTCTTTTTTCTCTTTTCATCCCTCTCTCCACGTACCTTTTATTTCTCTATCTCATTCTCATATTTTTGTCTCTCTTATTATTTACATTTTCACAGTTATTTCTATTTATTTATCTTATAACCACTAAATTTTATTTTATATAAATACTAAAATAACTTAAATTAAAAATCATAAAAAAAATTAATAAAAATATTTATAATTTTAGAATATTAAAATTTTAATATATTATTAATTATATGTATTTATATTTTGAAGTGTGGCAAAGTTACTAGTTAGAATAAATTATACAGCTGGGGTTGATCAAATGCATTTTGAATTGATTAGATTGGTCAGGTTTATCCAAATTTTGACGTAATTAAATCACAATTGTATTGTCATTTCAATTTATATTGTAGAAAAATAACTGGCTAACCGACAAAAACGGTGATAAGTAAAGGACAAATGTACATAGGATCCCACCTCCTTGTCTCGGCGCCTGATACTGCACATGCACGACCGACCGGCTTTTGAGTAAAACTGAAACAGCATCATGTTTTTGAGTTTCCCTGCATGCCCAGGCCCCTATTGTATCTAAGATGGAAACTTAATTAGTTAAATCTTATAAAATTATTTAGAGTTTGAGTACTCCATAATGTCGGTTCAGTTTGCAAAAGCACAAACCTTCATCATCTCACCAACTTCATTTTTAATTTCCTTTTTGCTGCTGCCTTGGGCCAATTTCTTTTGTTTCTGTTTTTTTCAACATTTGTCACTTATTAAGGTACACCATTTTCAGGTTTATTGGGTTAATATGAGCATTGATTAATACTAGAGGATTCTGCTATCATGCTTATGGATTTCTGTTCCATGCCGGCCGGCCTCAGACTTCACATGGAAAATTTCAAAGTGCTGCATTATGTTAAAAAAGAAGACTTCTGTCTCGTAATTCAACAATATTATTTCTTTAGTTTATATATATGGTCAAATAAAAACATGAAAAACATTCAATTTGGGACGACCCCATAATACGAAAATTTTCTAGTCGCCACGCTTACAAGTTACGAGAAGAAGACTTTGTCAAGAAAAAAAATTAAAAAAATAAAACATATGTTTTATCAATTAGTAATTAATTATCTGTAACAAGTAACAACATCATAATGCTACAATAATATAAAACGAAATCAATACACATATTATCCATTTAACCTTGATACTTATTACTTGAAACTCGACACAGTTAAAATTTTGACCGTCATGATCCATTCATCACTTGTATAAAGAAGGTTCCCACTTTCCCTCAAAAAAAGTCAAGAATAGAAAACGAAATTCGTGGAAACAAAATTCTACAAAAGAAGTCAATAAGGAAAAGACTCCACAATAGAAGGCAGATTTCAACGGTCTAAACTTTCAAGTGTTCCTCAGAAATTATAAGGAAAAAACAATTTGCTTATCCAAAAATTAATAATACTCCAAAATTTTGGTTATTTCATATCGGGAATGAACTTTTCCGATCAATATTACCCAAGGTTTCTGATTCTTCATTTCTAAGAGACAGACAAACATCAATTGTTGTCTACAGAAATATCTTCATTTGACTGGTTTTTTATATTTGTTTCCCTGTGATTTTATTACCATAACTCTCAATTCATATAGGATATTTCGTATCTTTATAGAATTGGGTACTGCTGAATTTCTCCTAGGTTCATTGTAGCCCTTCAAATTCAGCAGTTCCCTTACTTCCCTGCCCGAGACCCATAATTTTCTAGAGAATCAACCCATTTTTCAACAGGTAATTTTTGTCTTTAGACCCATAATTTTCTATATATAATTGAATCATACTTTATATTCTTAATTATGCATATTTATGATTGTATAGGAGGTGAGGCTTTTCAAAAGTTTTAAAACAGGTTCCAAAAGAAAGGCCGGTATGGATCAATTCAGGCAGGTTGGGGAAGTATTGGGCAGTTTGAAGGCCCTCATGGTATTAAAACACGAAATTCCAATAAACAAGAGTCAATGTTGTTTGTTGTACGACATGTTAGAATTAGCATTCGACACAATTGCGGAAGAAATAAGACAGAATCTGAGGCTTGACGAGAGGAGCACCAAATGGAAAGCTCTAGAACTCCCATTAAAAGAGCTCCACAGGATATTCAAAGAAGCAGAACTCTATATAAGACAATGCATGGATGTAAAAGATTGGTGGGGCAGAGTAATTTGTCTCCACATGAACAGAGATTGCTTAGAGCTACATATTCACAATTTGCTATGTTGTTTCACTGTTGTAATTGAGGCAATCGAGACTGCAGCCGAGATCTCAGGAGCCGATGAGGAGGATATGCAGAAGAAAAGAATTGCCCTAATGCAAAAATACGATCAAGAATGCGATGACCCGAAATTTTTCTTGTGGAAATTTGGTAAGCAATATTTGCTTCCCAGAGAAATAAGCAGTCGTTTGGAGACTGCTTGGAGAGAGGATAGATGGTTGCTTCTAGAAAAAGTTGCAGAAAAGAAATTTGTAGCAAACTCAGCAAAATACGAGTTGAGGCTTGTGGAATTGTTAATGAGAAAATTAAGTGATGAGGGAGCACCTAATGAGAAGATTTTACCTAGTAATGTGTTGGGAGGAGTACCGGATTATTTTATAAAACGGCGTTTGGGGTCAGGATATGCAGCTGGTGGTGGGCATGTTAAGGAGATTCATTGGTTGGGACAGAATTTTGCTTTGAGGACATTTTATGGTGAAATTGATCCTGTAAAGGGTGAGATTTCTACTGTTCTTTCACTTTCGCACCCAAATATTGTTCAACATCTTTGTGCCTTCTATGATGAAGATAGAAAAGAAGGGCTTCTTGTTATGGAGCTTATGAGTAAAGATCTTGGGACTTACATAAAAGAGAATTGTAGCCAAAGGAACCGAATCCCATTTTCTATCCCTGTTGCAGTTGATATTATGCTGCAGATTGCACGAGGGTTGGAATATCTACACTCAAAAGGAGTATATCATGGAGAACTGAATCCTTCAAGTATTCTTCTCAAGCCAAGAAATTCTTCTATTGGAGGGTTTCAAGTAAAATTGTCAGGATTTGCATTGACTTCCATTAAGAGACATGGTTCGAGATGCCCACAACCTGAAGTTGATCTTGACATTTGGTCAGCACCAGAAGTATTGAATGAATTAGAACATCCAGGGAATAGAAGTACACATAAGTACACGGAGAAAGCTGATGTCTACAGCTTTGCAATGCTTTGCTTTGAACTTCTAACAGGAAAAGTCCCTTTCGAGGATGGCCATCTACAAGGGGAGAAAATGGCTCGAAATATTAGAGCTGGGGAAAGACCTCTTTTCTCATATCCGGCCCCCAAATACCTTGCAAATATGACCAGAAAATGCTGGCAAACTAACCCAAATTCGCGCCCATCTTTCTCATCTATATGTAGAATATTACGCTATATAAAGAAGATCCTCATTATAAATCCTGACCATGGTCAACCTGATTCTCCACCACCTTTTGTAGATTATTGTGACATGGAGGCAGGGTTTCTGAAAAAGATCCAGGCTGAAGGAATTGGGGATTTATCACCTGTATTACAAATCCCGTTTCAGATGTTCACATATAAAGTTGTAGAGAAGGAAAAAATATGTGGCAAGAAATGGGAGGATGGATCAGTTCCAGCATCAGTTTTTGATGAAGATCAATTGGCTGCAATGGATGACTTTTTCCTTGTTCCATGTGATCGAAGGTCAGTTTGTTCAGAAATCATTGACACCAAGAATTCAGCCATCGGGGCGGATATGAGATCGGTTATATCTGAGATCCCAAATAGAAAACTCTATAAATATGATCAGAGGTCAATTGGGTCCGAGAGCCCAGGAAGATATTCATCTGTTGGTGGTGCAGGTGATCGAAGGCCAATGAGTGTTGGAACACCAGAAAGAAACACTTTCTGGAGTATGGATCAAAGATCTCCAAAATTCCATCATCAAAGATCATTTGGATCCGAGAGTCCAGGAAGATATTCCACTGCTTTTAGTACAGGTGATCAAAGGGCTATGGGAATTGGAACACCAGAAAGAAACAGCGTGTGGGGTATGGATCAAAGATCTCCTAAACTCCAGGTTCTGGAGAATAAAACTGATCAGAGATTCAGTGGGCATGTTCCGGAGAGGCTAATAATAGCATCCAAAGCATCAGATAGTAAGCAAGTCAGTCCAAGGCTTCAAGATTGTAAATCTCCATTATCCAGAGTGCTGGAGAAGAGATCAGAGAAAAATGAGATTCTGGAGAAGAGACATTCATTAAAACCAATAGCTGACAACAAAGAAAATACGGAGCTTCTAGAGAAGAGACAGTCGTTAAAACCAATAGCTGAAGATAAAGAAAACACAGAGCTTCTAGAGAAGAAACAATCATTAAGACCAATAGTTGAAAATGAACCGGCTTCTTCAGAGGCTTCAGAGTCGTCTTCAGAGGGGAAAACAACACATTCCCAAGTTACAGAATGTCAAAAATCAAGAGAAATTGCAGAAAATAAAGAACTGCAGAATGACCCAAATAAGGCTGCAGTTTCCTCCGAGCAAAATATTGAATCAACAGATCAAAGTAATGAGAAGTCAGAAAATTGTGAGACTCCTAAAAAGAAACCTTGGCTTTCCAGGAGATCAAAAGATATGAAGACGAAAAAAATTCCAGGTTATTTTTTCTTGGTTTATTCTCTTCTTTCCTTTTCTCCCACTCTAGTCTTTAACTGGTGTGACCTGTTTGTCATTGCTAAACTAACATGCCTTATGACTAATATTTGTGATTTCAATGATTTTTTTATTCAGAAACACCAAAAAGTGACTCAACAAAATCTTCATCAGTCAGAACGAGGAAAACAAGGCCTGTTTTCTCTCCAGCAGGCTCCTCCTCATCGAGACCTTTTGAGAACTTAGGTTACGTAGGAACATCAAAATTTGAGTCGCCAAAGTCTTCACCGGCTAGAATCAAGAAAACAAGGCCCATTTTCTCTCTAGCTTCCTCACCATCAAGAGCTTTCAAAAGCATGGGTCACTCAGAAATAATAAGTAGAGAGACATCAAGTTGTTCACCATCCCGAATGAAGAAAACAAGACCCATTTTCTCTGCAGCTTCCTCACCATCAAGACCTTTTACAAGCTTTAGTCGATCTGAAGATGCAAAAAGTGAGTCATCAAGTTGTTCATCAGCCCGAACAAAGAGAACAAAGTCCATATTTTCTCCAGCTTCCTCGCCAGCAAGAACTTTCAGAAACTCTGGTTACTCAGAAACAGCAAAAAGTGAGTCATTAAGTTGTTCACCAGCCAGAATGAAGAAAACAAAGTCCATTTTCTCTCCAGCTTCCTCACCAGCAAGAGTTTTTAGAAATATTGGATACTCTGAATCACTAAGAAGTGACTCACCAAGTTCTTCACCAGCCAGAGTGAAAAAAACAAAGCCTGCTTTCTCTCCGGCTTCCTCGCCATCAAGAACTTTCACTACGTGTTCTTCACCACAACATCATGCCTCGTCTTTCCATTCAAAGGAGCTCACATCTCCAACGGCATCACCATTAAACCCGTGCTCACGATATTCCAGACTTAGTAGGCCGAGCTCAGTACCAGCAAATAGTGACCCCACAAAGACTGTAGATCATCATGCGTCAACTCAGGTAGAAACCGTGGAAGTAGTAGTGGCAGCCTTCCATAATGTAAGCTCTCACTCATAACATATTTGATCGAAATGGAAGGAGAATGCACTTTTAAATTTCCAATGTGTATTCAGGACAAACAATTTAGGGAATTTCGAAGTCATTATTTACTGGTTTCGTGAGTTATACAATTCTTTTGTTTCTTCACTTGTCCATTATAATTGTAGCAACGCTGTAACAAGAAAGCTCAGTCTTGTGGGTCACCAATGTTTTCAGGATCAGGAATCTGCAACATATGAACTTCACTTAATTATCATTTCCATGAAAGCTGAAAGGCGAAAATGCTCATATGATTGATATATAACGAGAGATTAAACAAATTGTGTGTTCAGAACTGATGCAAAACAAATTACAGCAAATAGCTAAATCTAAACCAATCTGGCATAGGCTAAGTAGAATGTTTGTTATACACATGGATAATCTAGGCTACCTCGACCAGACAAACACCATGCGACATTTTATACACGAATAATCAAATCCGATTTCAGCATCCTAGCCCTAATTCTTAAAAAAAAAAAAAAAAGAAAGAGACATTACTGAGGAACTCACTTTCTTCAAAAGCCACAAAGACGAGTTTGAAGTGTTTCCGACTTCCGAGAGTGATAGAAGAAGGAACCAGCATGATGAGCAATCGAGAATATAGAAACGCCATGGCTGATAACAGCCATTCTAAACCTTCTGCTCAAGTTTGAAGTTTACAACTAAGAACATAATACACGTAATTGTAAAGTGTGTTCCAGAAAGGTAAGATATATATTTATCGGGATAAAGATTTTTTCCCATCCCAGTATTTTTGCACTTTACCATTTAAACTTTTTTTTCTTACAGTTTACCTTCTAAACTACATAATTTTTTGCAATTTGTCATCTCTGATGGAAATATTCCACCAAAAAATTGCATGGTGTCATATGAGAAACATAGGTCCATGTTATATTGATCATCTTAATGTGTCGAAAATAAACCCTCAATCAATTTCAGAAAATTTGGAGTTTTTATCACCCAATTAGAATAACGGCAAATTTGATAGATTAATTTTAAATATTCAATTGAGTGATAAAAACTCTAAGTTTTCTAAAATTGATTGAGGGTTTATTTTTGAGATGTTGAGGAGAGCAATATAACGTGAACATATATTTCTTATATGACACGATGCAATTTTTCGGTGGAATATTTCCATCGAAGATGGCAAATTGTAAAAAATTATATAATTCAGAAGACAAACTGTAAAAAAAAAGTTTAGATAGTAAAGTGCAAAAATCACTATAGTTCCGATGGAAAAAAATAATTATCCCATATTTATCTATAGAAACGTATTTGTTTGGATAAATAAGTACTGTTTCTCTTTGAAAAATATTGACCAGGTTTGATTTTATATTTGGGTAAATGTATTTGTGGTTCTAGCTATTATTTTAATATATAATTGAAAAGTTAATATTTAACTAAATAATCGGATGGTAATAATTCTGTGATAATGTTTGAAATATACTATATTAATTAGGTTCAGTTACATTTAGATCCTTAACATCTGGTCTAATTACATTTAAACCCGTGCTCTTTGAAAAATTACACCTAAAACTCTTGTGCTGTAGATTCGGTTGAAATGAAGTTTACGAAGGGTACAATACATTTCATGCTCAAACCTCCCAACAGTATGGATAACTCATAGAGGTTTGCAAACCATCGTATATACCATCCAAATCTTGATATATAATAAATACCCTCAAAGTTAGCGAAAACCAACAGTTTTTCTTTAGTTGTAGGGGATATTTGTAATGTTTTACAAACCTCAGGGAAAATTTCGTAATATTTGAAGGTGGGAATGCAAACAACATAAAAACTCAGGAAATAATCGTAAGGGTCCAAGGCTTAGATGGTATGTTGAATTTTTAAGTAAACCTGAGGGAGTTTTTCGTAATTATCCCAAAAATATATACGAAAGAAAGAAACTATTTATGTCAATAACCTAATCATTTAGCATGTACTATTGGACTTATTGATATGATTGGTCAGTCTCTTTATAATATGTTTATAGTTGTATTTCTCATGTAATAAAACAAGTTTGACCAATTAACCTGATTGACATAGAAATTTTCATTGCCTAGCTAGTTATAACAGATCGACTAAGAATGCTATATATATATATATTGTTGATCATCCATTTTAAGACCATATTACAACACAAGTTCCCTGATATTGTGTCTCCTCTTTCCCTTATCCCTTTCTGGGATTTGTCTTCTCGTCAGATCGACATTCTTCTCTCTCAACTTTCTGGTAATTCTCTTTCATGTTGTCTTCTGCATTAATGTCTGCAATAATCTTGTATTTTAATTGGTCTTTCTTCTTAGTTTTCTTATCAAATACATGAACGTATACGTGATTAAGTTAAAAGGACGGAAAAAAGTCAAAACTCATCCTAATGAATTAGTTATTAGTGCAACTGTGCAAACATTTGAATGTATATAATGTGGGGGTTTCCTTTGTTAGATCCAGATTTCAGCATCATGGCTGATGATTGAATATTAATTATGAAAAAACAGGTCTGATTTCAGACAAAATAAACGATAAATGGCAACCTGTGGAGTATTTTCATGTTGATTGATTATTTAGCTTTAGGAGATCATTATTATAATCAAACCTAAAATTAATATTGCATGCAGATCCTGCATTTGGTGGGATTGAGAGAAGGAGAGAGAGGGAAAGACTAAAGAGAGGTGTATATATATATATCTTCACTTCCAGGCAAATTATTCCCTGGAACCCGGAGCAGGGATGACAAGATATCAATGGGAGGAATCCGAATCATTTAACTCATTTGGCTATCACCTTGATCCTGACAAAGAGGAACAGCTCAAATGGATCAAAATAGGTATACTATGCAAAAGAAAATTATATATGACGAATTACTTTAAGTGCCCCTTATGTTTTGAAAATTACAGAAATCACCCTGATGTTTCAAACAATTATAAGTTAGAGGGCTTTTTTCTAAAAGATTTTGTATAAATTACAGAGAGGGTCTTTTGTCATGTGTTTGTAATTGTTCGAAAACGCAGGGGGGTTTCTGTAATTTTTAAAAAGAGAGAGGGTATTTTGTAATTATGTCAAATTTTAGGAGTATCGTATGTAATTTGCCCAATTATATATATTATTGATTTCTTTTTAAAAAAACTTATCTATGGATGAAACTGGGTGGGCCTATATGGTTGGAGTTTCTGAAATATAATGCATATTTCGAACTGAATTCTGCTTCTTTAACATTATTTCTTCTACATGTTGATGCATGAAATTGAGTAACTTCCCTATTTTCTTGCAGAAACTGAGAACCAAGTGAAAAGAGCTCTAAAGCTCACAAAAAGTCTAAACTATAACAATAAAGATAAAAATCTGAGATCAAAATCAGAAGCGATTCATCTCATTGAGGATTTCCCCAAGCAATATGACTCGCTCTACTCTCTATATGAAGATTTAAGAGAGAAGGTCAAGATAAATCTCAGCGGTGAAGATTACGATAAAATGACTTCTTCAAATGAAGTCAAGAAATTCACAAATTTTGATTTACAGGCAAAGAAAACTCCAGAATTTAGCAAAATTATTAAGGTCGTGAGCATCCAAGGAGAGGACGAGTTGGAAACAATGAACCAAAACTTGGATAAGATAAAAGATCTAGAAGAACAGGTTGCAAGTTTGAAAGTTGAAATATCCACGATTTCCAAGGAGAAAACACAATTGAAAGATCAAGTTGAGCGCAAGTCGGGAGAAGCTAAGCAAATGAAAGAGAAAATATCAAAATTAGAAGGTCGGATTTTGAAACTTGATGCAACATGCAAAGACAATGAAATTCATAGAAAGCAGTTTGAGGATAATGAGAAGCAGAATTTATCTAGAATTTCTGACCTTTTATCGAAGACAAATGTTATGCAGATTGAATTGAATAATTTGAAGCAGCAGAAAAGTGAAATAGAAGGAAAATTTTCGTGCGAAACTGAAAAATGGTCATCTGAGTTGAAGAGCCTAAAGGAACAACTCAGTTCTCTGCAGAACGAATTCGTCTCAGTAAATAGTCAGAAAACTGAATTGGAGTCGGAAATCAAAAAGAAATCAAAAGAAAGATCGGATTGTTTGCTTAGGATAGAAGTTCTGAGAAACGAGTTGACATTGAATGTGAAAAACACATTGGATGAGAAAGCAGGCCTTAAATTACAAATAAGAGACTTAGAACAACAAATTCATTCGTTAAGCAGCAAGAAGAATGAACTCGGAGAGGAACTGAAGAAAATAAGCAATGAAGCTTTTCAAATAAATGCAGAAAAAGAGAAGTTGAAAGAAAAAATCTTGGAACTGCAGAGCTCTCTTGATGAGAAGGAAAACGAACTGTTGAACGAGAAGACAATATTTAAGGCTTACGATTATACATTGTCTTTGCAGAATAAATCCTTAGAAGAGGAGGTAAGAAATCTCAAGGAAAAGATGGTAAATTTGCAGATGGAGCTTGAGAAAGAGAAACTAGAGTCTTCCAAAAGCAAATCCCAGATGGATATAAAGAACACAGAGCTGGTAAATTTGCAGACACAGAGAGAACTCTTGCAGATTCAGTTAAAAGCTTTGCAAACGGAGCTTGAGAAACAAAAGCAAGATTTTTCCTTAAGCAGATCCGAAATGGATGAGAAAAACATAGAGTTAACTAACAAAGTTGTCCGACAAGAGAAAACTCTCTTTGAGCTGGAGGCAGTCATCAAAAAGCTGAAAGACGAAAACCAACAAGCTCAAACTGAATTATCAAATTTAAAAGCAAATCTCAATCTTGTGGAGAAAAAATTCGAAGAAATGGCAAAAGAAATTAGAAAAGAGTTTGATGATAAGTACAAAATCATGAGCCGTAGGATCAAGGTTGCCGAACAGCTGCAAGCCGAGACTCAAGAATGGTTCATCAAGGCTAAAGAGACATATATCCAAGAAAACAAGGATTTAAAAGCAAAAGCTGGAAAAGCTGAAATTGGATTTAAAAATGTAAACGATATGACGCTCATAGCAAACGATGTACTCTCTTCGCTCGACTCTGTGTCCTTAAAATTCGAGGAGTGCACAGATCATTTCCTGAATAGAATGTCTAAGTCGTCGTGTGAGCTTAAATTTGCTAAACACTGGGCAATGAGGAAAAACAGGGTCTTGATGCAGGTGAAAGAAGAGTTGGACCGCTTGTTGCAGCAGCTTGAGGATAAGGAGAAAGAGAGTTTGGTTTTCAGGGAAAAAGTCTGGAAGTCAGAGAATAAAATCAGGGAATTGGAGAAAATGTTGAAAGAGAAAGAAGATGCAATGCTAGGATTTAACGAGGAGAAAAGGGAGGCTATAAGGCAATTATGCGTGTTGATTGATTATCAACGCGGTCGATCAGATTGGTACAAGAAAAGGATGTCGGATATGTATGCACGACGCAGGAAAGCATGATCTTGAATGGGAAATTCTTGGTCAGACACTCAGACTGAGTTCAACCAAATACGTCACAAGTGAATTGCAGCACACTACTTGCTATAATTTTGGTATATATTTAGGAAGTCAGACAGCCAACGAACCTGATTCTAGCTAGAATTTTTCGTCGATCTTATCTGGCAATGAGAAATTGGGTGAGTATTTTTTTGTGAAACGATAATTCTTATAATTAAGCACCTTTAGGTCTTCCATATATCAAATAACGTAAAAGAACAAGTACTTTCTCATTAAGGATTCCATGAAGTTTGTACAAGGTATATATAGTCTTGCATTGTAATTGTTTCTCATTGTGTGGAACTAAACCACATTTAGTAGCATTTTCTCATGTTGTTTTAGTAGCCATCTTATTACCGGGTATATATGTCGGTAATTTGGATTTTGAACATATATTATGTACCTATTTCCAATCAAGTTTCATGAAACTGGTTTCAATGTAAAATTTATTTAGTTACATTTTCCTTATATATGTTCAGAATTATGTTTATCTGAAGATTCTGAACTAATAGTTCTCAATTCTCAAGCTTTTTTACTCTTTACCATCCAATTCATTTGAATATTGGACTAATTACCTTCTTTCAATTTTACATAAAAGCTATTTTGGTTTCTAACAAATGAAATGGCATTATTATTGTTTTAGGCCGGGAGAAACATAAAAATGGCATTTCCGTAAATGAACCTAAATCGGAGGGCACCAAAAGAGAAAGTTCTTCACAAATTCCATCACTCTCCTTCATAATTCCAATTTATGGCCCTATATATTTTTCTTTTTCTCTTTTTCTTTAAGAAAATCCAATCTTTTGGCTCTTAATTAGACGATTTAGAAAAAAATAATAAAAAAATTAGACAACTTGAATATAATAATCACTGCATATATGACGTTCTCCTTTCAGTTAAAATAAACTGAACTGGCTCGCACATCACAGTATCGCTCTCTCTAGAGATAGATCTCTTTCTCTATCTAAAAGCTTTGGTATTTGCTCTGTTGCTGTACTCGCGAGCTCTTACTATTGAGGTAATTCCCCGCGCGATTACTGAATTTTTACCGATCTTGTTTCTAAATTCTCTTGTCTATGGTCTTTGGTTAATCCGTCCAGATTTGGAGGAGTTTCGAAGTTGAAATTAATTTTAGTCTTCACTCCTTTAGTTTGTGGGCTTGAATTGTTTGATATAATTTGATACGTTCGTGATGAAAGAAAGATTGAATCACGCGATCGAATTATTTGTGAAGCTTTGGGTTTTTAGTTTGTTGGTTTACTGGCTTGTTGAGGCGCTGTATCAATCTTCATTATACGAAGTTTCTAAATCTCTTCGATCATTATATGTAGCTCGTTTTGTATGTAAGTAGTGTATATGTGCGTGTGTGTAAATATCTTTTTGATTTCTTCAGTAACTTTAGTTGCAGACTTGTGTGTCCTCTTTCAAGTTCAAAACAAATCAGAAAGCATTTTAAGATGTTTTACTGTTTTTAGTTCGTTATGATTCGAATATGTAGCCAAAAAAGATATAAATGAGGCACAAAATTTTTCTCCACTACAAAGATAGACAACAAGAAGGCAGTTTTGCCTTATTCGTAACGTAACTTTTGTTTTTTATCTGGTAAGCTAAATCATCAATGATAAGAATAAAAGTATAAAACGAATCTTTTCCCAGATGAAGTTAAATAAAAATAGAGCATTATCTGGTCTGGTGTTTAGTTTTTGGAGCGTTTGGATTCAAACGGTCAAACCCATGAGCTGGCCTGGCCTTGGCGCTTTGGGCCACAAGACAACCTTTTTGACACTGGAAAAGTAAAACATATTAATTTTTCGATACATACAATATATCATTGTGTTTGTGTACGTAGTAGTGGTGTAGCTGGCTGTCTTTTTGGGTTTCAAATAAGGCCACTTGTACCGTTTAGGTAAAATATAGATTTGATGACGCTAATTAGGGAGTGCCAGACAAGTTTCTCAATTTTTAACAATTCCTATCCCTATTTAATTTATTTTCCGAAGATTTAGTTCCAGCCGAATATTTTCTCCAGTATTCCATTTCTAACTCTTCTTTCCAATATCATGATTGTTTGGTTGGTTTATGGTGGGCCAGCCTTTGATCATAGTCAATCACATGGTCTGTCATATTTCTTTTTTTCGTTCTTGAAACTAGTCTAGTCTGTCATATTTCAAAATTCCAGTCAGCAAGTCAATGTACAATACTATTAACAAAAAAAAAAAAAAAAAAAACTATTCCCAAATTTCCGCATTACTTGCTTTTTTTTGGTTACAAATACTTCCCTTTCGTGAAGGACATTAAAAAGTTAAAAAAGGTCCAGCTGTCAACAAAAATAGGAATATTATATTAGTCACATTACTATAATTTGAATTTTAAGGCAAATATCGGCATAAAATCTGCAGCTATATTTCCTTATTGGACTAAAATATGATTCCACTCTGAAAAAAGACTTGCCTCCTGTGATTGATACAGCCTAGGAAAACTGCTGAGAGCCTGAGACGTTAACGAAGAGATGCCAAAGCACAGATTGCGCAAGTCATTTAAATCCTTTCTGGGAAGTCACGTTGATCCTGAAAAGGATGAGGAACTTAAAGGAACCAAAGCAGGTACAGGGCTTTGAATTTAGCTTCTTTTTATTGATCAAAATACTACGCCATACCAATTTATATTTCAAGAAATACAATATAAAATAACTCTTAAATTTTCAATGGCTGACATCTAAAAGTGGCTTTTTAAGTGCAGAAATCGATGGAAAAGTGCAGAAAATTTTAGAATTTCTGAAAGAAGGAGATAATAATGATAGGAAGGAGCCACTTGCAGATCTGATTGAGGATTTCCGCAATCATTACCAGTCACTTTATGCACGTTATGATATTCTGACTCAAGAGTTGAGGAAAAAGGCACTAGGCAAGCATGGGAAAGACAGTTCCTCGTCCAGCTCAGATTCCTCAGACTCAGATGATTCTCCCAAGAAAAAGGGCAAGAAAAATGGGAAAGCTGATCATAATTTCCAGGAGAATACAACTGTGGTCAAGCAAGAGCTCGAGATGGCACTTTTGGAGGTCGGTGACTTGAAGAAAAATTTGGCACTGGTCATAGATGAAAAGGAAGGATTATATCTTGAATATCAAAGTGCTTTGAGTAAAGCACAAGAAGCCGAGAGAATTGTAATGGAATTAAAATCTGAACGCGAGAAATGGAATGAAGAGAAATCAAAACTGCTGACTGATAATGATGATCTCAATATAGAACTGGAGAATGCACGTAAGTTACAAGTTGAACTGAATCAGAAACTGGAAGACACGAATAGGGAGAAAGAGAACCTTGTGTTGCAAGTGAAGGATCTAAATCTGGAGCAAGAAGAAAAGAGAAAGCTGCAAAGTAAAAGTTCTGAGATGGAGAGTTTATTAATAGAAAAGGAAAATGAAATTTCCACTTTACGGAAGAAATATGAAAATGGAGAGAGTGAAGCATCTGCCAAGATTATTGCATTGACTACAGAGGTAAATACTCTTGAAGAGAAATTGGGTGCACAGAAAAATGAATCAGAAATCATTCTAGGGAAAAAGAGTGGAGAAATATCAGAATTCCTGATTCAGATAGAAATGCTTAAAGAGGAATTGTCAAGCAAAACTGTTGATGGGGAACGAATGCTAGAAGAAAATGAAGCTCTGTGCCAACAGAAAATTGAATTGGAAGATGAAATAAGAAGCAAAGAGAACAAGATTTCTGAATTTGAAAAGACATTATTAGAAAGAGGAGATGAGGTCTCTGCTATCCGGAAAAAGATGGAGGATTTGCAGAATGAATCTTCAATCCAAATTACTGCCTTGACAGAAAAAGTTAACTCCTTGGAACTACAGCTGGAATTGCTGCAGTCTGAGAAAAGCCAATTGGAAATGCAAATTGAGAGAGGTAAACAAGAGTCTTCAGAAAGCCTCGAATCTTCAGAGAAGAAGATAGCAGAAATAACAGAACATTTCGAAAGAGAGATTGATTTGAAAAATCAGGAAATTGATAATCTGGAAGAAACTATAGAAGACTTGAAGAGGGATTTGGAGATGAAGGTAGATGAAATGAGTACATTGGTGGAGAATATGAGAACAACTGAAGTTAAGCAGCGCTTAACAACTCAGAAGCTTCGTATTACAGAACAGGTATTAGGTGACAAGGAAGATAATCACCAGAAAAAAGTAGAGAAGCTACAGGAAGAGCAGAAGTTGCTTGAAGAAAGGATTGCTTCACTGTCAGGAACTATTGCTGTTTATGAAGAAGCTCAAATGAAAATGGTGAATGAAATCTCCGAGAAGGTAAATGGCTTGTTAATGGGTATGGATACATTCAGCGTGAAATTTGAGGAGGATTATGGTCACTTAGAGTCTCGGATTTATGAAATTGCGAATGAGCTTAAGGTTACTGTAAACTGGATTAATGGAAATAATGCTGAGAAAAATGAGATGAAGAAGGAAATTGCCAGTTTGGTTGAACAACTGAAATCCGGGAAGGATAAGACTAGAGAATTAGAGGCAATATTGCAGAAGGATGGAGATGAAATGAGAAGTTTGATTCAAACTGTGAAACAGAGAGAAGAAAAGATGGGAGAGCTGGAAAAAATATTACATGAAAGGAACGAGAAGGTGGGAGAGTTGGAAAAAAGGATGAATGAGAAAGATAATGGAATATTGAGTCTTGGTGAGGAGAAAAGAGAGGCTATAAGACAGCTGTGCATTTGGATTGATTATCACCATAATCGCTACGATGATCTCAAAGACATGATCTTGAAAACACGAGGTCGAAGACAGCAGGTAGCTACTTAATGTTCCTAATTACACTATTTTGGTTTCAACATCTATTTTGGAATTTGATTGGCTGGGAAACTTCAAGTTTTGTGTTCAGTAGAGCAAATTTGATTGTTAAGGGGAATGACTACATGATAAATTGCTATCCTTTACCATTTGTATAGGGTTAGTATAGCAAAAGATTGTATTATGGTTTGTTTGTCATTGCTTTGTATGTAGGATTTCAGTACAGCTACCATTGAAGTGTGAAAACTTGAGGCATTTTTGTAAATCAGATCCAATAAGATCGAGTGTGGGGACTGAGTACTACATGTTTATTTCTGTTAATGTTTGTTGATACTTCATTTCATTAATAAATCATCATGGCACTTGGCTAATTAAATCAACTTGGGATCTCTGGATGGTTGACAAATGGAATATCCAACAAGTTCAAATTCAGGGTATCCAGACATTATAAGAAGACATTTCCTATTTAGGTTTTTCTGCTTTATAGTCTATTTTGAACAGTTTAATAAACAAACAAAAAATGCTAACGGTTTAAAATCTCCCCATACTTGTATGTTCGATTATTTCCTGCTGATCAGCTTACAACATTCATTAACTTCAATAAATAATGTGAACTTCTGCTCTGATGTTTCTGCAGTTAGTTTGTAGCATAGTTGTACTGATTTTGTTGAAGTAACGAACAAACAATAGGTCATGGTTTCTATTTTACAAGTGCTTGAACCATATAGATAATATTTATGAAATTACATATATAATTCAGAAATAAACCAGTGAAATTTACATGCGTATTAGCTCAATAATTTAATTGAACGTACATTTTATGATAGACAGTGGATGACTTGTACGATTCCAATAATAGAAATTGCCACATGCTTGGCTAAAAAATGAAAAAGAACAAACTTACTATCTACTATAATACAGGTAAATGTCACATTGACAACTACAATTACTGGCCGTCTGGTCCCAGCTAAACGATTAGAACTTAGATAAATAAGCCCTTCAAAAAAAAAGGTACGTAATAAATAAGAGTTTACAATTAGCTAGAGGGGAGAACTCCATAACACTTACACTAGAAGATAAAAAGAAGTTTGCTTATTGATGTGATCAAGTTATGCTTGTTAAAAACACTGCCTAACTACCTTAATTAATCAAGTTAGATATAATAATAATTCATTCCGTTCAAACACATGCATTTTTTATGTTGTGTTTATTCTACATAAGAAAGTATGCTTCCTGACAACTCTAGGTGCACCAAGAATTCGCAGCAAATAACAAGATGGCCTTATCCCCCCCAATTATTAATAGTTTTTCAGGAAATGGAGGAATTTCAAACGTATTTAATTATTTCTTGATTGCGATGAATTTCAAATTCTTGAATAACCGATAATACATCACAAATAATTAATAATAGAAGAAACTATATATACTAAGCTATATAATTAAATAATTAAATAAAAAGTGCTTAAACATGTACACACTGTTAGGGGAAAGGCAACACAAACAAGGGTACCGAGTACGCAGCGGATATTAAATCCTTTCCACACCAATACGTCGGACAAGCAATCAAACCAACCAATGGATGCAAAGCAAATACACCAATAAAGAGACACACGATTTTTAACGTGAAAAACCCCTTCAATGTGAAGGATAAAAACCACGGGTCCTACGAGACCCCAAGAAATCTCCACTATAATACGAGGCAAAGTTACAGCAGTACAGTCACCAACAAAATACCCAACTGAACATAAATAGATTCCCAAAACAAACGAGAATCACAAAGAAGAAAACATGAGTAAATGATGACCAAAATCGCAGCACTGTTCACGCTGCCAGAAACCTGATCAAACGACCTCCAAAACCGATCTCCACCATTCAGAATTGAGTTCGACGTGTTCCCTAGCTACTGTCCAAAAATCAGCCAAATCGGAGCACAAATAACCACCCGATCGTCAAGTTGATGAAATTGTCGCCGCCTTAAAATTTGCTGAAAAACAGCTGCTGAAAATTTCTCTCTCTTGTCTATTTTCTTGCACAAAAAGCCGTGCACTTCCTTTTTCAATTAGGACAAAGACTGCCCTAATGGGCTTGTGGGCCAACAAAAGGTGGGCTGGACCCAACAAATCTCCTCCTCCAGCCCATGTGAGAAGGAGACACTCCACCACGATCAATACCCAAACTTGAGACCTGCCATCCCGGCACAAACCTCAGCTTCTGTAGTAGACAAAGCAACGCATTTCTGCAGTCTAGATTGCCAAGCTTCATATAGCTGGAGGTGGATTTCCTTGAGTCCAAATCTCCTGCCAAATCCGAATCTGTATAGCCAACGAGCTCTGGCTTTCCAGACCTAAAACAGAGCTTCAAATTAGCATTCCCACGAAGATATCTCAAAATCCATTTCACAACATTCCAATGCTCTCTACCAGGATTTTAGAGAAATCTACTCACTTTGCCAACCGCATTAGCCAAATCCGGTCTCGTACAAACCATGGCATACATTAAGCTTCCAACTGCTGATGCATCTCTGCATCTCTTTCTTCTCTTCATCAGACGAAGGAGACTGTGTGCTGCTCAACTTAAAGTGTCCATCAAGAGGTGTCCTCACCGCATTGGCTTTATCCATGTTAAATCGTTGAACCACCTTCTCAATGTACTTCTCCTGTGAAAGCCACAACTTCTTGGCTTTCCGGTCACGAGAAATCCTTATGCTAAGGATTTGTTTAGCTGCTCTCAAATCTTTCATGGCAAATGACTTGCTCAGCTCAAGTTTTAACCTGCCAATTCTGGAAGAATTATGACCGATAATCAGCATATCATCGACATAGAGCAATAAAATAATGAAATCATTATCAGAGAATTTTTGAACAAATACGCAATGGTCTGAGGTAGTTTTCATGTACCCTTGCTGCAACATGAATGACTCGAACTTCTTGTACCATTGCCTAGGAGCTTGTTTGAGGCCATACAAACTTTTCTTCAACCTGCAAACGAAATTCTCCTTCCCTTTCACAACAAAACCCTCTGGCTGCTCCATGTAAATTTCCTCCTCCAAATCACCATGAAGGAAAGCAGTCTTCACATCCATCTGCTCAACTTCCAAATCAAGGCTAGCAGCTAACCCAAAACAAGACGGATTGATGACATTTTTACAACGGGAGAGAAGATCTCCTAAAAATCAATCCCTTTCTTCTTGATGAAACCTTTGACGACTAGTCTGGCTTTGTATCGTGGCTTTGAAGTGTTATCTTCTTGTTTCACCCGATAAACCCATCGATTCCTCAATGCTCTTCTACCTTCGGGTAACTTAATAAGATCAAAAGTATGGTTCTCGTACAGAGACTTCATTTCATCTTCCATTGCTTCAAACCACTTTTCTTTGTGTTCAATGTCCATGGCTTCATAGCAATCAGGCTCTCCTCCATCTGTCAAAAGAACATACTCACTGGAGGGATACTTAGCAGACTGCATTCTGCTTCTAGTGGATCTTCTGAGTGGAACTGAAGGTTGCTCATTAACTGGAACGTCTTCTTCATTCTGAACCTCATGATCTTCCTCAACATGATCATGCTCAACCTCTGTCTCCACATTCTCCTGATTATTGAACTCAACTTTATCAGGGAAACTTGTAGCAGGTGTAGGATCTATATCAACCAAATCCTCACTGTTTGGGCACTCTGAATTACCTTTTTTGTTAATGTCTTCAATGGTTTGATCCTCCATGAAGACTACATCAAGACTCCTGACAAGTTCTTTTCCACTGGATCATAGAAGCTGTAGCCAAATTCATCTTGACTGTACCCAATAAAGATACACTGTCTTGTCTTTGTATCCAACTTGGACCTCCCGTCCTTAGGTACATGCACAAAAGCCCTACAGCCAAACACACGTAAATGATCATAGGAAACATCTTTTTCATACCAAACTCTGTTAGGAACATTGGTTTGCAAAGCAACAGAGGGAGACAAATTAATCACATGAGTTGCTGCAAGTAATTCCTCTCCCCAAAACGTCTTAGGTAGCTTTGCTTCTGAAAGCAAACATCTGACTCTCTCTACCAATGCCTTGTTCATCCTTTCTGCCAGACCATTTAACTGAGGAGCCTTAGGAGGCGTCTTCTAATGCTGAATGCCCTGCTCCTTACAATAAGTATCAAACGGGCAACAATATTCACCACCATTATCAGTGCGAATACACTTCAATTTCTTTCCAGTTTCTCTCTCAACTGAAACTTGAAAAGCTTTAAACACGTCAAGTACCTGATCTTTGGTTTTCAAGACGTAAACCCAAAGCTTTCTTGAACAATCATCAATAAAGGTAACAAAATAAGCTGCACCACGATGTGTCTTCACCTTCATTGGGCCACAAACATCTGAGTGTACTAGCTCAAGTAACTCTGTCTTTCTTGAAGGGGGGTTGCTCTTGAAGGAAACTCTCTTCTGCTTCCCAACTAAACAATGAACACATCTCTTCAATTTTGTACCTTTCAATCCTGATAACAAATTCTTTCTGGCCAAATAATCGAGCCCTTTCTCACTGATGTGGCTAAGTCTCTTGTGCCATAACTCTGACAGGTTATCATTCTCAACTGCATTTACAGAGTTCCCACAAACCAAAGCACTCATCTTATACAAATTATAAAATTTGCTGCCTCTAGCCACAATCAAATTCCCTTTAGTAAGCTTCCACTGGCCATTACCAAAGAAGTTACAATAGCCATCATCGTCAAGTCTCCCAGCCGAGATCAAGTGCAAACGAACCTCAGGTGCATGTCTAACATCACGAAGTATCAAGCTTGATCCACTGTTGGTCTTCAAACAAACAGTCTCAGTGCCTACTACCGGTACCATAGTATCATTTCCCATCTTCAAAACTCCAAAATCACCGAAAGTATACGAAGTGAAGATATCTTTCCTCGACGTCACATGGAATGAGGCACTACTGTCAATAACCCAACTCAAATCATCACAAGCAACGGTGATGACATTGTCATCATAAGCTAAAAGAAGATCATCATTAGAAACTGTAGCAGCAACACGATCATTATTCTCATGATCATTTTTGTCCTGCGCATCACAATTGGCTTTACGTTCTCTCTTCAGCTTATAACAATACTTCTTAATGTGACCAGGTTCACCATAACTGTGGCACTTGAAATCTTTCCATCTCGACCTTGACTTGCTTCGACTTTTACTCCTGCCCTTTTCGGATTTATGCTGGCTTCTCCCCCTATTTTCTTAAACCAATAACTCGGGCTACGATGACTATTGAGATTTTCTTCTCACTTCTTCATTTAAAACACTGCTCTTAACAAGTTCAAGAGTTACACCACCATCAGAGGAAGAATTAACAAGTGAAACACGAAAGGTCTCCCAAGAATCAGGTAAAGTGGCAAGTATCCAGAGTCCAACGATCCCATCTTCAAACTTTATGCCCATACTCATCAAGAACACCTTGAAACTCATTCAAGTGATCAGCAATAGAACTTTCTTCTCTGTATTTCAACTGCATCATCTTTTTGAGCAAAAATAGTTTGTTGTTACCAGTCTTCGAAGCATACAAATTCTGTAGTTTCTCCCACAAACTCCGAGCATGTGTCTCATGTTGAATATGGTTGTAAACATTCTCTTCAACAAATTGTCTGATAAATCCACAAACTTGCTGATGCTCCCATTCCTCATCACTCTTAGTTAGCAGTGGCAAAGACAGGCAAATGCAACACCTTCACAAATAAGAGATCTTTCATCTTATTACTCCATAGATGATAATTCGTTCCATTCAAGGTTATCATCCTATTTGTATTTATATCCATGGTTATGCCAAAATCAGAGCACCGTGGCTCTAATACCACTTGTTAGGGGAAAGGCAATACAAACAAGGGTACCGAGTACGCAGCGGATATTAAATCCTTTCCACACCAATACGTCGGACAAGCAATCAAACCAACCAATGGATATAATGCAAATACACCAATAAAGAGACACACGATTTTTAACGTGGAAAATCCCTTCAATGTGAAGGATAAAAACCACGGGGCCTACGAGACCCAAAGAAATCTCCACTATAATACGAGGCAAAGTCACAGCAGTACAATTACCAACAAAATACTCAACTGAACATAAATAGATTCCCAAAACAAGCGACAATCACAAAGGAGAAAACAAGAGTAAATGATGACAAAAATTGCAGCACTGTTCACGCTGCCAGAAACCTGATCAAACGACCTCCAAAACCGATCTCCACCGTTCAGAATCGAGTTCGATGTGTTCCCTAACTGCTGTCCAAAAATCAGCCACATCGGAGCACAAATGACCACCCGATCGTCAAGTTTATGAAGCTGTCGCTGCCTCAAAATCTGCTGAAAAACAGTTGCTGAAAATTTCTCTCTTATCTATTTTCTTGCACAAAACAGCCGTGCACTTTTTTACCTTTTTTAATTAGGACAAAGACTGCCCTCATGGGCTTGTGGGCCAACAAAAGACGGGCTGGACCCAACACACGACCTTTAATTTTACTTTTAAGCCCTCCAGTTCCACAAATGGTGAAGGTGATCCTTCAATTATAGACATTGACAAACCGACTAATATATGGTAGTGTAAAAATTAAATGTTTGTAAATTATAACCATGTGATGAATTTCTATATTAATATATAGCACTAGCTAGCCACGATCCCACCACTTACATATATATATATTAATCTTTTTTCTAAATACTAAATTAGTACTCAAAAAAGTTATATCTTATGATCCTAGTTTAATTATTTCTAGCTATTTATTTATCCGATTATATATCAATACTGATGGAGAAGAAAATAGGAGAATCTGAGTACTGGGATTGTGGGAGTCCATTGTATGATGCTCATGAGTTAGCTTCAATAACAAATATCATTGAGAGGAACATGATGCAATTGCCATCATCAATATCCGGCGGGTTCGTGTCGAGCTCTGAGGAATTTCAAGAACCTGCAGCTGAAATTCATGCAGAGGAAATATTATTTAACTACAATGAGAAAAGGGAAAAAGAGACGGTACTGATCAAAGGAATTATTAAGAGGATGTTTTATAGTCTGTGTCCTCGAATTGGTAATTTGATGAAGAAAAGAAGGAGAAAACAGCAACAAGATCAAGCTGGGTATCATGTCAAAGCTACAGCATGAAAGTATATTTCGATCAACATATTAATTTCTGTTTTCTCATATATATATCTGTGTATAATTGTATGGGTTTTCATCTGCCTTCCTCTCAAATTTAAGCCTTTTGGTTTTAGTTTTTATCTTATATTTCCAATTTTCAGCATTTATTTTCGTATAGAAATGAAAAAGTGAATGAGTTAGTTCTGTAAAAATGTTGACAGTAAGGTAAAATCTGAAAACTTGGTTTATTTTGTGGTGTTTTTAGATGAAAAGATGCATTTTGAAACCTAATTGTATGCTTTTTTCGGATAAAGACGAAATATAATGTTTGTATTATACTTATTACTTTTAAATATAAATATAAGTTAACTAGTTTAAATATGCTTTGCTCTAAAAAACAAACTAAAAGTATGCTCTAGTTTAAAGTGTATTTTTTTTTCTTTCAAAAATCATGAAATCCAATGAAGTTATTATGAAGTGCAATCCAAAATTTAGATGGCCCTCTTCTTTAGATTTCTCCTTCTTCTAAAAAAGCATGGACCAATCCAAATAACTGAGCCCAGCCCAGCCCAACCATTACACTATCTTATATTCCCAGTGCCAAAACAATGTTAGCCCAATACTAATTCAGAAAGAGGAATTTATCATTTTGCACAATTTTGTTACTTGGGCCAAAACCTGTAATCTGTAAAGGTTTATTAATTTTCTACGAATTTTGATATTTGTTTATTAATATGTTAATTACTTGATTGGTATATGATTAATGAATATAAAATTATATTGATTTGTGATTACTTATATATTATGAATTTGAAACATTAATTAATGTAATAGTGAAAATGTAATTGATTGCTTTCGACTAAATAAATTATCTTTTGTTTGACAAAACTAAATATTGAAATAGTTCGGCAAATTGATAATTGTCAATTAGACTTATTAGTAATATACAAAATGCAAAAATTAGGTAGGGTACTAGGGTTTCCTAACATTTCCTTTGGAAAAAATAGAATATCTTGGGCCGCGCATAGTTTACTAAAGCATAAAGGCTAATCAACTAACTAATTACATCATTGAATAATTAAGTCTAACTGATCACATCCTCATATATAGGGGGAAAAAGCAATATCCTAGTATGAGTTCACATGTTGCACCATTTAAGGGACAATTTAATATTTTATTTTTTTGGTCAACAGCAATTTATTTTATGGTTGTTACGTGATGATTGATCCACAATTATATTGAAATTCAAAAATCTATGTGTTGGAATTTTCTTAGGTGTGAGAATTTATTGTGTCAAAGATAATTACTTAAGAGATATTATTGGTTTTCTACTAAAGAACTTCTCCATCGATTTTATTACATATTAATGGACGTTATATTTGTCAAAGATAAAAAGGAAAGAAATTGTACCCACAAACAGAAATACTAATTATTATTAAATAAATTAAAAGAGAACGTTGGAGAAATGCTTTTTAATAATGCTCAAGTATTTCCGTTGTCGGTTACTCCTCCAGCATCAACATGACAATCTCCAAACTCCAAACTCAGAAGAAAAACGAACAAAAAATCTAATGCAGACAAGAACAAAAGAACCAAATTAGGAGGAAAAAACGAATAAGGAATTTTTAAAACACACACAAAGTCTCCTTGAACTTGTCTGAGAGCTCAGAATCAGAGCAATGGCGAAGAAAGTGGAGTACAAGTGGAAAAATTCGTGGAGGTCCATTCAGAAGAACAATTACTTTGTTATAAAGTTGGGAGTCTCAGTTCTTTTAGTAGCTCTTGCGTTTAGGCTTCTTTATAGCAGATCATCTGATTTTTCTGCAGATTCAGACGCCCCTTTTCTTCAAAATAATTCCCAGGAAAACAGAGATCACAATCACATTCCTACCAAAGGTCAGGATCTTTTTTTTTCCTTTTTTTTTCCCCCCCTTTAATGTTCTTGCGCACTTCCTAATAAAATCGCATTTGTAATTTAATGAGAATGAGGTGCCCAAATATTAGTTAGCGAGATTTGGGTAAAAAAATTGTTTGATATTTGTGAAGAAGGTTTTGAGTCTTCTCTAGTTTTGTGCAACAATAGATTACTCAGCTGTTATAATTTTGTGCTATTTGCTTATATTATTCAAATTATTTGCAGAATATGGCGGAGAGTACATAAACAACGAAGGAAAGTGTAATCTTTTTACTGGGGATTGGGTTCCTTCTAAGGAAGAACCTTTTTACACAAACAGTAGTTGTAATTACATTGAAACCCACCAGAATTGTATGAAGAATGGACGACCTGACAGGGATTATCTTTACTGGAGGTGGAATCCTCATGGTTGTCAGTTGCCCAGATTTGATCCTGAGAAGTTTCTAGAATTAATGATGAATAAAAGCTGGGCATTCATTGGGGATTCGATACAACGAAACCATGTCCAATCATTCCTTTGCATGCTCACAACGGTAAATTTTATCAACCTGCTTATTCATTTTCAAGTTTATGACTGTTTGCTTAAGTTGAACTGGATCATCTTGGGTGTGTTTGCAAAACGTCTGCTTTTGTAGAAGCTAAAGTTGTTAAAAGTTTGAATAGTAAAACCCAAGAGTGTTTGGAGAGAAAAAAAATAATACAGAAGCTCTTTAAATAATAAAAAAGGAAGCTCGAAGCTAAAAAAACACCTTAGCTTCTAGCTTATATCAAGCAGAAACAGCACAAAACAAGACATTCAGTTTCTGCTTTTTTTTTTGTAAGTTTGCAGTTTATGAACACTACCTTTGTGAGTTGATAATGTTACAATGGCTAGTAATGTTTAGTGAATGTTGGTAAGTACAGACTTTTTCATGATAAATTCGAGCAATTGTTTATCATGATCCCACCTAAGAAAATTCACTGTATTTGTTTAGGCTGATAATATTTAGTGAATTTTTGCAAGTACATACTTCTTAGGTCGTTCTTATATGTAATGGGATATTTACCAACTACTGCCTGAGTTATGGCCTAAATACAAAAAAATCCCTGAGGTTTCAGAAATTACCAACTCCCCCTTGAAATTTTAAGCCTATCAGAAAACAAACGGTGATGATAAAATTACCATGTTTAAATGAATGTTTGTTACTAATAGCTGGTGCAGTTTGTGAGAGAGTGAAAACTCAGGGGCCATTGGTAATTTCTGAAACCTCATGGGGTTTTTTGTATTTAAGTCATACCTTAGGGGTAGTTGTTAATTATCCCTTTTTCCTTTTTAACACTTTTCATGATTTCTTTGTATCAAAATTTCATTTAACACCTTTTTGTTTCATTTGGTTTTCATGTTTCTCTTAACAATCAAGACCCTTTTGTCCCAAAGTCAAACATGACTAAAATTAGTGTTTTAATGTTCTTCAGGTGGAAAAGGCTATTGAAGTTTACCATGAGGAGAACTACAAATCCCGAAAATGGATCTTCCCTTCATATAACTTCACTGTCTCAGTTATCTGGTCCCCATTTCTTGCAGAAGCCGCCATTTTCGAAGATGCAGAAGGTGTTTCCACATCTGAAATCGAGCTGCATCTTGACAGATTTGATAAGAAATGGACCGATATTTACAATACCTTGGATTACATGATAATCTCAACTGGTAAATGGTTCGTTAAAACCACTGTCTACTATGAGAACAACAAAATACTAGGCTGCCATTACTGCCCCAAACGAAACCTTACTGAACTTGGAATCAACTTTGCCCTCCGAAAGGTCATCAGAAATGTTTTTAATTACATAATTGAATCAAATCATAAAGGCATGATCTTTTTTAGAACCACCACACCCGATCATTTTGAGGGTGGAGAATGGTCTAGTGGAGGAAGTTGTGAAAGGGGGAAACCAGTAAAGGAGGGTGAATTTGAGTTGAGTGATCTGAGCAAAATTATACGTGATATAGAATTGGTCGAATTTGAGAAGGCGTATGTTGGAGCTTCTAGAAGTGGGGTGAATTTGAAGCTTTTTGATGTGAATCCTCTTTCACTAGTGAGGCCCGATGGGCATCCGGGGCCGTATAGGTTTTTTCAACCTTTTGGTAAGGACAAGGATGCGAAGATTATTAATGACTGCTTGCATTGGTGTTTGCCGGGACCTATTGATACTTGGAATGATATTTTGATGGAAATGGTGGTAAATGGTTGACAAAATTTTTGTTTTTTAATTCTTATTGTGTTAACCTGAGTTAACTTTTGGGATTGAGTTACATCGAAGTTCATTCTTCTAACTGATTACATTACCTGAGAAGATGAAGGATTGATATTATCTTAGATTGATGAGAATTGTTGAGAAATTGAGATATAGAATTGTGAATTACATTTGTTGAGGAATTGGAAGATGGATTTTCACAAGTTCTTGTCATCAGCAGAAGAGTTTCACAGTTGTTTTTTGTTTGATGTCAATTGATATATGAATATGATATAGGAATAGGAGTACTTTAAAGTACAAATCTAATTTGTAATCATGTTCAATTTTCGGCACAGAAAAAATCATTCAGATTCTATGTCATACCTCTGTATTATTGAACATATTTAGAAAAGATTACATCAGTTTAGTTTTAATTTTTATGGTGAAGGTGAACATCACCTATTTCCATTTATTCTAGTTTTAATATCCTAATTACTAATTTTGGTAATGTATTCTGATTTATTTATTCTTTTTCTTTGGTTTTTATTTATTTCCGGTCAATAATAGTTTAGTTTTAGTTTAAGTAAAGGGATGCTATTATCCAAATCTCAAATAATTTTTTAATTATGGTAAAGCGATTATAGTTCAATTTCATAATTGTACAACGGTAAATGCCCTTTAAAGGCTCTGACGGAACTCAACACTGCAGAAAAACTGTGTTCAAAATTTGAAATTATCCGACCGTTGGCCTCCACCACTATATAATTTCTTCGTATACGCTCTGAGCCCTCACCATTAATTAAACTGACTATTCGTTTCAATTCTCTCAAAATTCTCCCCACAAATCTAACCATGGCTGCCGTTGCTGAGATGCCCAATGTTGCTGAGCCTGTACCCACAAAAAAAGCAAGATCCAGAAAAGCACTAAAGCAGAAAAATCCATCCACGAATGAGGCCAACATCATGGCCGGAGCCCTCGCTGGATCCTCCCCTGTCGCCGCCCCACCGGCGGAAAACTCTGCCGGAAAAGAGAATCACGAGTGCCTCTCGCAGCCCAAGTCCCAGAAGAAAACCAAAAAAGGAGCTTCGAAGGCCAAACAACAGACTACTGAGGTGTCTTCATTTGAGAAACAGTTGGAGGAAATGCAGGAACAGCTTGCGAAATTGAAAATCGAGAAAGAGCAGACGGAGGAAATTTTGAAGCAGAAGGAGGAAGAGCTTGAAACAAGGGATCGGGAACAAGAGAAACTCAAAGGTGAACTCAAGAAGTTGCAGAAGATGAAAGAATTTAAGCCCACCATGGTGAGCACTATTGCAATAATTTAAACCCTAGATTTTTTTTTCTCAATTTCATTCTTATTTTGGTGTTTTGGTAATATTGTCTTATTCTTTTGATAATGGATGTTTTTGTTTACAGACGCTACCGGTAGGGTTCTCACTCAAAGACCTAGAACAAGAAAAGAAAGACAAAAGGAAGAATGCAACAAAGAAACCATCCCCTCCTTATGTGCTCTGGTGCAAAGATCAGTGGGCAGAGGTATATATATATGTGTGTGTGCGTGTGTGTGTGCGTGTGTGTGTGTGTGTGCGTGCGTGCGTGTAATATCATATTTATTTTATCATTTGCTTATCAATTCTTGGTTTTCTGTTGTTAGGTGAAGAAAGCTAATCCAGAAGCAGATTTTAAGGAAATGTCAAACCTATTGGGATCAAAATGGAAGACAATCAGTGCAGAGGAAAAGAAGCCTTATGAAGAGAGATATCAAGCTGAGAAGGAAGCATACTTAAAGATTGTTGGAAACGAGAAGCGCGAGCATGAAGCAATGAAGCTGTTGGAGGATGAGCAGAAACAGAAGACTGCTATGGAGTTGCTTGAACAATATCTTCAGTTTAAACAGGAGTCAGAGAAAGAGAACAGCAAGAAAACAAAGTAAATATATTTACTTGCCTTTCTTCGGCATGTTTTTTAATTGTTTTCAAGCATATAGTTGATTTCTGATTTTTCTTTTTCACTTGGTGCAGGAAGGAGAGAGACCCCCTAAAACCAAAGCAGCCAATGTCTGCCTATTTTGTTTTTTCAAATGAGCGCCGTGCCTCGCTGGTTGCAAAAAACAAGAATATTTTAGAGGTAACTTTGGCCATGAATGTCTACTTGTTTTATACATAATAGACAGACTCTTTGAATGAAAGTTTAGTTGTGAATGAGATTTGGTTCTTAAAGCTTGCAAAAATCACGGGTGAGGAGTGGAAGAACATGTCAGAGAAAGAAAAGGCACCTTATGAAAAGGTCAATTTCAAATTCCTGATTGATACTTTTTGTTAATTGAATTGGTGAATTTGGTTTCTGAAGATGGTTTTGGTTGAATTATTTCAGATAGCACAGAAAAACAAGGAACAATATATGCAAGAAATGGAAGTGTACAAACAGAAAAAAGAAGAAGAAGCTGCTAACTGCAAGAAAGAGGAGGAAGAGCTAATGAAACTGCAAAAGCAAGAAGCCATGCAATTACTTAAGAAGAAAGAGAAAACAGAGATATTGATTAAGGTTGCTTAAGTTTCATGCCTTTTGACACTGAATGTTTTAAATTTTAAAAAAGTTAGCAATTCTAACCGGTGTTTATTTATGTAGAAAACGAAAGAGAACCGTCAAAAGAAGAAAGGAGAGAAGAAGATTGTTGATCCCAACAAACCAAAGAAGCCTGCTTCTTCATTCCTTCTCTTCAGCAAAGATACAAGGAAGAGTTTAGCAGAAGAACGTGGTGGAATCAACAATTCTACCATGAATGCTATGATTTCTGTGAAGTGGAAGGAATTGAGTGATGAAGAGAGGCAAATTTGGAATGATAAAGCTGCCGAAGCTATGGAAGCTTACAAGAAGGAATTGGAGGAATATAACAAGAAAGTGGTAGCAGAGGAAGAAGCAGCACAAAATAACAAGAATTAGAATGAACTTGACTTTTTATTGTTGATGTTCAACTGGGATTTTGTTGAACATGTAGATTGATGCTATGGTTTAGCTTGTCTGATTTTTAGTCATGTTTTTAGTTGCAATTCACTTGTAGGAATGCTGATTATCTGTTTAATTTTGAAAAATGCAAATGGTAATTCTCACCTTTGCTGTGTGTTTTATATTATACGTACAGCCTTCAACTTTTTGAATTCCCACTATCATGATTCCCACTTGTGTGCATTATTAGGTCTGGAGTTCTTAAGGTATACCTTATCCAAACAATAAAGATATGTTATTTATAAATTTGATTATTTATTATCAAGATAATTGATTTTTTTTTATTCTCATTATAAATTCTTATTTATGATAGTTTTATTCTAAGTTAAAAATCTACTTGTATCAAAAAATAGAATTATAATTTCAAAATCAAAGCAATAAACACCTCTGGCTATAGTGTTCATATAAAGTTTCAACTTCTTGAAATCTATCGTTATTCCCACTTTAGTATATTATCGTACTTTCTTTAAAAAAATCTCAAATATGAGGTGTGAGTATTTGACTGTGAGGCCGCCAAAACCAAGTCAATGTAAGTCGTGGTTCCGCTTTCACTATGAGATAATTGGTGCTTGATTTTCGGAATGTATTTGAAAGCAGACAAGAAAAGTGTAGGAATGAATATATTGCTTGTGAGTTGTTGAATTATGGGTTAAACAAAAAAATAAGTGCTTCTTCATCTGTTAAAGCACCACCACTTACTTGTCGTCTTTGCTTTACGTCTCTCCTTCTCCTTTATTCGCCTGGAACTAAAACAGAGATTTTCTTAATTCTTGAAGAAGAGACCGATGCAGAAGCAAAAAGAATTAGCCTTCGCCATTGCTCCACCAGGTACATCAATGTCTCATTTCCGATTGTTATTTTTGGAGGAAAAAAAAAATGAAATAATTTGAAATTTTCAAATCTTATTTATATGTTTATTTTCATGTGATTACCCTTTTTCTTCTTGTTCCGTCCGTACTGATTTAGAATGGATCTCTAATTTTTAGTAAGTCTTGTCATTAGTAAGACGAAAGCCTCAAACTGACTGATTAAGACTTAATAATAGTCTTTTCTTTTTTCCTTTCAATTTCTGGTTTTCTCAGACGTGAGTAAACAAGTACAAATCTGGCCGAACATCTTCTTTTTTTCATCATGAATATTTCGCAGTGTCACTAGTCACCACTCACAACGTGCCTGCAATTAAGTTCAGTTTATGCATGGTGAGAAAAGATGTCTCAAATTATTTAAAATCTCATAACAAGTTTGGAATTTCAATTTTTATCGAAGTAGACACCACACCATTGGCTAATATTATTTTGTTTTTTAATATATATATATATATATATATATACTTACTAAGATTTGCTTATTACTTCTAAAAATAATAATAAAACATCTCATAAAAATTTTAAATCTGTAAAAACTTGTCAAAATTATTCTTTCATTGTTTCACTGACCTAATCTTGAACATGGAATGAAATTATGAAAAGTCATTCAAATTCAGATATAATTAATTTTTCAGAAATGATGGATAAGCTTATCGTAGTATGAATATGATCGAGCCTCAATCACAATAGATAAACATAAATCTCTTATACGCTTGATTTTCTTTTCTTTTATTGATAATTAACTTCTACGGTTGATTCAATCAACTCTTATTAAATATAATTTTATGTAGCATTGTAATCTCAGCCTCTTAGTTTTTTTTTTTAAAAAAAAAACCCGAATAAATACACTTCAAATTTGGGGGCATCATTCAGAGTTGGAATAGAAAAGAAAAAACCATCATTTAGTTACATCCAAAGTCAACCGTGTAATTAAAACCCCTGCCCATAAAAGATAGATGTGTGTATTAACGCCAGTTTGAGGCTCCTCAAACTTTGTACCTTTTTTTCTGGTTGTGTACAGCCTGATCCTAAAACAAGAACCCCAAAAAGAACTCTCTTCAATCACATACGGTTGTTATTCTGTTAATTTATCCAAAAAAAGAATAATACATATAATATAGTGTTAATCTACATTCATATATATCCATTTCAATTTACACGCACGTAATCTTTTGGCGGCAATCCCTCTTCCTTCACGCCATTAAAACCCTCTCCTTGTTTTCTTAATTCATTTATACATGTCTATGAACTGAAAAGGAATCAATGACAGAGGCTGGGCAAAATGGGCCCAATCACGATAACAGCCGGGAAGAGGACGCCGGAGCAGCTTTTGTCTTGGAATCCAAAGGTGACGATTTTTCCCTTCCTTCATCTGTGTCCTATGTGAAAGTCAAATTCTTGTTCTTCTTTTGATATTGCGCTTCGATTCCCATTGTACGAGGAAGTTTTTAACAGTAAAATATGGAATAAGTTTGGTGAATTTCTTGAGGGTTATTTACAAATATGATTTGGTTGGTGCAATAGGCAAATGGTGGCACGCCGGGTTTCATCTGACGACGGCGATTGTGGGCCCCACAATACTGACGTTGCCGTACGCTTTCCGGGGGCTGGGATGGTGGCTGGGCTTTCTATGCTTGACGACGATGGGTTTGGTGACGTTCTATTCCTATTATCTCATGTCTTTGGTGCTGGACCACTGTGAGAAGGCTGGACGCCGCCACATACGATTCCGGGAACTCGCTGCTGACGTCTTGGGTAGGTGTTGGATACCTGTTCTGCTGATATTAATGCCATTAGCAATACTATATTAGTTTTTGCACATCATATGCAATTGATATTGCTCTGTTTTCCTATCTTCTTTAAAGAAAGAAATATGGTGTCTCTTGTTCATTCTGGTGCAACTTGCTTCTCATTTAAACGGCGAGGTTTTGGATGTTTTATGCAAGAGGATGAAGTTTGTTGAGAACATTTACCAGCGAGGTTTACAAGGATTTCTGTTGTGAAGAGAATTAGTAGTGGTGGTGTGACAGGTTTAACTTTGTCGAGCAATTATTTGTTATTTAGAATGATGTGTCGTATTTTCATCAGATGATTTTTTTTGAGAATTCTCAACATATAATGATCAGACTTTCGTTTTTCCTCAAAGTGTTGTGACTAGATTGGTTATAGAATATGCAGCACAGCTACTGCTACAAAAATGTCGATTATATTCTGAAAGTTTTGTCTTTTAAGTGTCTTGTAGACAAGAGTATGCTAGAAAAGGTTTGGCATTTAGAAAAGGTTATAAATGCATAAAGTGGTCCTTTAGCTATTTTAATAAAAGACCTTTAATCACTGTTAAAAGTAGAGAACAGATAAATATCAGATTGCCCCAAATAGTTGAATCCTAGTTTGTTGCTTAGGTTAATCAATCAAAAACTGTTCCTAACTCAAACCTAATCACTTATGTAATGCTTACGTAACAGATAGTTGTGAGTTCCAGTTGAAAACAACTTCGGACCTTTTTCAAAGTATTTCCTTCATTAGTGCAAGTATATACAAGAGAATTCCATATATTTTAATTTGTCATGGAATAGAATTTTTTATTAAGTTTGTGGGTTGATTTGTAATAGGTTCTGGGTGGATGTACTATTTTGTGATATTCATTCAGACAGCAATAAATACCGGCATCAGTATAGGAGCTATTCTGCTTGCTGGGGAATGCCTCCAGGTATACATACCAATATAAGAATCTTTACAGCTTATACTATTTCCTGCTGAATTTTAATGGGATAATTACACTCAGATACCCTGAGTTTTGGCGTAATTACGCAAACATACTCTGAAGTTTGAAAAATTACAGAAACATACCCTGAACTCTAACTTCCGTTAGAGAACCTTAATGAAAAAGAACAATTTCATGTAATGTTCCCGGTTTTTCTGTTAACAAATATAAATAAAATCAGGCTTTATTGAATGAATGCCCCTAAAATCCGTGCAACGACTTCACGGATGTAATGAAAATTCTTTGTCAGGTATGTTTGCATAGTTAAGCCAAACTTCAGGTTAGTATATTGTTTGTTCTGATATTTTATTACCTGTGGACAGTACAGATCATGTATTCAAACCTATCTCCCCACGGACCACTGAAACTTCCCCACTTCATAGCAATGGTGACAGTAGTCATGATATGTCTCTCTCAATTTCCAAGCTTCCATTCTCTCAGGCACATTAACTTGGGCTCGCTCGTTCTCAGCTTGGGCTATACTTTTCTTGTTGTTGGTGCTTGCATTAATGCAGGTCGACTTATTTTTGGCCTTGTTGTTTGTTATAAGCATGTATTTATAGTCTTATCAATGCGATTGTAATATTTTCTGTTTTACGATGCAGCTATGTTGAAAAATGCACCCCGAAGAGACTATTCTTTAGAATCTTCAGAATCATCAAGGATATTCAGTGCATTTGCTTCCATATCCATAATAGCTGCCATTTTCGGGAATGGTATACTTCCTGAAATACAGGTAATCAACTTTTTGGGTCAATTACGAATACCCCTGAGGTTTACACGGTTGATGTAACACACCCTAAATCGTTGACTCAGGGGGGTATTCGTAATTTTCAAGGTTTGAGAGTGTTTTTCATAAAACGAACAAACGTCAGCGGGTTTTTGTAATTATCTGCAACTTGTTTTATAATGATTTTAATGCATTATATATCAATCTTGTAAAATTTCCTTCTCAACCAATACAGGCAACATTGGCTCCACCAGCAACAGGAAAGATGGTGAAAGGCCTAATTATGTGTTACACAGTGATTTTCCTCACCTTCTACTCTGCTGCAGTTTCTGGATATTGGGTATTTGGGAACAAATCCAATTCAAATATTATCAAAAATTTGATGCCTGACGTGGGACCTCCCTTGGCACCAGTGTGGCTTTTAGCCATTGCTATTGTTTTCGTTCTCCTTCAACTCTTTGCCATTGGCCTGGTATTAATTTCTATATTACCCCTATAATTACAAGTTAATTGCACCTGTGTTATTGCTAATGTGCATAAAAACACCCTGTGAAATTTCAAATTTGCTCATAGACCCTTGGTCTTGACTTGTACCAAGAAAAAATGAGCTACAATACAATACATACAGGGTTTGGATGTAATCAACTCTTATAATTAATAAAAAATTAATGTAAAAAATGTCATGAATTTTCAGGTGTATTCTCAAGTAGCGTACGAGATAATGGAAAAGAAATCAGCCGATGTGAAGAAAGGCATGTTCTCGAAAAGAAACTTAATCCCAAGAATAATCCTCCGTTCCCTATACGTGATACTTTGTGGATTCTTTGCTGCTATGCTACCTTTCTTCGGTGACATAAGTGGCGTCGTTGGAGCGATTGGATTCATCCCTCTCGATTTTGTTCTTCCGATGCTTCTTTACAACATGACTTACAAACCAAGAAAATTGTCCATTAGGTATTTGATTAACATGACTATAATAGTTGTGTTCACTTGTGTGGGGATCATGGGGGCATTTTCATCGATAAGGAAGTTGGTTCTAGATGCCAAAAAGTTCAAGCTTTTTAGCAGTGATGTGGTTGATTGATTAACATATGGGAGCTGCTATAATCCCATTTCAAATGATTTGCTTACACGTGTAAATTTCTTTGTAGTTGCAGAATGTACTGAAAGTGTGCATAGATTTGCTGACTTTTGTACCAATCTGGGAAAAGGGTTGTATGTTGATTATGAATTAAGTCTAAGCACAAGGTTTTGATCTGCGTTTTCTTGAAATTTTGGCAACTATTATGGCTAGAGAGAGAGAGAGAGAGAGAGAGTGTGTGTGTGTCAATTAAATCAAAGAAATGAGAAGTGGAAAAATCAAATTCATGTCCAAATATTAATGATTTCTTGCCACTTAACAACAATAATTAATATTTACTTAAAGTCTTAAATTAACAATAAATGTAAATTGATCTCATATGACTAATACAATTCATTTTCTCAGTACTACATAATGCATATGACAGTGTAAATGCACTCACTGACTTAACTTGAAGTTATCTAGACTTTATGTTATGGGTCCACTTTTCTTTATTTATTTATGACATTAGTTATTTAAAATACTTTTGATCTCCATCAAACCCATCGTGTCATTAATTTAGGATAGTTTTGTCTCTTATATAGTTTTATTTAGTGCATCTTTGAGATAATTAAGATAAAGCTGTTAATAGTACTATAGCTTTATATATATATATATATATATCAGTTGTAATGCAAAATAAAGACAAAAACCTCGCATTCAAACACCTATGCCTTTAACTGACAACAAAAAAAAACTACCAGAGCAGAGATGCCTTTTCTCTGCTTTTTTTCTTTAGAGAGCAAACATTATCTTATTAAAATAACATTAATTATAAAGCACTAATTGAAATTCGCACTCTTAGACTAAATCAATTTTGCATATATATACATATTTAAGTCAAAAAATGAACATTTAATTAATTAAAAAGTAAAAAAATATCAATTTCTTTTTTATATTAAAATCATGTGAAGTTCTCAACTACAAACTATTCAACCCCGTGTACAGCCCGCAGGAATAGACGAGTATGTAGTCTGTCTTATTTGCCTTAATTTGTACAAACTGATGTGTTCTAAGTGTTGTAAAATAATTGGGTAATATGATCCTTTCAACTTTAATTGCTTTTAAATTAAATTAAGGACTTACAGTACCTCCTTGTCACATGTGGCATGATGCATGGGTCACTATCAATTCATTTCTAGTATAATATAATTATAGCATTTAATTAAATTTTACAATATGATCATGACGCATGCATATTGGAAATAAATAAATTATTTATTTGATCTGTCACAAATCACAATAATTATTCATGTCTAGAATTTTAATTTGTAACTGATATATATTAATCCCATTCGATCCGGTAAAATTAATCATGTTCCACATTATTTAATTAAAATAGGAAGGGTTTTATTTTATATATATTTTCCATTTATATCATGTTATTTAACAATTTTCTTGCAAATTAATTAATTAATTAATAAGATGATCGATCCTAGCTTGAAGATATTGCACGAAACAAGTAGCCATGAACCTACTACCATCACCTTTCATAAATGCATAAATGCAAACTAAGCTAGTCCATCAAATGAAATTAGCTTACTCGATATATCTATGCGACTAGTCTATTGTGGTATATATTTCTCAGACGTGAAATCCACCCACCACACAAAACACTTAATTCCTCCAATATCGACAGTTAATTTTCCTTCTGAGATTAAAGAACAAAACACTAGTACTGGAGAAATTAGCAAAGATGCGGCCGGAGCAGAAAAAATTAGTATCAAAATTAGGATCATCACAAGTTACGACGAATCAGGAAATATGGGACTGTGGCAGTTCCCTCTACGATTCATTCGAGTTGAAATCACTTGAAAAGCAGCTCGATTCCGCCATAGCTTCTAGAACTCTCTCAATGCCCCATCTTTCAGATCGCCGTCTTCCACAGCCCCCGCTGGAGAAGAAACACACATCAAAACTTTCGCGCTCTTTCCAGAGGCTCATCCGAGCACTTTTTAGGCCCAAAAACACAACAAAGCTGCAAGGATATAATAATTTCGTGGCTTATGATAGGTCAGCTGCGCTTTCAACAATTCCAGAGGTTCCGGAGTTTGATGGATTTTCGCCGGAATTGAGGTCTTTGTTGGGAAGATCAGCGTCGGAGAGGCTTACTGCTGCAACTTCTATCGGTATAATTTCATGCTCTTGATTATATATGATTAGACCTTGATTTTAATATATGGATTTTTCTATATATGTTTAGCAGTTATCTAGTATTAGATTTTAGATTGTTAAGAATAATTTTGGGTGTAGTTTGGTGATTTGAATATACAATATTAATTTTTGGCTGTATGTAGCGTGACACAATCTTCCTCAACAAGCTAGCTGGAACAGTACTACTAGTATTTTCTAATCATGTTTAATTTTACACTTTTTTAGCTCATAGATCTAGTGATATATATATGTTTCCATTTAATTTGTATTTATTTACTTGCATCTCACGTCAAAATGTATATACGTATATTGTCGTTCGTCGTGTTATTCCTACTGTACTTATTTAGTATTAAAAAATATTTATCACCATATTAATATCATATCATGTATATGTCGGCATACCCGGCCGGGAATGTGTCTGTGTATGGGAATTGAGAACTTTAAACTCTGATCATGCTTGGTTTCTATTAAGGGGAAAGGAAGCATGGCGATGGAGCTAGCTCCCTAATTTCTGATATATTCTTAACTCCCAAATAAGTGGAGCTAGCTATTGATGAACTCAGGATGTTGCATCGCATAATATATATCCTGATATATCAGAATATAATATATATTAATCAAATTTCTAACATATTATCATTATATATTATTAGTTTTGGAAATTTGATATTCGATCGATTGGGGGGAAATTTCATCAAATTGCAAAAAAAAACAAACTTAATTGTCCCGAAATTGCAATTTAATTAATTAATAAATTTGAGTTCCGTACGTAATATAATTACCTGCAGTATGAATATGATCTACGTTGCCAGCGAATTCCAGTACTCCATATATATATTCTGTGAGGCTGAGGTTCATCGAGCTAGGCAGCAGCTACCTAAAATCAAGATGTCACGAGATAATTAATGCTAATAAGTTCGAGCTAGGCGACGTGCAAATCAGTCGGTTTTTAATTATAATTTTTTTACCAAACGGAAAGAATATAATATAATGATTAGGTTTAACATTGATTGATGCATGAGAGCATAAGTTAATTATAAATATTAGTACATAATAAATAATACTGCAGCAATTTAAAACAAAAAAGTACAATTAATATTTATGACATTCTTAGTTCTATGATCTGGATTAATAATTAATACCAATAAGACTGGATCAAAGCTCAGTAGTAAGTAGAACCGACATTCATTTATATATGGGCCTGGCAGCTGATACATTCAGATTAATTTCAGACAACACAGACATAAATACAAACATTAATAATTATCAACAGTACTGAGGAGAGGAGAGCGTCTGACTGTCTGAGTCGAACACAATGCTGGTCCGTACGTAGTTGAAGTGGCATATTATATATATATATATTCATAAATTCAAATTTTCAGTTGGTCATATATGGATCCATAATGCTAGTAGTTGGATATTTGGCCCAAGTCCAAGTATTGAGCTCACTACTCTTGAAGACATAAACAAAGTTCATGTAAGTTCACTTTATCTTTAGCTCTACGCATCAAAATTAGTTAAGGGCTAAGATCGTAACACGTGTCTCTCTTACTTTAATTTGTAGCAAACATTACAAATAGCTTTCATTACATTTTGAGAAGGCTAAATTGTTTGCAAATTACTAAATATAATTCCCCTTTCATTCCCTAGCTATTTCTTGCATTTGATTACTATCTTAGTATCTTGGCTTGAGGGTCTTAAATAGTAGTAGGTCATATAACCAATTAAATTTGTAAAGTCTAAGAAGCAGGGTTAGCATCATACCTATCGACTCTACTTTTAAAGTTCGAACTAATTTGTTCCATAAATTTAACAATTTCGTTGTCGATTCATAACTATATCAGGGTTTATTATTATGTAATAAGATCAAATTAATTAAAAATATACAAAATATATTTCACGTGTTGTATATAAGTTTCTCTTAGGTGGATTTCATTAATCAAAAAACATTATATACGTTCGAAAATCTTCCAATTAAATAAATCAAAGAGATTGATTTCCGCAGCTAGAGGAAATTAAAATTACAAAATATTGTAAGTTACCAAAATTAAATATGTAGTTCAATAAAGGATAGTACTTACTTTTTTTTTTTGTTTACTTAAATAATGCAAAACTCATTTATTATTTTAAGATGCAAAACCTAGCCCGTTGGGTCCTTTACTGGGCCTAAGGGAGCTGGGCCTATCTTAACATCATTATCAAATTCGAGTTTGTTCATTATTTGCACTTCTTTTTTCTTTTGTTGAGGCGAGCTTCATAAATTTTAAAAGTGTTTGTTTTTCTTTTATGTGTTTCTTGAAGGAGCAAAGTGTACATCTTTTAATCTTTTTATTGAAGGGACATATATACCGGAAAATAATAATAATAATAATAATATGTACTACCTGGTTCACATCAAGTATCCGGTTCTAGTATTAAAATAGAGAGTATAGAGACTATATTAATTGTTTATTATTTTAATAAATATAGGTATACTTATATAACAGATAATTAGATAAGTAAAGTAATTTTAGTGGATTATGGGAGCCACTCAGTTTTCACCACTATAAAACTTTAATCATCTTTGCTCCATGAAATTAAATATCAAATTGTTCATATTTTCTGCAATAAGATCATAATAATTTCAAGAGGGTCAGCATCACTTTAAATGTATGTAGATAAGTATGAGATATTCACTTCACCACGCAAGCAACATCTTTAAAACTTACTTAGGCACTTACCTAGCACTAATTATTAAAGTTAGGTAAGCACTAATTAGCTCTAATAAGTAATAACTCCCTGTTTAGTTGAGCTTATAAGCTCTTTAAAATATCTTATAAGTTGTTTAAGAGCTTATAAAATATTTGGTAAATATTTTTTGAAAAGAGTTTATAAACTCTTAAAATAAGATGTTATGAGCTTATAATTAAACTCTTTAAAAACAAGTTAGGATCGAATCACAACTTATTTTAAGATTTTAATACATTTCCCTACATTTTGATTATATTAATTATATAATTGTCATTACTAACATCTTATAAGTTCATGATTTTAGTTTTATCCAAACACTTTCAAATTTTATTCTTAAAATAATATTTAACATCTTATAAGCTCTAAAAATATTTAATAAAATCGAGAACTTATAAGCTATTTACAAAATAAGCTTAGCCAAAAACCCTCTTAATGTAACTCTACCTATTTATTTGCCCAAGCAACCAACTAACTTAAGTGTAAGGTGAATAAGTTCAATATCTCGAGTTCCGAGCAGTCCGTAGCCCAATGCAATTAGCTGTGGGTTTTGATAAACTTGTCATATATTAACCCAAATCATTGTCGTCCCTAGCTAGCTAAGAAACTGTCTTTCACAATTAATAATGCTACGTCCATAGGAGTACAATCTTAGGTAACCAAAATATATTTCACGTGTATGCATATATCAATGATTAAAAATATCATTTATAAATGAAAAAGTGTGCATTGAAGAAATCGAAAGAATTATATTTTTATATTTTAATAGCATGTGATTTGTTGATTGCAAATCTCATATGATCAAGTGCTTGCTGTCGCGGCTTTGTCCAGGTTGGAACGCACTCTACTTTATTTTACTGCCTAATATTATTGTCAATGTTTCAATGATTTAAGTAAAATAGATTAAACATAGATTTAATATTTCAAATGTTATTGAAATCATTGAAAAGTATATTTGTATATATTAATAATTCAATTACAAAATTTATGTAATTATTAACGATCATATTTAGAAAAGAAAAAAAAAAGTAATAATAATAACACGAAACGTGAATTACAAAGTAGGCAGTAGCATTATCACCTACATTAATTTTGCTCTATTATTTAAGAAAGTTCTCCGTCTTCTCCACTCGAACGACCCAAAGGGCAAAACCCTGTTTTTCAAAATTCTCTCTTGTATAGAAAAGGAAACTGAAATCCGCCATGGAAGCTCCACAGAGGCCTTGTGTAGCCATCTTAGTCTCACCAGGAATGGGTCACATCATTCCCCTCGCTGAGTTAGCCAAGAAACTCGTCGATCAACACAATTTCACAGTCACTTTCTTCATCCCTGATGATGGCTCCCAAATGAAACCGCAAAAAGCTCTTCTCCATCCCCTTCAGCCATCCATAACCTCCGTGTTTCTTCCTCCCCCGGAAGGCGAAAAGATCCCGGACGATGCAAATGTCGAAACCCGTATCATTCTCAGCATAATCCTGTGTCTCCCTGCTCTTCGCGACTCACTCAGCGAACTCAGCAGATCAACTCGTGTTGCGGCTTTTGTCGTTGATACTTTCGCTGTGATATCCTTGGATTTGGTCAAGGAAATGAAGATCCCGTTCTACGTCTTCTTCTGTGCCAGTGCTATGGGCTTGTCTTTTTTGTTCCATTTGCCCGAGCTCGACGAGTCAATCTCATGTGAATACAGGGATTTTCCCGAACCGGTGAAGCTACCGGGTTGCGTGCCTCTAAAGGGTTCAGATTTGTTGGACCCGGTTCAGGATAGGAAACACGAAACCTACAAAGGATTTCTCTCAATGTCCAAGAAGCTATTATTGTCCGACGGAATATTGATTAACGGCTTTCTGAACCTAGAATCCAACACTTTCAAGGCGTTAGAGCAAAGCTCGTCCAACAGACCGCCGGTTTACCCTGTTGGGCCGTTGATCCGATCCGGTTCGCCAATAGATGAGAAACCAGAATGTTTGAAGTGGTTGGATAAGCAGCCGGCCAGGTCGGTTTTATTTGTTTCATTCGGCAGTGGAGGCACATTATCAACGGAGCAACTAAACGAATTGGCCATTGGTTTGCAGATGAGTAACCAAAGATTTCTATTTGTCGCCAGAATCCCAAGCGAAGTTAATAACGCAGCATATTTCAGAAATAAAGCTGAAAACAAAACAACCCCTTTTGACTATCTCCCTCCCAATTTCACTGAGAAAACAAAAGAAAAGGGTTTTGTCGTGTCCGAATGGGCCCCTCAAATTGAAGTCCTGAGCCACCCATCTGTGGGTGGATTTCTAACGCATAGCGGATGGAATTCGATTCTGGAGAGCATTGTTCACGGCGTGCCGATGATTTCGTGGCCGCTCTTTGCCGAACAAAAAATGAATGCCGTTTTGTTGAGTGAAGATTTGAAGGTGGCATTTAGGGTTGAGGAGAATGAAAACGGTGTGGTTGATAGTGAGCAAGTTTCGAGGTTAGCGAGAAGCTTGATTGAAGGAGAAGATGGAGAAGAGCTTCGGAAGAGGACGAGAAATTTTCAGGACGATGCAGCTACAGCCTTGAGCAGTAATGGATCTTCCATTAATTGTCTTGCTAATGTGGCTGCAAAATGGATTGGGCCGTCACAAGTTTAATGGGCTTATTGTTTTTTAACTGGATATTTTCTGGACCTTTTTCTTATGTCTGATCATCTGATGGTGTTTGTTTGGGATTTTAAGCTTATTTTAGTGCAACTTCAATAATATGGCAGGCCAACTCTATTTCTTTTTTATTGTTGTTGGATATTGATATTAGGATGGCCCAAATCAATAGGCCCATTCGTACAGACAATGACTCGTATAATTAAGTATAAATCTAGGCCCAAGCAAACTCTAACCGAAAGGCCACTAAATTCATAAGATTTTGTCTTATATTTACCAATTACCATTATAAATATTTAATTTTCCCATTTTGAAATGGTAAGTAGAGGAGTCTCTGTCTATATATTTAATTATTTGTGTTTCCTTTTAAACTTTGCTTGAAAGTAGGAGAATGGCAGGGGAATCCTAACGAGATTCATAATTTCACAACCACAGCAATTTAATGACAAAGAAAGAAGGAACAAACCGCCATAACCATAGAATAAACTATAGTACACTGATTTTACGGAGTTTGATAAAGATGTCTATCAAGTGTCTCCCATATTTTCTCTAACACAGAAAATAACTAGTTCTTAACATTTTTGACCCATTTTTAATATTTGTTAAATACTAGTAGTTTATTCATGAACTATTTTCTACAGTTTATAAAACAACAAGCTCATTAAAATTCAAGGTACATCCGGCCAATATTTCATTTAAAGTCAACTTGCCTAGGAAATAGAGTAAATGAAAAAAGCAAAGAAGAGTCAAATGTATTTAATTAAAGCTAGGCCAACTAGAACGTAATTGTTGTATTTTTCTTAATAAATTCATCGACCAAACCAATTAAATTGGCTTTGTTTTAAGTTTTAATTTCTACCTCATCAATTCGGGGCTAGGTAGATATCCAACTACATTTGTGATCATTAAATTATACGAGCATGATAATATCATGATTTTACTTAATTATATCATCAAATTATGATGTAACGCTCCCAATGTAAATACACACCTATCCAATATGGTAATATCATGATATTATTTTTTTATATTACCAAATTATGATCTAATGGTCAGAAATACCCTACACCTACCCAAAATGGAAATGAAGGAATAACCTACCTATATATCAGAAAGGCCATACGTCCTTGCATATGCACTTACATCATGAGTCATGTCGACAGTCATAAATTCGTATCCCACCAATGCAATACCATTATGAGCGAGCTGTATTATGGTTTTGGAACACAAAAAATAAATGAACAAGCACAAAAAAATCAGCCCCATTCCTATTGAAAAACCTAGTACGTACTTTAGCCTCCCTCAACTAGCTAGCTAGCACAGTTTGGTAAAACGATCATGTGCTCAAGTTGAAAATTTGTCATTCTCGCAACAATCAACCACAGAATATATATATTGAAAATGTAATTCGGCATATATACGACACAATTTTTCTTTTTTCTTTTAATTTGTGCAAGATATATGCCTAAATTATTTTGAAACGCCTAAAATTGAACATTGCAAACTAGCTAGCTTAGCTTGTGGAAAATTTGCTACGTAATCATGCATGATGTATGTACCAGGTTTGTCGTTGGTCTGTTAGTTGATGGTGTAATATTAATTGATACATGGAAACTTGAAGCCTCCTAGCTAACTTTTAATTTATTTGATTCAATTGGACAATATATTTATGTATATGATGTTTCATAATCTCGTAATGCCACGTGTCATAATATTTTCCATTCATTTTATCCTCATGAGAACCTTTATTGTATCCTAAAAACGTTAAGTGTCCTCCTCGAAGGAAGCACTCGAGGAAGCATCTCAAAGAAATGATCTCAAAGACATCCACCTCGCCAACACCTGCCGAGCTCGGATCCTCCTACTCGAAAATAACCTCGAAACTACTAAGCTCTCCTCCTAGACAGAGTGCCTATTTATCAGAAACTACTCAACTTTCACTACCTTCCTACTACCCCTAGTGGCCCTGGTTCATCGGAATAACTTGTTTGACTAAGACAACCTCTCTTAGACAACTACCGCACTGAGAATGTGGTTTGATTTCATCCCACGACCTAAAGAATTGCTTATAAATACCCAAAACATAATTGGAAAAGGTACGCACAATTTATATACCGAAATTCTGTCAAAATCTCTGCTCGAGTGTTCTTACACTTATTCTTATCCTCTGATACTAGATTTAACTCAGTGGAGGATCAACGCTAGATCTAACTCCAGCTTGATCTTAATATAGAGTATTTGACTGTTCTTAGCATATCTGAACCCATCTCTCGACCGATCGTTGCAGAATTTGACTAAATCCTCACCGTCGAGTTCATACCCAGTTTTCAGCAACATCAGTATAGATGCTATATAATATTAATTATATGCAACTACCATAGTACACTACTGCCATTTAAGATTTAAATCTTGGAAATGAAAAGAGTATCGGTGAGTGGTGACTATTGACTACCGGAGCCTGTGACTAGGTGGGGCTGCTAAAAATTTCGAAAATTTTATTTTTATATATAAAATTTTGAAAAATTATAATTTTGCTTATGCACCTGTCCAAAAATTACAATTTCGCCGCCTCTCCAAATTAAATAAAATAAATTATCCTATATAAATATTTTTAATCTGGCCTCCCTGAAACATTCCTAGCTAAGAGAGGGTAAGAGAAATTAAATAAACATAGCCAGTTTTGCCGAATACCAATTGATTTCACTTCCCTAACATTTTTGTTTCGATTCTTCTATTTGGAATTAAGTATGTCATATTATTTAGTTTTATATATAGACTTTAACTTTTCCAAATATGATCCTTTATTTGCATTGTTTGGTCTTGCTTTCTCCGACCCATTCGTCCTAAACATATCAACCAATCTCCCCACTCCTTTCAACTCACAAAATATACAAACTCATACCCTAAACCCAAAAACAAAAACAAAAACAAAAACAGAGAGATCAAGGGAGATTGAATTCACCATGGAAGCTGCACGAAGAACACAAGCACACATAGTCATGTTACCTACACCAGGAATGGGTCACCTCATTCCATTCATTGAGTTAGCTCGGAAACTCATCCACCTACACAGTTGCACCATCACTTTCATCATCGTTGACGACGGTTCGCCTCTCAAACCTCGAAAAGCCCTTCTCCACTCCTTCCCGGCCATAAATTCAATTTTTCTTCCTCCGGCAAGCAACACCGATCTCCCTCACGACGTAAAGCTCGAAACCCGCATCATACTCGGCGTAATCCGGTCTGTTCCAGCTATTTGCAACGTGTTGGGCGAGTTGAACCGGTCGAATCGTGTTTCAGCTTTTGTGGTTGATCTCTTCGGTTCGTTTACTTTTGATGCGGTTAAGGATCAGCTGGGTATTCCGTCGTATGTTTTCTTCGCTTCACCTGCAATGGCGTTGGCTTTTACTTTGAATTTACCCGAGCTTGATGAGTCATGCACTTGCGAGTACAGGGATTTGCCTGAACCGGTGAAGGTACCGGGTTGTGTACCGGTTCACCCTTCAGATCTGGCGGATTCAATACAAGATAGGAAAAGCGAAGTCTATAAATGGGTCCTCGAAATGAGCAAGAAATATGGATTAGCTGATGGAATATTAGTTAACAGCTTTCTGGAACTAGAACCGGAGACTTTCAAGGCGTTAGAGCAAGGCGGCTCCCGCACTACGCCGCCTCCGGTTTACCATGTTGGACCACTCACCAGGACCGGCTCCAGATGTGATAGCTCTGATGACAAGGCGGACTGCTTGAAATGGTTGGATGAGCAACCAGCCGGGTCGGTTTTATTTGTCTCATTTGGCAGCGGTGGAAGCTTATCTAGTGAGCAACTAAACGAATTAGCTTTGGGCCTGGAAATGAGTGGGCAAAGATTTCTTTGGGCCGCAAGAAGCCCAAATGACAAAGCTAAAGATGCAACTTATTTTACTGTTGATGCAAATGACATGGATCCTTTTGAACATCTACCTAATGGCTTCATTGAAAGGACGAAAGAAAAAGGTTTTGTGTTGTTCCAATGGGCTCCCCAAATTGAAGTATTGAGCCACCCAGCTATGGGTGGATTTCTAACGCACTGTGGGTGGAATTCATCTCTGGAAAGTATTACTTATGGCGTGCCTTTGATTGCATGGCCATTGTTTGCAGAGCAAAAGACGAATGCCGTTTTGTTGAGCGAATATTTGAATGTGGCTTTAAGGGTTAGAGAGAATGAAAAGGGTATTGTGGATAGTGAGCAAATCTCAAGGTTAGCAAGAAGCTTGATTGAAGGTGAAGAAGGGAAAGAGCTTCGAAATAGAATAAGAAATCTCAAGGATGAAGCAGCTACAGCATTCAACCAAGATGGATCTTCTTCTAAATCACTTTCCAATGTGGTGGCAAAATGGGTCAGTACTGAAGATCAATGAAATTGGATTAATGTACACCGACGACAGTAATTTTGGATGGCTAGCTGCATGTAGTAGGAACTTTGGATCCTTCGAGGCCCTAAACTAAATTGGCTTGTGCTTTACTAAATTAATATTATATTCTGATGAATAATATCTTGTTGAGTTCGTTTCCCCTTTAATTTTCTTCTTATTATTTTAATTGTTTGGAAATTAAAATATTAATTATGTTACGATTAAGTGTTTTATGGAGTTTTATTTGGTAAGTTTGATATACTTCATTATTAGGCCAGTCCAGACTCAAAATATTTTGCTTTCAAAATTTGGAAACAAAAAGTTTGAGCATATATTGAACTTTTATAGAAGTAAATCTAAAGAGGGGCAAATAAAAATTGCAATAGCACAATCCGATTCACGTACCCAAGAGACTACTTAATCTTAGCTGTCTATTAATAGGATATATTCGGGAAATTTATGCTGTAGCCAATTCGCCATTATTATGTAAAGTACTTAATTTTCCCTAATCAAGAAAACTCTAGTAATTCGTAATCCATAATCATAAACTCAAAGAAAAGGAACCAATTACAAGAAATCATGGGGCGGAGGAGGGTGGAAATCAAGCCAATTGAGGAAAAATCGAAACAACACACAACCTTCTCAAAATGGCGTAGCGGTCTGTTCAAGAAGACGGAGCAGCTGTGCAGGATGTGCGACGTCCAGGCGGCGGCGATCGCTTTCTCCAAGGCCGGAAAAATCTCCACCTATGGCCACCCCTCCGTCGACGTCGTCCTCAGCCGCTATTTTGCGGAGCCTACTTCTTTTCTGGCTAAAGAACTAGTGAACGACGAAGAAGGTGTGCATGGTGGTGGTCCGAGTGGGGTCAAGAAGGAAGAGGAGCCTCCGTTGACGGAGACAGAGAAGAAGATTGCCGAGGCGATGAGGAAGGGGAAGCCAGCGTGGGAAACGACGGTGGAGAATTTAGAGTTGAGTGAACTTAATGAACTGGAGGCAGCGGTGATGAAGATTAAAAGCAAATTAAAGTGGCGGAGCGAGTAAACTACATATCAGGTGGCTTGCGGTGGCCGGAATAATATTCCGTAAGTGGATCCGAGTTTGGGCCGGTAGTTGCCTGATTGCGCTAATTGGATAGGTTTTGTATCGCTTATCATATTACGTAGATCTAGTTGTACAGTGGAAAGTGTGCATGGTATCATTTTATTTTCGTTTTTCTTGAACTCTCTTCTTATCGTTGAGAATAGGAAAAAGTATATATAGTACATTTGGGAAAATTCTCTATTTGGTGCCATATATTAGACTTGAGATCACAAATGGTCCCATAAGTTGAATAAATTTATACTTAGTCCCATAACTCAACTTTTTAGGATAAATTTAGTCCTTACGTTATATTTCAACAGGAAGAAGTCATGTACATGTCATGTGCCTGTTAGTTAATAATTTTTGGGGCTTTGACCTAAACACTACCACACCAAACATTATTTTCTCAAAATTTTTGAATTCTCTCAAGGTTTCTCTCTCTATAGGAACGAGAAAATCCTAAATCCCTAAATCCTCATCTCTAAAAATCTCGACAAGAACGACAAAATTTATGTACGAATATATATGCTAACTCTTGAAGGACGTAAGAAAACTTGGTAATTGGCGATGAAGATGATTCTTTCGCTGCGTTTGAGGCTATCGGATAATTCATGTAACTTTTACGTAATTTTTTATAGGGTTTTCTTATGCAAAGTGAGGTTGATAAATTGCATATTTCATTAGTTTGAAAATATGAAACATTATATAGAACATTGGAGCATATTATTGAGTTGTGATTTTTTTTCTTCTGTTTTTTCGGAGCAAATTATTGTTTTTTGATGTTATGAGGTGGGGGAGGTGAAACTGTATTTATGGAATAAGGGGCAATATTTTTCCCACCAAAATTGAACGCAATGAAATAATTTTCACACTAATTTGAAACCTAACAGCAGAAACGGAAAAACTTACTAAAATTTAACGGAGGGACTAAATTTGTCCTAAAAAATTAAGTTATGGGACTAAGTATGAATTTACTCAATCTATGGGACTATTTGTGATCTCAAGAACTAAATTATGGGACTAAATATGAATTTATTCAACTTATGGGATCATTTGTAACCTCAAATTTAAGCTAGGCGACTGATGATGTCGGATTTTGGTAGTTGATCAGAACCGACCACGTGGCCTCGATCTGTCAGTTGAATTTGTTGAGGGGAGTCCGACTTTGACCTGAAAAGCACTAGCACTGGGTTACTTGTCCGGAGGGGATTGTCTCCGGCGTAACCCCTCCACTGAATTAAGTCAGTTTTAGAATATGATATTCAAAAAGGGATGATGAAGGCTGGAGCAATCAATTAAAAGAGCTTACCTACCATAATAAATGATGGGGGTATTTATAGGGTGGATCCACACACCCCGAATACACTGTTTGTATGTGCATTAATGGCCCCGACTGCAGGGCATTTAATGCCTGTGCCTCGAGTCAGATTTATTCCTTAAATGGAATGATTGTCTGTCACTTCAGGGGGTACAGAGTACGGAAGGCAATCAGAACGGATACGGCGCAATTAATGCAGCTACAGTGTGGTCGACCGTGTGGAGATGGGACAGGTTCGAGCCCTGGGACCTCGACCCTCAGGGCACGCTCTTGGGGAGATATAGTGAGTTGAGTATCGATTCTCGAGCGTGGTACGGTCGAGCTAGAGACCTTGGAGGTTCCATAGAGCCGCTCTGACGGTCGAGCTATAAGGCCAAGCCATGTGGTTGATCGCGAGCTTGTTCTTGGGCCATGTGTGAGTTGACTATGGCTAAATAGACGTGGCGTTTGACTCTGTAAGATCGCGCCACGTGTATTCTCCGAAATATTCCCCATCAGCGACTAAATAGGGAATTTTGCCAGTACACTGTACACCATCAAAATGTTAATCTCTTCTTGAAAGTTTTTCATTGGAAATTGAAAATTGTGTTACTAAAATTTATCTTTTGGCCTTTGATAGTTCTACTATCTTTGCTTGTTGTAATTAATGAAATTCAGACAATAATACAATATAGCGATAAGGGTGGGTTCTCCTGGTCCTAGCTCCCTGATCTTCTTGATCAAATAAGCAACTTTTTCTTCCACTTCCGAATTTATTTCCAGCGAATTCCAGGTAAAATTCCTTGGCATTCACCTTATCTTTTAGCAGCTAGCTTTTTCTTCCTTTGGTTTCAATCGGTTTCTCAAATAGAAAATAAAATCCGCCAGGCATATTTTGATAAATACCTGGAGAAAATAAATCCTGTTTGGAGAGTTCTCCCTTGATTCCTGGAAAAAAAAAAAAAAAAAGAAAGGCACCAACCATTGTTAAACAGAACCATTTGTTTAGTTTGAAGAGGGAAGGAGAGTTGGGAACGGGGGAAAATGTTTCTCCCCAGACCCCAGTTATTTGTATTATTATATTTTGAGACCCACAACTTTGTTTTTTTGTGTAAAATAGTCTCATAACTTTCCACAACACGTGCTAATATTTTTCCTGCTCCCCCAGTGGGCCACTACAAGCCCATATTATATCGAACAGAAAAACAACGAAAATGTCTAGAGCCCATTAAACTAATAACAAACCATTCAAAGGCCCAGAAAAATAATGCAGCTCCTTCAATTTTCTATTGGACATGAATATCCATTGTTTATGAAATTATGATTAATCCTTCGCTGTAAAACAAGTGAAGTTCAGTCGTTTGCCAGGAAAATAAAAAATGGGCAGCTTTGTGCAAATTCAACCTTTGTTCAAGAATCCCCTGTTTATGGGTTCTTCATGCTTGTGTAGAGATAGTAATTTGCAAACAAAGCCTCAGAGCAATTGTAGAGAAGCCATTCTCTCAACAAAGAGGCAATTCGAGCTCAAGTACGGTGTCCAAACTGAAAATGGAAGAAGAATAATGTATAGTAAGAGAAAAGGGATAGTTTGTAATGGGTTTCTGTTGCCAGTGGATCCATGGGCACCAAACATTGATTCAGCGAGCATAGCCTCACAGTTATTTGCTTTCTCTCTGTTCCCTTACTTGGGTTTCTTGTATTTTATAACCAAATCGAAGACTGCTCCTGGGCTAACCCTGTTTGGATTCTACTTCCTGCTTGCCTTTGTCGGTGCCACGAGTAAGTCAATTTTCCTTTTTCAATATGAATTACGCCTTTGTTTTCGTCCAAGTTTATTTTTATGAGATGAGACTGAAATTTCTGGGTGTGAAATGGGGGTTGCTGTTCTCTTGAAGATCAGTATTTCCTTAATTAGTGAGTACATTGGGGAGCTTACCTTGTGGCGGTGGAGCTTTGGCAGATTTAATTGTTTTAAGATGGGGCAAATTGATGTCTTTTGGTTTTATCTATATCATCACATTCACGACCTTGCAAATTTTACTCTTGAAGAAGCCAAATGAAAGAATTAAGTGGGGAGGTTTTGAATTCGTGCTATATATTCAAGAGAAAATTTATAGAAAATAATAAGCGTACTCAAGAAAGTTCCCATGTTTTATTCCTTTTTTGTGGAACTCAACTTGGCAAAAACAAAAAGGCTTCAATCTTCATATTGAGTAGATTGCTCGCTTACGTGTTTATGTTCTGCAATTCTTAGTAATTTATGTAATAATCCTGTCAGCCTTTGAGAAAAATGTTGTAGCTCTTTAACTTTGAATTCTGTAAATTCTTCTCTCTGGTCCATATGTTTCCATGGCAAAAAGCATATACTTAAATCCTTATTAACTCTTTCCTCCCCTTTCTCTGCTACACTTCCATCCACTTGCAGTACCAGCAGGAATTTACGGTAATTTTCTGCTATAACACAGTTTTTTTTTCTTTAGTGAAGAAACTTATATTCGTATTTTCTCATACAATTTCTGGAACTTTTCTTTTCAAATAGCAAAGGTACAATATGGAACATCTTTATCGAATGTTGACTGGTTGCATGGTGGAGCTGAGTCACTGCTCACTGTCACCAACATATTCATTGTGTTAGGCCTTAGGGAGGCTGTAAGAAAAGCTACAGATGAAAATGAAAACACATCAAAGTGATCAAACATTACTTCTGGAGTCAAAGAGAAGGAGAAGTCATCAATTTAGGTGATAACTGTCACCTCATGATGCTCATAGTCCACCTTTAGAGATGCAAGAAATTGTGTAATCCTCTTGTTTGTAATATTTGCCATGCATTTTTCAACATTTATATTCACACTTGATTTGTGCTTAGTATGACTCTGGAATGTACATAAAGATGCTATTCTGGAATTCCTTATTTCTGGTTGTGTTCATCTGTACATAAATTATTAACTTTATATCTTCTTTTTTTCTGGTTGTGTTAAAATATGACTAAACAACTAAACAAACTCTTGAAAAAACACTGCTCATAATATACTTACAAACTAGATACCAAAACTTGTTATTGATAGATGATTAGTTCCTAGTTTCATCTAGTATATGGACAAATCTTGATAAATTTATTCAAGAATGCCTCTCCCTAATTTTAAAGTTCTAATCTTCAACCATCGTGGTTGCAAAAACCACACCCATCCTCCTTATTTCCCTTTTCATGAATTTCAAAGTTCAATCATGGGAAAAATCCAGAATCATTGAACAGGAAATTTGGATCAGTTGAGAATTCTATGCGTCCAATTGGAGAATTGGTTGTTGATGCATGAGCTGAGATAATGTGCTCAAAATCATTAGAAGCTCCACAGTTTTCTATCTGGTGGATGGTTGTTGTAGAGAAATAATTTGATTCTGATGTAGCTGAAGAATAAAACAGAGGAGAATATGCTCCAATTTGATTCTCATCAGCAAGAGCAGAAATTGGAGAATAGTAATTATCTCTATCTTGGCATGCAAATGTTGATGGACAAGAGAAGTGAGCTGGCAACGACATCTCGTTGTTACCCAAGACTTCTGTGTTGACTATGAGGTTAGCTTTCAAGTTCAAAAGTGTCTGATTTTGTTGTTCTAGTTGATGTTTCAGTTTCAGTTCTTGTTTTTCTGGTGATGCCGGTGGTGGGACCACATTAGGGCATGTGTGTGTTCCTTTGTATGTGACCTCAAATATTGTTGGGTCCTCGTCCGATCTCTGCACTTGTTTTGTTGCCCAGCAATTTCTAACTTGCCGATATGTGCATCTGTAGTAGCTTCTGCAAACATAGATACATTTCTTATTAGATGCTTTAGACTATATGATCATGTTCTCTTTTCTTCTTCTTTTTCTTTTGATTAAAGCCAAAAAACAAAAAAGGACTGAAGCTGGTTTCTCAACTAGCCCTACGGACTTGAATTCGTGACCGATCTTTTCACAGATGCAATTATTGTCCTGAAACTCTATGCTTGGGTGCATGAGCATGTGGGATTTTTTTTTTTTTTTTTTTTTTTTTTTTTTTTTTTTTTTATGTAGGACAAAGAGAAAAACATAGCTAACCTGGGATATTTAGCTCCCAGAATGTCTTTCTGCCCATACTTTCTCCAACTATATCCATCATCTGCAGGTCCTTCAAGTCCAATTGTAGAGTTAGCTCTCACTTGTTCGGTCCACGTTGGCTGCAACTTTCTGTCACATAAAATCAACAAACAGAGTGGCGGAAAAATGTTAGTTGAAAATTCTCCTTATACGTACATGAATATAATCATTTATCTGATGAATGAAACTAACTACTAACCTCTTTTTTGGGGTATCTCCATGGCTGCAATGATCGCTGAAATTCTTGCTCATATCATCACTTATGGCACTGCCCTCAACAGACATGGAAGATTCGGGTGCACCCATTTGGACCTGTCCAGAAAATCCACTCCGGTTAAGAATGAACAAAGCCTTCTCAAAAGTTGATAATATCCTCTGCAAAAGCAAGTGCTCTGCTTGAGAAGGAGAAGTCGAGCACAAATGAAGCCGAAGCTGCTTAGCTTTCTCCATCCCATGAGCTAGCTCTTCAGTCAGTGTTTTGTATTCACAACTTAAACCACTCTCCATTTCTATCTTTTCTGGGCTGTAGCTCTAATGAAAATGGAGCCCGCTTTTTCCTGGAAGCTGGATGAACTGTAAATTGTGAAATATGCGGGTTATGCAGCAGAAGCAGAACTGCTTCATAAACTAAGTTACGAGGCTAAAAAAGAGAAGAGGATTGATTAATCGAGGGGTTTGTGTTTCTTTTTCTTTTTTAAGAGAAATTTGATTTGGTTTAGGAAGTCTGATGCTACTTTCTAATGTTGGAAAGCTATAATACTATATTATATATAAGGAAGATGTTGGTGAAGGTGATGAAAAGTGGAAGGCATTTGAATTTAAAGAAAACCTTTTGGCATTAATTAATTAAAAAGGAAAGGCATGTGGAAATTTAAGAGAGATGAAGTTTGACTGAGAAAACGAGTTATTTTCTTTCTATGGGGACGGACCGGTTTAATTGGAAGTAAGAAGGAAGTCCAAGTGCTGACCATTTCAAACCTTCAAAAAGTCTCCCCTTCTTTGCATGTTTAAATTTTAATGTTAATAGACTCACAAACATGGTACAGTCACACATGATTATAGTTTTTGTGTCTTTCTTCAAGTGTGACCAATTCAAAATCTCAATAAAGGGTCAGGTACTCAGGTCATGTGTTAAATGGATGAGTGATAGGAAGTTTTAAGGGCAGAATAGAATATTAAGTCAATATAAATTAATATTTGTGATATTGAGAATCTTCAAATTCCGCGTTTGTTAAATAAATGAGCAACAAGCCAATTAGTGGTGGACCCGACCGGTACTGTAGTTGTCACTGTTGGGGCCTTAATAATCCTTATATTACAAAGTAAAGTAATTTTATTCTAATAGAAGATCAGCTGAATAAGTCCAAATCTTTGGCGTATTAAACAATTAATTCAATACATATATGTACGTTACTATAATTGTAATATTACTTCTTTAATTTGTATATCTTAAAAAATTAAAAGGAGATCGATGTTTATTATTTTGTGAATTAGACGCTTTAGCTAACAAATAATGATTTTCAACAAGATATAAAGGTATAGTAGTAGTTACATAAACATGTATTAGTTAATTAATATTCATCTAATTAATTCATTTAATACCCAGTATATTTATATTAATTTGTATTAAGACTGTCATATTATTATATATATTAATTACATCTCAAAGTGATGAGATAGATTATCATATGTATTTTCCTAATTTTAACAAACATATATATATATATATATATATATATATATAACCGGGCGGGGCGGTCTTACTCTTACATATGAATATGTGGTCAAAAGAAGGGTCATGGACGTCAATCGATGGATGAATAATATATAATTTGTTTCTAGAAATTAAATGAGTACATAAAATAAGATAAATATCGATCGATCCATGTATTTGAAAATGAATAAAAGATCGATGTTTATAATATTCGTTTTAATTTCCTTTTTAATTTCTTTTTGGTCCACATTAATGTAATGATTATCAATATATATAATTAATCTATGTGTATATATATATATAGTGCTGAATGCTGATGAATAATATATCATGTGTGGATGACTTGGATCATAGCTAGCTTAATTCTAATATAATTAAGGAAAGTAAAAGTTAAATTAATGTATACAACTGTACGTACGTTATACGTATATTCTGACTGCCTGAAACCGGCATTTCTATATTCCTTCCTTATTATTAATAGTACTAGTGGAGCCATGCAATAGTCAATATAGACCAAGTCGATCTCCCTAGCTAGCTAAGATGTAATTTAATTTCTAGATGCATGCCTTCATATTTAATCACAATTAGCTGCTAGGTGGTGAAAATTAGGTTTACCCATATATGCACATTATAAATGTTTTATATGTATAGTAGAAATTAAAATCAATCATTGTTCGTTCCGTTAATTAATAAATTAAAAAATAATATTGCATTAATCATCCTTAATTCTTTAAGTAACATCATGCATGCATCACCTCTTTTCTTTAACCAATTAAAGGGTCCTAAGATCGCTCAATCTATCCGCAAAAATAGAAAAAAAAAAAAAAAAGTGCTCTAGGAAGCTAGCTAATAATTAATTAAATCTAGTTACTAGTTAGTAGTTAATTTATTAATTAATTTATGCTTTGAATATTCATAATTAAGATTAATTGTATTTAAGCGGTTTTAATTCTAACGTGATATATACTATACTCATGAATAATAAATAAATTATAGCTGAAATAGACAAATTTGAACGGATCAATTGAAATTCTTAAGTTGAAAAGTTTGATCGATATAATTTCAAGGAATATATTTGAAATGGCTGATCCATTAATGACCGACCGGTATGATGTATTCCGTGTTTTTGTGGAAAATTTTGATGCATGGTTACAAGAGTACTGAACAGTGACGTGTGGAATAATATATATATATATATATGTTGGTTTTTTCTTTTTCTTTTTTTTAGTCTTAAGATAAGATATGAACTAGCTTGTTTTAGGATCCGACTGTTACTGTAGGCATGCATATATTATATCGATCTTCATCTTCAAATTAAATGTGATAGATACTAACCAGGCCAAATGTCTCCGTCAGCATCTGTATCAACAAATAATACATAACATAACTGTACGTACGTGACCAAGTCACCACATGACCACATATGCAAACTAGTGGCCTATGTTATATGTATGATCTATTTATGACAATTTCTGGGTAGCTAGTAGTAGTTTCAATTAATATTTCTTAATTTCTGCCTCCAAAGTCTTAGTACATGAAAAACATGCATGTCAATTGTCAATTATATATGAAGTACTGAATTAAGTTGACGATCGAGCTCATAACGTACACCAGCTGATGAGATGATCCAGATTTAATTTAATTTGCTGGGTAACCAAAATCGGCCGGTCATGTTTGGAGCCTATTTCTCTATTAATTAATTAAGGCCAATCAAAAATATATTTGTTAATTGGAGTTATAAGGTTTTTAAATCATATTGTATTTTCTGTCCTTATTAGCTTATTTATAAATTAGATCAAAAATTGGGGGGAATGGATATATCTTTAAGTTAAGTCTTAGGGGCTAGGCCCAGTCTCAGAACTCAATTACAGCCCATAATAAAAATTAAGCCCATCTTGAAATCCTGATAGATGTCGGGCCGAAGAACTTGTAAGTCCATGTTTCGTACGTCGTGGTCCTCGCGCGCGTCGCAAGTATTTGATTTATTTTTGTTATGGCATGCAGTGCAGTACTCTGATGATGAGTTGTGGAGGTGGGCTTTTGGTGATGATTGGTTTCATCATGATTAATTGATTGCATGTGTTGACATTAATTGAAGTGTGTGTGTGTGTATGCGTGGGAGATAGGACGGAGAGGGGTGGCTGGTAATTGTGGGATTATGTGGTCTCTTGGGGTTAAATCATACTTTGAATCTACTTTTTGTATGAAAAGGCAACAAAATATATTAAAGATGGGTCAATTACGAATTAATTACTCCAGGTTGCGTCATTTACGAAAAGTAGTACTATAAAACCTTGAAATATTATGAAATAGTTCCGAAGGTTTGCCACCCATAACGAATGCCCCTTAATTCAAACTAACGAAAAATCTTTGAAAATTATTTTGCTTGTAATTTTCAAAGTTTTAGGGTGATTTTTTTTTAAAACAGCCAAACAACATGAGATTTTTTTCGCAGTTATCCCTATATTCTATTCCTTTCATGTAGATTTTGTCTTTTATCCTTTTCTATTTCCTGATCAATATATATATGATGCTAAATATAGTGCGTGGATGATTATATGTTCGAATTAATTTTTTTGTACATATATAACTAAGTAGACAAGAAAGACAATAGCAAAGTTGTCTGAAAGGAATACTGAGTGGAGTATATACAGCTTGTTCATGTTCTGGAAAAAAGAGGATTTCAAAACGAAATATATATATATATTGGGAAATGAAGAAGAACAACAGTACTATTGCAGTCAGATAATATATATATTAAAGCACAATATCACATGTCGCTGGCTTCAGATACACGCAGTCGGCATTCATCTACACACTTAAAAACAGAACTAGAAAATTAAAGACGATAAAACTGCGATTCGTGCGGTAAATAGGACAATGCATCTAGAATAGTTAATTTGTGGATCATTACTTACTTTTTTACCAGCAGAAATTAATGATCCTACGATCGTAAACCGTCAAAACATAAACTTTCCCGACGGATTTTTCTGTCAGCTGAAAGTAACTTTTCTTTTTTTATAGATATCATTCTTGATTCCTGCTATAGTAACTAGCTATTAAAGATAAATTCGCACATTAGTTCAAAATTTTCTTATCGAAATGTTTCAGTTCATCATGTACAAACCTTTAAATGGAATATATATATATATTTGGCTTGCTTTAATGTTCATCGATCCGTTTTTTCTTCGTGGAAATTATAAGTTCCTCTTTGATATTCCTGTGCTGATTTAATCATTTGGCTTATTATATTTTTGTTCGGAAAATTTACTACCCAATCTGAGCTTGTTAGAGCACAATATAAGTTCAAGTCCCATATATATATTATGGAGTGCACAATCTCAATTTGCTTAGTTATGATTAAGTGCAGATTCGGATATGTTTTACTTTTTACATATGTTCAATTAATCAATTTCAATCCTACGGAAATGCATTTGACAAAGTATATATATGTATGTATATGATGATACTTCACATGATTAATTATGTGTCCCCATGAAATCTCTGTTCTAAGTTTAATCAGTAATTGTAAACATATATAATTCACTAATTAATATTCTCGTTATTGATTATGTTGTCAAGAACTCACACATTGATATATACATTAGATTATACTAAAAGTAGCTAGGGTTCTCACATCAATTATTCATAAAATATTGATATTATAATCGAAATAGAGGTGCAAGTACTTGATACAAAGTTCATTAGATAAGATAAATGTGCACAACTGCAATCTAAAGCTGCCAAATTAGTTGGCCCTCGCTCTCGATTACACGCAGAAATCAGAATTCTGCTTATTTCTCTTATTCGATACTAGAATAGTAGTACATATATGGTTTGCATGCACTTCCCTCTCTTATTTCACATCGTCTTATCTTCATAGATCTGCATCCACAAAACAAAAATTTGCTTACAGCAGTCAATAAATTAATACGCACCTAGCTTATGAACACAAAGATAAAGGCAGTACTTGCATTTCGAGCATGAAAAAATATGAGTGAAAATTAACTATTTTATGGGCACAGACTGTATATATAATGTGTCTTTAATTCATCAAACAGGTGTAATAGTAAGAACAAGAAGAAGAAGCTGTTAATTACCTTGAATTTAATCAGAGTCACTGCCGCTGCTGCTTCCACTGTCACTTTCACAGTCACTGTGGTTTTTCCCCTTGTGCATCTTCTTCTTCATGCCCTTAACATGATTGGGCTTGCAACTTCCATGACTCTTCTTAATTTTGTGCTCCGTTTTCCCATGACCATGATGACCAGTGATCCCGTGACCATGCTGACCAGTTGACCCATATCCATGCTGACCAGTGATCCCGTGACCATGCTGACCGGTAGACCCATAACCATGCTGACCAGTAAACCCATAATCATGCTTAGCAGTTCCAGTTAAGCAATTGACCTTAGGTTTGGCCACGTGATGACCATTTGCATGGTGTCCATTGTAGCCGCCGGCCATATGAGACGACCCATACTGGTGCTCGTTGTGACCAGTTGGGTAAATATTGGTGGGTTTGTGCATGGAGTGATTAGGAGCATGGCTGCCATTGTAGCCAGATCCATAGTGGTGCTCGTTATGACCAGTTTGATACTTGTCATAGCACTTCTCGGTCGAGTAGGAATTTTGGTGTTGGTTTGAGTAATAATCGTGGTGGTTGGTTTGCTCAGAGGGTTTGTAGCAGTGCATGGAAGCCATGATAATATTGAAAGGAAGTTTTGTGTAGTGGGGTTATGAAATTTGTGTTTTGCTTGAGATGGGTAAGCCTTCGTCTAGCGTATATATACGCATTCATGGAGAGAGAGAGAGAGAGAGAGATTCTATGACCACTTAGAGTGTCAGTTCATACTTTGAATCTCCTTTCTTCCAAAAGGCAACCCAAAAGCATATATTCCATAATTTTTTACAATTATAGCAATTATTTTGTCTTCATCTCTATATTGTATAGTTCCTCATCAGGTATGCTAAAGTCTATAAGCTTTTTCTATCTGTTCTAGCTTTTTCTTTTTTTTTGTCTTTGAAATTTAAGGTGCATAGGACCACCAATTTGCATATCAAGAGCAACTGAACAATAATAGAAAACACCGATGAATTTATCTGAAATCGTCCCCCTTCTTCAGCAATCATCAAGTTTGTAATTTCAATTTGCAAACAATAAGTTATAATAATCTATGAATAGTGCAAATCTGAAAAATGCTCATCTCCATCTACACCGCTAGTCCAAAGTAAAATGGGGACAGAAAGGGCATTCCATTAAGCAATTATGCAGAGTAGAATATATACTTGTCGTTCTATAAAAGGAGATTCAAAGTAGAAAATAATGGAAAATGGAGAAAATATATTCCTCTATCTTGAGATAATATATTGAACTCCCTATGTCCCTTTACAGACACGAAAACACATAGTTACACGTACATATTGGACACGTTAGGCTCAAAATTGACAATTACAGTGAAATAGATAAGACGCCCATGGTATGAATTGTATGGGAAAGTTAATCACAGAACAGAGACATTCACAGAGCAATAAGAGGGCATAAGGCATTCACTGCAAAGTCATATTGATTTCAAGATGTGAATTTTGATATTGAAAAAAATGATAAAGAGTAGAATATAATTTACTTGTTAATAATGTTAACGGAAGCTAGCAAACGACTTGACTAATCTGAATCCTTTTGTAAGGCGTACAGAACAATCATACGTTGTCATCTTATAACAAATATTAGTCAGGCAAAATCAATATTTGATTTAAAACACATAATGGCCCAACCTAGCTTAAATCATCCAATCAGAAGAGGAAGAATCCGATCAAGAAAATAAAAACAAATTCAGAAGACGAAGGAGCAGCCGACGCATGGGCAAAGACGATTACCGGAGACTGACTCCTTTGGTTGGCCTGGTTCATGCGTCAGCGTTTAAAGGCGTTTTCTGACCACTCTTCAACTAGCGATTTGAATTCTACCAAACTGAACTGATGTATCGCTTTCCTCAGAGAAAATAAGTACCGTTTTTCCTGAGTTCTGGCGTATTCAATTCAATTCAATTTGAAACCCTTTTTTTTTTTGCTGAAGGACTTGATTTTCGCGCCAAATTGGGATAGATCCAAAGCTTAATGAGAAAAAATAAAAAAATATATATACAAAAAGTTATTGGGCTGTCAAGCTGGTTCGTGATTCAGTCTACTGGAGAGTAAAAACTATTGGGCTACGGGGCTAACTCTTTCCAAGTAATCATATGTTGTTATTTTCAATTGTTAATTAAGAATATTGATCTGCTCTCTTTTTATTTTTTAAGAAAGTGTTTTGGGAGCTAGGCCAATTTTTTTGTATTTTTTGGGATCATTTGATAAAGAATGCCTAATGAAATGCCCGGAACGGTGTCGGTGATATATGTTTAATTAATTAAATTTAACTTTTAACGACAGATTATTATGTGAAATTTAAAAATAACCAATGAGGTTAATAAATTTAATATCGAATAAGCCTTTTATTTTTTCACTATTCCATATCTTGCAAATGTGCTAAGCTTTTCACAAAATGTTGGAAATTAGACATCTCATGCATCATCTCGCAAAAGACGCAGTCACTTCAACACTTCAACATCTTTCAAAAGAAAGCTATAAAATCATGTTGGCTTCACAGTTCACCCCAAAGCATATTTGGAAACTTGCATGGGAACAACATTTTTTTAGTATATTACAAAAAAATAAAATACTGAAATTCAGATGCTTATGTGCTGTAGCGAGCACCTATCCACTTTGTAATTAAGCAGTCCAATTTAGGGGTACGCGTCTGGTCGGGTACCAGTTTTCCTTTCCGAACTCAACCCGATAAAATTTTGGGTAGTATTATCATGTATCATTCACTTTAAAACTTCACCATATTTGAGTCTGAGATAAAATTAAGATCAGTTTATTGTCATGTTAACAAAATCAATCATAATACGCGCATATGGCATCATATTTTGTATGATAGAACACTGAGGTCACTTTTATATTAAATATTAATTTTCTTATCGCGTCAACGACCTAAATTCAGGCATATTGCAAATTTTCCATAATATAGTACTCTTATTATTGCAGCTCGCTTGTTTTAATTCATAATTTTGATTAAATTGACGATATAGATCCTGATTAGAGAAGAATAGATAGATATTTTGTGCACAATGAATTAAAAAATATAGTAAATGCATCACAATTGATCACATGAATTATATATTAATGCAGCATATATATATGTTATAACCGATATCATTTCAGATGGATACATAGTTCATGAGATATACATAAACGTCCACAAGAGCAATCTAAAGCTGCAACTCCTGATTACACCTGTGGAATCTATAAGTTACATACTCAGAAATCAGAGTTTCTGTTTATTTGTCTTATTCGTTTCCAGTACGTACAGTAACAGTAGTATTTTCATGAACTTCCCTCCTTTATTTCTGATGATCTTCGATCTTAACAGTTCTGCATCCACAAATGGAAAAAATTGGTTACTCAGAGACAATATTACATATGCACTTGCATGACTAATGATGAATACTTGATATTTATATATGGTTGCCTGTATATAATAATATTAATATTAATGTACCTTCCTCTTTGGCTTCTCGCAGTCACTTTCATTGTCGCTGCTGCTGCTGCTGCTACCGCTGTCACTGTCACTGCAGTCGCTGTTCTTGTTTCCCTTGTGGTTCTTGTTCTTCTTCATGTTCCTGACCTTTGGCATGCAGTGACCATTTTTCCCTTCTTGACGAGACTTGGGCTTCACGTGACCGATGTGGCCTGCAGTAGTTCCAGTGGAGCAATGGCCAGTGGCTTTGTGAGATCCGTCGTGGTGGAGGATTTTGGTCGCAGAGTGAACGGCTTCCTTCACTTTGTTAGTCAGAGTCATTTGTCCATGACCTGCATGACCATGTCCACCAGTTTGATGACACTTGTCATGATGAGTAGTGTGAGTACTCATCATGTGTCCATTGTGACCAGTTTGGTGCTTGTCATGAGTTGTGTGGCTACTCATGTGACCATAGTTGTGACCACCAGTTTGGTGCTTGTCATGGCACTTGTCAGCTGAGTGGGACTTCTGGAGTTTGTAATTGGTTTGCTCACAGGGCTTGTGGCACTGCATGGAAGCCATTACTATTCAAAGGTTTTTTGGAGGGGAAGTTTATGAATTGGGGTTATGGAGTTTGTATTTTTGCTTGAGATTGGCAAGTGTTTGTGCATGTATTTATATATATATATATGTACTGTCTGGGAGATATATAGGGTGGTGCATGGGACTGTGTTTAGATTCTCTGGTCACTGTGCATTAAAATAAACTTTGAATCTTTCTTTTTAATCCGAAAACAACCCATAACTAGAATATGCCATTCTTACGAATTATTGTCTTTCCATTTCTTTCTATCTTCTTGTATTTCATATTTTGATCGTCAAATATGGTGTAGGCTTTCTAACATCCGTTCAATTTCTTGTAAAAACATTTAACTACACAAGTAAAATAAAGATGCCAAGTGGATATCCACCCGAAGGAATAACAGAGCAAACATGTACATAGAAAAAATAGTTGTAGGATGGCAAATCTATCTCAACCAGTTAGTTACCTATCAAGTTTGAGTGTTTCGCATTTCTATATGCATATATATCACAATGCATTTCATTATTGAAGGTTCAACAAATAATTATAATTTCATATTATCAAAATCAATCAAGTGATTTAAGTTATATTTTTTCTTCATTTTGCACACTCATTGAACAAGCCTAATCACCTGCAGTAAACTATAAACTATATCCACAGCTGAAGATGTTCACCTCTGGGCTCTGGCTCTCCATCAACGGCACTTGCTACAAAGAATAAATGTCAATAAAAGAAAGGACATTATTTGAAACACGGAGATGGTAGAATATATACCTGTTTCTATGGAAAAAGGGGATTCAAAGTAGAAAATAGTGGGAAATGAAGAAATTCCCACTACTACGGATAATATTTTTAACCTCCATATATGTCCCTTCCCATACCCGAATACCACAAGCAAAAGCCAAGAACACAAGTGTTAGCACATGTAGCAGTGAAAAGGAAGAAACAGAAAGAATTCCAACTGTTGTAAGTTAAAAATATTATCGTTCCTTAGTAGTTTTTGCGAAGCTAATACTTGACCTGAAACTTAATCTGATCCCTTAAGCATATAATTAAATAGGCTGCATAATGACACATTAAGATATATAGGAACAATCGACACTTTCTTTACATAAGAAACTAATTTACATTCTTAACTTTGTACAACAAAAAGACATTCTTACTGAAACTTAAAGAAAAAGGCTGTCATCAGATGATATGTACTAAAAAGTACATTACAGAACGCAAAAGAGGCTTTCTGAGAAGCTTACTACTTAAGATTATGTGAAACAAAAGTCGCAATGGCCTGAACAGCTAGAGCTTCTTCTTCTTCTTGATTGGATCCGGTAGATTGCAGATGCTTTTTTGCAATTTTAAAAGAGTGATCTCCCCCTTCAATAACATGCAGTGCAGTAATGGAACTCATTTTTTTTCTAACAGCTTCTAACTGCTGTAGTGGACAGAGCCCATCTTTGCTACCCTTCAAGGAAAAAACAACAGCAAATATATGAAATTGAGAATCAGCAAACTAAGTTCAGTCTAAATGTATTAAATCCGACCATTGTCATTGCTATCAATTGCCATATAGTAAGTATAGGAAGGTATAAAACTATAAATAACAGGTATCACATTTTGTAGCGAACAATTTAGAATTTTTTACCTGTACAAACATTACAGGGACACTAAGCTGCAGTAGAGTTTCATCACGCACTGCACCATTCATGCCCTGAAGTAAAAGCAGATCAAGTAAGAAAATATAATTTAGGTCAAAATATATGCTGCCTATAATTTGCAAATAAGAACATATGAGATAGATTTGTTCCACAGTAATTTCAAAATAAACATTAGCATTACCCTAGAAGTACACACAAATCTGGAGACTTATTTCATAACAAGGTAGAAAGCGAGAAAATATACTGCGAACTATATGTCAAAGTAGCAGACCTTTAGTGGGTATCCCAAACAAACTACAGCTGAAGCGGGGATATCTTTTTCTCCAGCAACCATACAACTGACCCTGGATAGCCAAAAGGAAATGCATATAGATGTAACTTGACCAAAGAGTCCTTATGAACATAATATACTAATATAGAGACCATTACCTTGATCCCATAGACTTCCCAGCCAAGACTACTGGATGCCCAGGGTGCTTAGCCATGGCCTTTTTAACAATGTCACAATGAAAATCAACCAGTTTTTCAGCCTTTGGTGGAGCCCTTCGCTTCCCTCCAGAAATGTCTTCAACAAAAAAAATAAAAAATAAAAAATCATAAGCTCTTTGATCTAGAGTAGAACAAATGTTCTGAATCTCCTACAAGGCTTCCATTAACATTCCCTGAAATTTCCAAACTTATCATGTAAATATATGTGCCACATACCTCAGGATCATGTCTATCCAGAAAATAAAATTAAATTAAAATGTAGAAGCTTGTACTCACAAGGGTAGTCAAAAGACACTACTTCAATAGCATCCAGTGCCTTGGCCAACACATATTTCCACCTGCAAAAAGTATCAATTTTACTATGAAACCATATTCGAGCTATAATGATTGCCCAATTTTACATTATAAAGATTGTTCTCTATGATTTTTTATATTTTGAAACCGTATTACGATATTTTCACTAGCATATGTACTAAATACATAATTGTTTAATTTATTTAACTAAAGTTACTAAATATTCATAGACTGATCACCAATACGGTTTCGATACTGTTTTTTTTTTTTTTTAATGCTAATCTATATACAAGAATTTTGCAACTCAAGGATCTGAACAAAGATCCTCAAAACAAATAACATCTCGATTGTGTTTCCATATTTTGACTAATTTTTCAACTATTGAACTCTCTAGAACTTCTAATTTTCTTTTGAAATATTTTTCCATCACTAACCAATTACTTTAGAAGTCAAAATGCATAATCAGAAAAACTATGCATTGCCTATAATTTCAATTCTCACAGTGCATGTTGATCTCAGTTCTAGGACATACTTCTGTAATTTCTCGTCTGGACTAAGGGTCTTTTTTCTAAGTGTACCCAGTATTTTAAAATTGAAGGGTCATTTGTAATGCTTCGGATTTTATATTGGGTCCTATAACAACAATTATTAATAAATAAAATCATAATAATATATGCGCATATAGTTAATAAAAGAAAAAATCAGTGGGTCGAGAGACCGCAATGCCCTTAAAATGGCGCGTCGCCCTTGCAAATAAACACATGACAACCGAGACACTCACAGAGACAGATACATATATGAACAAGCGCGGGAACAAGACCTAATCATCCAATCGGAGGAGGAAGGAGCACCGGCTCCATGAGCAAAGACGACTACCGGAGAAATATTTTCATTCTCTTTCGATTTCTCCATTCCTTCTTGACCATTTTCCTCGATTCCTTGTTCTGGTGGCGATTGTTCTTCCATTTCTTCTTCTTTATGCTTACTCTGGCTCACGCGCCTCCTCTTTGAAGCGCGTTTCGTTACCATTTTTGTGTCAAGCAATAGAGATGGTACGACAAGCTCCAAAATTGAATTCAATTGGAAGCCCTAGTTTGTTTCGCTGAGGAAGAAAGTGATTTTCGCGCCAGAGTTGTGTTTATACTTTACCAAGTGCAACTCCATAATAATAATTAAATAAAGAAAAACTAGAAAACCAAGGAAACATATGAAAAATCTAGCAAAAAGTTATTGGGCCGGGCCTTTTCATAGATCTTGGTCTGATCTTTCTTGTAGAATTATTGGGCTGATGTTTCCAGTTGAGCTAGTCTTTTATAGAAATTACACTTTGGCCCATTTAGGAAAGCTTCTTGATGAACTGGACTGCTCTGTTTTTTAAAGATAAAGCATTTGGAAACATGTGAACAAAAAATAAAAAGGGAACATGAGATCAATATTTCTTTAGTAAACTACGAAAATGAAAAGGGGAAAAAAAAAAAAAGAAAAGTAGATGCTCCTGTCTTGATGCGATTATCCCATATCCAATCTGTTGGAAGTCCAATTGACTTAATTACGTAAAGTTATCGATTGAAAGAACAAAACAAAGTAAACCAAACAGAAAGAATCAAATAATGTCAAACTAGATATGTGTGATCGACCATCCAAAATTACGAATATCACAATGAATATTATCCCAAAGAAGGAAAACAATCAAATCTATTTACATTAAATAATAATGGACAACATGGGAGTGTACATGAGACAATCCATGTCTAATAAATTTAATATTGTCTATATATAAGTATAACACAATCGTTGTATATATCCATGAATATATATATTGTTATAAGAAAAGTTACAAATTAAAATTATGTACCGGGATTTAGCTAGGTACCTTAAGGGTTAAGTTTCTTTTGTTTAATCAACAACGTATGTTTGGCTTGTCAATGTTCTCACGGGCCAGATTATATCAATTTCGTTTATTTTATTGGACAATTTCAAATCTAAAAATTAATTTATTCCACATGTTCAAAACTTGAAGATTTGTGAATTTGGATGGACCACTTGATTTAATGTGTCGTATTTACCTAAAAAGTTGATACGTTTTTAGCAAATCTCTCCATTGGCCTTTTTGAGGTGCCAAAAGATAAGTGGAGACCCTACCTACCAGGCCACTTGCTTCAAAATTTCATATATTTTATTACCCTCCTTTTCTTTTGTTCAATTATATAAAGAGCATCATAATCCAATCAATTATTTCCACCAATGGGGAAAATGATCTAAAGGCCAATGAGAAAGCGATCGATACTAAAATTAAATCTCTCAAAACATTGGTTGTTCGCTCTCCCTCAAGGGCTTCTGATCCAACTATATATATATATATCCTCGATCTTTAGTTGCGGCCAGAAGCTGCATGAGGGAGAACGAAGAAACCTTGATTTTGTCATTTATTAGCTAGCTAGCATGCAAAGAGACCCTAATTTCTAGTTTCTCCCATATTCCATTCGTTAATTAATTTCGTTTTAGCCTTTTGTAATTTATTTTATGGTACAGTACTCACGCATGATTGTTCTACCGATATTGATTAATTTGTTATTAATTTTGCATGCATTTACAGATTGTTGAATCAAATTTGCTCCAACCATGCACGCATGTCTTCTTCTCAAAGATATGATCATGTCGATAGTATTGCATGTGGTAAGCCGGTTATAAGGTAATTATTGACCAATTGTGGATTTGTCATTACTCATTTGTGTGCGTATTGTATGTTTTGATAACAATATATTTTAATTTGGTGATTGAAAAATAAAATTAAAATGGACATGATCATGATATATATTCTCCATATACCACTTCATGCACGTATAAAATTATACATTTATATAATTATTATGAGGATTTAGATTTCATTTGTATTGCGTCTTTGATTTGCATGTGTCGTTTATAGCTGTATGAGATATATACGTCCGGGAACAAAAGATCACTAAACCATTGGGGATATATAGGATATTATATATATAATAGTATCATCCTCAAGATATATGTCAAATTAATTAACTTCTTTACGTTCTAATTAATTAATTATTAGTTGAGATCTAGGTCACCGCAAATTAAAATAACCAAAAGAGGAAACCAGGATAATAATTATATATTATAGAAAAATGATCATATTTTTATTCTATCTAATTGCAAGCAAATCTTAATTTTGACTCAGCTGCACGATTTCGTCACAATAATAATACTGCTAATCAGTGTAGCTTAAGAGCTAGTTTACTTCCTTAGACTTCTAACGTTTATTTACCTTGCTTATGAATAGATAAAATATCTACTACTTTAATTTTCTATTAGATTATTATGAATAATGATAACCCAATTAGTCTAAGGCCCACCTCCTTGCATGAGGCCCAAAGCAAATCCAACTGCCAACATAATACCTGAATTAATATATTTTTTTTGGGGTACAACAATTCATCATATATAATTTGTGCTTATTCAAAACATTTAAAATATTCATGATCAGATAGGAAAACATGCTAAGGATCGGAAAGCTTAAAAAGAGACAGCATGCATGATGCAACATATATACAAACAGTACTGCAACTTATACTATTTTCAAGAAAGGAAAGGGGAATATAAATATACGATCGAAATGATGGATACATATAATTAACCAATGGGCACACATGCATGCAGTAGTTTGAAGGCTAACACCAATCTGACCCGTGCATAGACAATCAACAAAGTAGCTTTAAGACTGAAAAGATTGACAAAACTGGTAAAATAGTTTTCCACCATACAACGTGCATGAGAATGAGGCATGTTATAATTAAAGTGGGGACTCCCAACAGAAATTAACAAAAGACAAAGATTTGTCGCCTCTGGACCAAAAAACATATATTGAACATAACTAATTATTAATTATGACTAGAAAAATATCATGACTTTAATTTAGTCCTAAATGTTTAGCTTCTATATATCCACATTAAATTTCAAGGGATAATTACATTTACAGCCCGATTTATGAAAAATTATAACAAAATTCTCTCTATTATTGAAAATTATAGAGACATTCTTTGACTATGGCTCTATCTAACACTTAGATCCTGCCGTTAGTCATTTTCTTATTTCTAAGTAGATGCTAATGTTTTATTAACTGGACAATATTAATAACTTAATTACTTAGCTCATTTCATGTATAATAAACACTATAACAAAAATGTTATGTGTAATTTAGTCATTTTATAATTTTCTCTTAAGTTTTTGAGGTTTCCGTTAGAGTTAGAGGATCTATCTATAATTTCCAATAATTGTGTAATATTGGTGTATTTACCCCTAAGTCATAGAGTTGTATGTGTAATTATCTCTATTTTAAAAATGGTCAAAATGTATCAACCCAATAATTTGGAAGTACTTAGTGTAGACAGAACCCTATAACGGGACCAAAAGTGACCAAAAAAAATGAAAAATGAAAAAGGTGGAGTTGATATGATGCATTGGCGCTGTTTTAATTACATGGGGAATTTGGGATTGTTGGGAGCAGTACTTTGTGTTAGGGGAAAGGCAACACAAACAAGGTTACCGAGAACACAACGGATATTAAATCCTTTCAACACCAATATGTCGGACAAGCAATCAAATCAACCAATGGATATAAAGCAAATACACCAATAAGGAGATACACGATTTTTAATGTGGAAAACCCCTTTAATGTGAAAGATAAAAATCACGGGGCCTACGAGACCCAAAGAAATCTCCACTACAATACGAGGCAAAGTTACAGCAGTACAATCACCAACAAAATACCCAACTGAACATAAATAGATTCCCAAAACAAACGAGAATCACAAAGGAGAAAATAGGAGTAAATGATGACCAAAATCGCAGCACTGTTCACGCTGCCAGAAACCTGATCAAATGACCTCCAAAACCGATCTCCACCGTTCAGAATTGAGTTCAATGTGTTCCCTAGCAGCTGTCCAAAAATCATCCTAATCGGAGCACAAATGACCACCCGATTGTCAAGTTGATGAAGCTGTCGCCGCCTCAAAATCTATTGAAAAACAGCTGCTGAAAATTTCTCTCTCTTGTCTATTTTCTTGCACAAAACAGCCGTGCACTTTTTACCTTTTTCAGTTAGGACAAAGACTGCCCTAATGGGCTTGTGGGCCAATAAAAGGTGGGCTGGACCCAACAAATCTCCCCCTCCAGCCCATGTGAGAAGGAGACACTCCACCACGATCAATACCCAAACTTGAGACCTGCCATCCCGGCACAAACCTCAAGCTTCTCGCGTGTCACCACTTTGGTCATCATATCAGCACCATTCTTATCAGTGTGGATCTTTGCAACTTCAAGCAACTTTGAATTCAAAACATCTCGAATTCAATGATACCCCACATCAATGTGCTTCGACTTACCATGAAACGTCGAATTCTTACTGAGATGAATGGTACTCAGATTATCACAAAATAAAACATACCTCTGCTGTGATAACCCAAGTTCATAGGCGAACTTCTTCATCCAAAGTAATTCCTTGCACGCCTCAGTAGCTGCAATAAACTCAGCTTCTGTAGTAGAAAAAAGCAACACATTTCTGCAGTCTAGATTGCAAAGCTACTGCTCCCCCTGCAAAAGTAATCATATAGCCGAATGTGGATTTCCTCAAGTCCAAATCTCCTGCCAAATCCGAATCTGTATAGCCAACGAGCTCTAGCTTTCCAGACCGAAAACAAAGCTTCAAATTAGCAGTCCCACGAAGATATCTCAAAATCCCTTTCACATCATTCCAATGCTCTCTACCAGGATTTGAGAGAAATCTACTAACTTTGCCAACCACATGACCCAAATCCGGTCTCGTGCAAACCATGGCATACATTAAGCTTTCAACTGCTGATGCATAGGGAACACTCTGCATCTCTTTCTTCTCTTCATCAGACGAAAGAGACTGTGTGCTGCTCAACTTAAAGTGTCCATCAAGAGGTGCCCTCACTGTCTTGGCTTTATCCATGTTAAATCGCTGAACCACCTTCTCAATGTACTTTTCCTGTGAAAGCCACAACTTCTTGGCTTTTCGGTCACGAGAAATCCTTATGCCAAGGATTTGTTTCGCTGCTCCCAAATCTTTCATGGCAAACGACTTTCTCAGCTCAAGTTTTAACCTGCCAATTCTGGAAGACTTATGACCGATAATCAGCATATCATCGACATAGAGCAATAAAATAATGAAATCATTATCAGAGAATTTTTGAACAAATACGCAATGGTCTGAGGTAGTTTTCGTGTACCCCTGCTGCAACATGAATGACTCGAACTTCTTGTACCATTGCCTAGGAGCTTGTTTGAGGCCATACAAACTTTTCTTCAACCTGCAAACGAAATTCTCCTTCCCTTTCACAACAAAACCCTCTAGCTGCTCCATGTAAATTTCCTCATCCAAATCACCATGAAGGAAAGCAGTTTTCACATCCATCAGCTCAACTTCCAAATTAAGGCTAGCAGCTAAGCCCAAAACAAGACGGATTGATGACATTTTTACAACGGGAGAGAAGATCTCCTCAAAATCAATCCCTTTCTTCTGGCTGAAACCTTTGACGACTAGTCTGGCTTTGTATCGTGGCTTTGAAGTGTTATCTTCTTGCTTCACCCGATAAACCCATCGATTCCTCAATGCTCTTCTACCTTCGGGTAACTTCACAAGATCAAAAGTATGATTCTCGTGCAAAGACTTCATTTCGTCTTCCATTGCCTCAAACACTTTTCTTTGTGTTTGCTGTCCATAGCTTCTTCATAGCAATCAGGCTCTCCTCCATCTGTCAAAAGAACATACTCACTAGAGGGATACTTAGCAGACTGCATTCTGCTCGAGTGGATCTTCTGAATGGAACTGAAGGTTGCTCATTAACTGGAACGTCTTCTTCATTCTGAACCTCATGATCTTCCTTAACATGATCACACTCAAACTCTGTCTCCACATTCTCCTGATTATTGAACTGAACTGTATCAGGGAAACTTGTAGCATGTGTAGGATTTATATCAACCATATCCTCACTGTTTGGGCACTCTGAATTACCTGCTTTGTTAATGTCTTCACTGGTTTGATCCTCCATGAAGACTACATCACGACTTCTGACAAGTTTCTTTTCCACTAGATCATAGAACCTGTAGCCAAATTCATCTTGATCGTATCCAATAAAGATACACTGTCTTGTCTTTGTATCCAACTTGGACCTCTCGTCCTTAGGTGCATGCACAAAAGCCCTACAGCCAAACACACGTAAATGATCATAGGAAACATATTTTCTATACCAAACTCTGTTAGGAACATCGCTTTGCAAAGCAACAGAGGGAGACAAATTAATCACATGAGCTGCTGCAAGTAATACCTCTCCCCAAAACGTCTTAGGTAGCTTTGTTTTTGAAAGCAAACATCTGACTCTCTCTACCAATATCCTGTTCATTCTTTCTGCCAGACCATTTAACTGAGGAGCCTTAGGAGGCGTCTTCTGATACCGAATGCCCTGCTCATTACAATAAGTATCAAACGGGCCACAATATTCACCACCATTATCAGTGCGAATACACTTCAATTTCTTTTCAGTTTCTCTCTCAACTGAAACTTGAAAAACTTTAAACACGTCAGGTACCTGATCTTTGATTTTCAAGACGTAAACCCAAAGCTTTCTTGAACAATCATCAATAAATGTAACAAAATAAGCTGCACCATGATGTGTCTTCACCTTCATTGGGCCACAAACATCTGAGTGTACTAGCTCAAGTAACTCTGTCTTTCTTGAAGGGGGGTTGCTCTTGAAGGAAACTCTCTTCTGCTTCCCAACCAAACAATGAACACATCTCTTCAATTTTGTACATTTCAATCCTGATAGCAAATTCTTTCTGGCCAAACAATCGAGCCCTTTTTCACTGATGTGGCTAAGTCTCTTGTGTCATAACTCTGACAGGTTGTCATTCTCAACTGCATTCACAGAGTTCCCACAAACCGAAGCACTCATCTTATACAAGTGCAAATGAACTTCTGGTGCATGTCTAACATCATGAAGTATCAAGCTTGATCCACTATTGGTCTTCAAACAAAGAGTCCCAGTGCCTACTACCGGTACCACGGTATCATTTTCCATCTTCAAAACTCTAAAATCACCGGAAGTATACGAAGTGAAGAAATCTTTCCTCGACGTCACATGGAATGAGGCACCACTGTCAATAACCCAACTCGAATCATCACAAGCAACGGTGATGACATTGTCATCATAAGCTAGAAAAAGATCATCATTAGAAATTTTAGCAGCAACACGATCATTATTCTCATGATCCTTTTTCTCCTGCACATCACGATTGGTTTTATGTTCTCTCTTCAGCTTATAACAATACTTCTTAATGTGACCAGGTTCACCACAACTGTGGCACTTGAAATCTTCCATCTCGACCTTGACTTGCTTCAACTCTTACTCCTGCCCTTTTCGGATTTATGCTGGCTTCTCCTCCTATTTTCTGAAACCAATAACTCGGCCTGAGATGACTGTTGAGATTTTCTTCTCACTTCTTTATTTAAAACACTGCTCTTAACAAGTTCAAGAGTTACACCACCATCAGAGGAAGAATTAACAAGTGAAACACGATAAGTCTCCCAAGAATCAGGCAAAGTGGCAAGTATCCAGAGTCCGACGATCTCATCTTCAAACTTTATGCCCATACCTGACAATTGATCAAGAACACCTTGAAACTCATTCAAGTGATCAGCAATAGATGTAGCGCCCCCTGAAGAAGGACCGCCACATCCGCACCGAAATGGATTCCCGAGCTTCAGCGAGGGGCCTCAACTCAAAAACCCACTCCGGCGAACGGCACTCAAGCAAACACTACCGGCAACAGCAACGACATCCCAACAACAACCACAGTAAAACATAGAAATGCGGAAGCGATTATAAAGTAAACAGATAAACTCCATAAATGCCTACGAGGCTAACATAATATCAATTAAACATGTGAAATTCGAAATACAACAGAATAACAACACGTAGTGCCATCCATGGCTCAACTAGTCTATCCTGTACAATCCTAGGTATCATCAACTATCCCACATCAGGGGCACATAAGTACGTAAAGTAAATAAATACAATAAACAAGACTCGACGGTTGTTGGGACCACTGACAAGACAAACCAGAAAGACTGAGCCTATCTAGACCTGCTGATGCCGACTGACAAGATATGTGACGTCGCTACCTGTCTACCTGAAGCAAGAACCAAAATAGCAGGGGTGAGTATAAATGATACTCAGTAAGGGGTTTGATCACAGTTCGTCGTTTATCTTTAAAACCAAAAGTAGTGAATGTTGCCTGTTCGAGAAAGAATACGAAATATGAGTTGTAAAATGACACAAAGCAACACTCGGGTTCGGCTTATTTGAAAACACAAATGGTTGACGAACCGGATCCTTTAAAACATTTGCACGTAATATCAAGCCGATAAATTGAAAGGATATTAGTTGAGTCACGAGGCCATTACAGGTTCGAAAAGCACGATATAAATAAGTTGGAATCGATAAATAAACACGGCTCGTAATTCAACTAATTAATTGAATAATAAAGGAGGCTTACGGTGGCAAGCACGAGTAACACTTCCGGGTTATATATATATATATATATATATATATATATATATATATAGGGGAAATACATATGAAAAATGAAGAGAACCGGAATGTGCTTCGACTTGTAACGAAAGCCGTAAAATAATTAGACAAGCAACAAATGCAATAAATCATGCAAATAATGTGTCCCGGCGAGAACGGTCCCTCTCCTTATAACTCCCAATTGAAAAATCATGTAAGCAAGTACTCCACCACCAACAGTCGTGACCCACTCAGAATTTTATGGAAACGCGTGTTAACAACGTCACCCTTATCAGAATTTTCTAGGAAGCGCGTAGCCTACAACGCCACCCTCGCACTAACTCAGGTTAGCCAACCTCCTGGCTGACCTAAGCAGATACGGATTGGAGTATCCATCGGGATTTGCCCTGGACGCACGTCCCCAGGCTCACCTCCTGAATACTCCGGGCCCAAGTCATTAAACAATCTAAGGCTCACTTTTGAAAACAATGGCAGTTTAGGTGGCCAAAAGGGTCATTCAAAAATAGGGAATCGGGATGTGGAAGGCCAAAGGGGTCATTCGAGACAAGGTTATATTTGCGAGGTCGAGAGACCAAAATTCGCATTTAAAACAAAAGGGTTTTCCTTGTCTCTAGTTGAAAGCATTTCAAATCATTTTGGTTTTGCTATTAAAAGGTTTGACTAAGCACATAAGGAATTGCAAAGGCAGTACAACAAGTAATAAGAAAAAGCAGGGTAATCATTTATTTCGCAACCTATAATAGTCTATGTCCTTGCCCCAGTTGAAAATAAGTTTAAACCCTTACCTGTAGCTTGACAAACGAGAAAAGCAAGCAAGCAACATGTATGATTCTCCCTCAGAGATCCCACCTGAAAACACGGGATCTAAAGGATAAATGACTGACACGAACAAGAAAACAGACACTGACGCTCGGCTATCAAAATACGAACATGCTTAAAGATAATCATTCAATATTTAAACACAAAAGAGCAAGTACGGTAAATTGGTCATTTATCCAAAAGCATGCAATAATTAAATAAACGAATAACAATTAACATTTAATTAATAATAATATTTAAGCATAATCTAACCAGGGGTTAACCTTGCAATTAAACATCAAACATGTATATTTCATTTAAATCAACAACAATTAAGGTACATCTTATAGCTTTTCCCAAAAGCTCAAAAGCTAACAAGTTCATATTAATCCTATCTCTAGCCTAATCGGACCGAAACCCATCCGTTCGACTACACAAACATATATCATCAACAATCAACAATTTACACAAGCTATAGTACAAAAGATTCATGCCAAAATAATCCGAAAAGCTAAAAGCTAGAAGCTACAATCAAAAGCTACCAATTAACACAATAATACGAAAAATACGATAAAAGACAAACGACAAGTTGGAATCGAGTAATACCAGCACCGTTAGAACCGTTGTGTCGAGGAGAACAATCTTCGTGAAGACTCCATCGCCGGAATCTGACTGGAACTGTAGCGCCGCCGCGTGCCGCCGCCGCGCCGCCACCGGACTTCCGTCGAAACACCTCCGATAGTCGAACCCTTATACAGAAATGATCCTCTCGACGAGCCCGTCACAACCATGGTGGTTTGCCGTCGTGACTCCGCCTGGAACCACCACTCCCGCCGCCACTCAACGCCGCCGCCCCTTCAAGTCGCCATAACTCCGTCGTCCGCGGTCCGATTAAAGTGAAACCACCGCCAAAATGCTCCTCTCTTCATGGGCTTCAATTCCCGACCAACCCCAGGCATTGACGTCGCCGGAGAACTGAGATCGGAAAGCATCACCGCCGCCTGAAAATCGTCGATTCCGCCGCCGTCGGTGGTCGGATAGCCACGAGACCACCACCGTTGGCTTCCTTGCGAAAAATCGGTCCAGAAGCACCCTTGCGCGCCGCCTGAAAGTCGCCGGAAAAGCCAGATCCACCACCTTTGCCGTCGCCACCTTCCCGCCGCCGTAGCGTCGCCGTCGCTGCTCCAATCGCCGGGAAACTTGTATGGTTGAGTTCGTCTCGTTGATACGGTCGTCTGGACATATGATTCGTCGAATTTCGACAACGTTGCAAAAATCGTGTTTGGGAGAGAATGGCTCGTCGTTCGATGATTGTCGGTGTGTGTGTGGTTTCTAAATATGGAAGGTTACTATATATATTTTTCGAAAAACGAGACAAAAATGCAAAATCTCGGAATTAGGCGTACTTAGTGTCAAAATGACCGTAATGAAAAGCTTAACAAGGTTTGAGGTTCGTTTCTTAAAAAATCGGGCATTTACAAAAAGTCAATATCGAGTGGGGTTAAAGTGTAAATAGTTTTGGGTCAAAAAATACAATTTCTTGAAAATATGATTTAATGAATAATATTTAGAATCTTATGAAAATATTTGGAACCTCGATAAAATATGCATTATTACATTGAACCCCAGTCCAATGTACATCGTTAAATTACTACATTAAATTAAACGAGCTATAATTATAAATTTACCAAATTGACCCTAATTAGTGACAAAACGATGCAAATTAAATTCTAATTAATGCCTTGGGTTTTAAATACCAAATCGATGATTTATAAAATATTTAAATGCAAGAGTTGGAAGACATGCAATTATGTAAGACGTCGGGACCGTAAATGGTCCGAATTCCGATAAATGCGCTAATCTTGAACTTGGAGATTGCGGGTCGTTACAATAGAACTCTCTTCTATGTATTTCAACTGCATCATCTTTTTGAGCAAAAAAATAGTTTGTTGTTACCAGTCTTCGAAGCATACAAATTCTGCAGTTTCTCCCACAAACTCCGAGCATGCGTCTCATGTTGAATATGATTGTAAACATTCTCTTCAACAAACTGTCTGATAAATCCAGAAACTTGCTGATACTCAAATTCCCATTCCTCATCACTCTTAGACTCAGGTTTAGCAGTGGCAAAGACAGGCAAATGCAATGCCTTCACAAATAATAGATCTTTCATCTTATTACTCCATAGATGATAATTCGTCCCATTCAAGGTTATCATCCTATTTGTATTTATATCCATGGTTACACCAAAATCAGAGCACCTTGGCTTTGATACCACTTGTTAGGGGAAAGGCAACACAAATAAAAGTATCGAGTACGCAGCGGAAATTAAATCCTTTCCACACCAATACGTCGGACAAGCAATCAAACCAACCAATGGATATAAAGCAAATACACCAATAAAGAGACACACGATTTTTAACGTGGAAAACCCCTTCAATGTGAAGGATAAAAACCACGGGGCCTACGATACCCAAAGAAATCTCCTCTATAATACGAGGCAAAGTTACAGCAGTACAATCACCAACAAAATACCCAACTGAACATAAATAGATTCCCAAAACAAACGAGAATCACAAAGGAGAAAACAGGAGTAAATAATGACCAAAATCGCAGCACTGTTCACGCTGCCAGAAACCTGATCAAACGACCTCCAAAACCGATCTCGACCGTTTAGAATCGAGCTCGACGTCAAGTTGATGAAGCTGTCGCCGCCTCAAAATCTAGTGAAAAATAGCTGCTGAAAATTTCTCTCTCTTGTCTATTTTCTTGCACAAAACTGCCGTACACTTTTTACCTTTTTCAATTAGGACAAAGACTGCCCTAATGGACATGTGGGCCAACAAAAAGTGGGCTGGACCCAACACTTTGTGCAGCTGGTCCAGGAGCTTAAGAAGGGTGAATCTGTTGTAGATGATTCTTGTAGCAACTCTTGTATAGGGAAATATTATGTATGTGACATATATATTTTTTCGTTCGTTGTAGCTAATTGGTTAGGAGTAAAATTTTTGGCCCTTTTTGACTACTTATACATGTTTTTTGTAATTTTCTCACTTAAGGGGGCTTGATTAATAAATGGGGGGCCTCTTTAGAAATCCTATGGTGCGTCTACGGCCCATTTATACCCAAAACAAAAAACAAAAAAATTGCAGCATTGCATGTGAAGTTTGAAAGGCGTAATAATAGTGCAGTGTAGAGGACCCCCACAATGCATGTCAGCCTTAGTATTTGAAACTTTGTTTAAAAATAGAGGAGTTACAACCTTAACTAGATAAAGTGGAACTCTGAATGCCCTATGAAATGTATCACATCAACACATGACCTCAGCTAGCCATGTATATATAATTGTTTTTTCTTCAGCGGAGAATATAATCTCTCTAGCTTCTTTTGCTAGCTAGCTACCTCATTATATTGTTTGCTTCTGTCTGAATCGTACTACTTTGTTTTTTCAATTTCAGGAGTAAGCTAGCTAGATCCATTATTTTTTCACGGAAGAAATTAATCATTACTATTTGATTTTATGCATGCATGTTTTCATGTACTTCCCAGCTAATTAATCTTATACGCCAGGGAATCAAATCAAATACTTCATGACTTTGATGCCTAGCTCAAATTAAACCTAGCTAGAATTTTATGCATATATGGTCCTTATGACTATTCTTTCCTCCTTCTTCTTCCTCTTTTTTTTATTTTTATTTTTTTTGAAATAAAATATTTCGTACATGTTGGTTATAATGTATTAAGGATCAATTTTGTCCTAGAGGATAAGAAACATAATTAGATTAAATTATTAATCAACATGTAATACATCTCATTAAGACAGTATGTATTTTGAAAACGAACATTTTTCTAATTAATTAATATAATCTTTTTCCTTTCTTAACTTCATGAATACTTACTCCAAAATCTAATATATTTAATTACAAATAGAACAATAAGACGTAGATAAGGAGAACTGTACTTGACACACACAGAGACCTTCATACAACTTTTACTCTTTTAGGCTTAGTCGGTGCAAGTTCAAAAGTGATTTAAGTACTTGAAGTACTCTTGAGAAAAGGAAAAAACTAAATGCCAAGATGCTTTCACTACAGTAGAAGCAATTAATAATATATTTGCAGCAGAAGAGAGTGACGAATTAATTAAGTTGAATAAGGAAAATTAATTTCTACTCTTATAATTAAAGAGATAAATATTTAATACCATCATGACTAAAAGTCTAAAAGCTTTCCTAGCTGATAGAGTGATAGTACTTCTCCGTCTCGTTCAAATATAATTGCTAAAATTTGTCAATACATTTTCTTTTTTAATAAATCTGAGATATATATAATAGCCGGCCACCAAATCCCAAACAATTTATTAATATTAACATACACATCGATGGGGGTCTCTTGATCTGCAGCTGGTAAATAAATGGCTTAAGCAAGTTCTTGATTTTTCTCCACAATCCTCACTTGTTCAGCAGATCTAAGCACATTGGCCTAATAAATGCATATATACATAATATCACATAGAAAATCAACATAGTTGAAAATATAATTAAAATATATATGATCAAAAAGATTTGTATTTAATTAGTCTATATATACGTACCTGAGCATCTGTGATTTCTACAGCAAAGCCGTCGACGATGACTAAAGAGAGAGTCTTATTGTAGGTTCCTGGACGAAGGTTCTTCGCCAAAACTTCATCATGTTTCCTACTCAAGTATAAATCAAGCTCACGCGCCCCTCTCTTTGTTCTAGTAATTAACAATTATTATTATATTCATCATCACTCAAATCCCATAATATTAACAAATGTAGAACAGATAGAAAACAAAAAAAATTATTACACAAAACATGACTTAAGGGGAACAAAAAAAAAAAAAAGAAGACGTACTTGTTCGCTCGAAGCCGCTCGTATTCGGGATCATAGTTCATGAAAACAAAATGTAGCTCACTTCTTGTACCATCCATCACTATGTTCTTTCTTTAGACTTGAAAAACCTAGTAATATATATATATATACTGTAATAAAAGTGTTGCAACCTGAAATGTTGCCTCTGTATGTATGAGGAATGGTGGCAGCCTGCAGCCCCAGTATAGGTGACTATTTATGCTTACGAACAGCTGGATGAGCTAGCTAGCTGTGCATTATTAGACATGATTTTTCCTTTTTTGCTTTTCTATTTTAAAAAAGTAGAAATTGGTATTGTTATAGATATAGCATGTACATAAATTGACAAGGTAAAGGATATATAATAATTTGTAATTAATTAATTATGATGAGTTAATACATTAATTAAAAATCTTTCAATTCAAATGTATCCATTGACAAATTGCACGTACACAGTAATGACTAATGATACTACGTATGTATATTATTATTATATATAATGCGTTTGTACGTTCAAAGTATATGAAATTGACCCTAATTTAGCACAGAGAAATTAGCACAAGAAATACCCGGCCGATTGGATCATGATTACTGCAATGACTCTAATTAATTAACTCAGTGTCTTTCCTCCCTAGGGCTTAGTAAATTATCTTATTATTATAAGAATATTACTAAGTACACGCTTATGAAAGAAAAAGTCAACACCGTGTAAGATAATTAAAATATAGCTAGCTAGGGTTAATTAGCAATAATTTATTCAAGTCATCTAATTTCACTAATTAAAAAAACTATTCAAGTCATCATTCTGTCCAATGGCCCACTAGTTTTAGTATATATGTAACTTTAGGATACACGAACATTGTAATCCACGCTGAGTTACTTGGAATTAAAATGATAAATTAAATTTCCTTTTTTTTCCCCACTAAATAGTAAATATATAGTAATTTCACTTCAAATTCAGCATCTTCGTCTTTAATTTATGAATTCGAGGTCTCAAGGAGATATTAAAATGTATTACACTCGTTATTTGATTAACCACTGATCAATTTCTCTAAAATATATATAAATTACACGAAAAATATAAAATATTCGTCTTCTCATTATACTAGTTTAGTCGAACAACGAGCTAGAATCACGTCCCCGAACCGGAATTGCTTCAATACATACAAGTTTTGCGCTTTTAAGGATCGATCGGTAATAGAGGTTGGAGAATTACGGTACAATTTTGAATCGGTCAATTAAAATATGGTTTCAAATTCGTACATATTTTATTCTATCCATATCTCCTTTGCAAATTTGATTGGGGCCAATACGTATAATATATTTTAATAATAATTAAAAACGCCGACCAAATGATACTTAGCTACATGCCTACAGTACCATATTCTGATCATACCGCCCTTTTTAATACAAATATATATTTTTTTTTGGTAGAATTTTTAATACAAATATTAATCCGGCCACTACTATTAGGATACGTACATTGACTGCCGTTGCCGCCATCAAATAATATTGCTTAATTCACATTTATTAATTATTAATAATTTTAGACTTTAGTATAAGCAATAAGTAAGACGAAAATATATTTTTTAATTATATATACCTTTTGTAGTTGTCTTTTAATCATTTAAGGAGAATATCGATAAGATCACTTGCAAAAAATATGGAAACATTATGGGCTTGTACAGATATATGTAAACCTATAATACCATAAAATGAATGTTTTACCCGCACTGGTGACTGGTCTAGCTATCGTTTGAATAAATTATATTCATCGTCCAATTTTAAAAAACAGCTCTTGTTCTCTGTCTCTCAGTTAGTTGCATGCAAGAAGGTAGCACACACAGGTGTCGGTAAACCTGCATAAACTGAAGTACAATAACCAAGTGCACGTGCATACTGACAGATGGCAGTCACTTATTGCTTAATTGGTCCTAGCTGTCTGATTGAACCGGTAACCGGTTTATTCTATCCACTGCCATCCGCACGTGCTGATGTCAATATGACTTCGAATCTTCCGCACTAATTAATATATATATATATATATATATATATAATTGTCTACTAATTTAAGTTTAAAATCCATTATTAAGTCAAAGTCTTAATCTATTGTAAAAAGTTCGTCTATTGACTCTTAATTAGGCGGGAAAGCCTGACTAATAGGAATTAATTAAATAAATAAGGACTTGTCTATGAAATTGAATAAATTCACCGGCCGATTTGCAGATGACATCACATGTATTTGGGTCAGAGCTAGAATGAAACAAGGATTGGTCAATAACCGTTAATTGGGTTATTTACCCAACTTAATTGGTCTTGCCAATATAGTACTTGGGTTGGGTTGGGTTTATAACAGCCCAAGCCAACTCCTCCTCTTCGAGGCCCATATACTAATATTGGTACTTGAAGAATCCTCCTCAATCTAGCAAAATTTTCACTTTCTATTTTAATTCTAGAATTAAATTTAACCATTGAATTTGGGATTTTACCTTAGCTTTGTATTGTATATATATATATATATCATCATTAAGCATTCGTAATCTTCTGATCGGGTCAAATTTATTCAGCATATAATTAGGTGCATGATAGATAACTTCAATTTAGGAAAATTTTTACTTTTAGTCCCATAAAGTACCCACATTTTGTTTTTAGTTCCATACATTACGAAAATCTCACTTTATGTCCCATAAAGTGCGAAAAATCTCACTTTACGTCCCAAAGTAAGATTTCCGTTAATTGACTAACGGTCAACACACGTGACTTGCACGTGGCCGTTAATTTGATAGAAGTAACGGAAATCTCACTTTGGAATGTAAAGTGAGATTTTTTGGTACTTTATGAGACGTAAAGTGAGATTTTTCGCATTTTGAGACGTAAAGTGAGATCTTCGTAATATATGAGACTAAAAACGAAATATGGGTATTTTATGGGACTAAAAGTGATATTTTCCCTTCAATTTATCATCAATGTCACATCCTTATAAATTTGGTCTCAAAAGCTAAAAAAGAACCTCAATTAAAATAATACTAATAATAAACAACCCGGAAGAAGCTGGTAGATAACATTTATTGATCATCAGTATATTGTATCTGGAAAATTTTAGCCCAAATCAGGTAGGCAGGTCAGGACTAGATTAATTTTCCGTTGTATATATAATCATCGCTTAAACGCGACACCTAGACAAGAGATCTAGTATCTGTTCTATATCTGGCCTTTCATCAGCCAAACTATTTGTACAAGTCAAGGCAATCTCTAAAACCTTCCTGTAGGTTTGATTCGGCCGGCTTTCCATGCAACATTCAAACAAATCACCTTTTTTCACCTCAGACCAATCAAGCATATCCAGCATCACCACACCAAAATTATATATATCACTTTTCTGAGATAATTTCTCACTATATACTCTTTCAGGCGGCACAACTGGCGTCGTCGTCTCAGCGGCCTGCTGTCCGGTGTCCACGTCCACCACCACCTGATCCGCCAGCTGGACGAAGCCGTAATCGGAGAGATGGGCGGTGAAATCGATGTTCACCAGGACATTCGAAGATTTTATGTTTCCATGCACGTTTAGTTGTAAGTGTTTCTCTCTTGGTGGAGTTTGTGAATGGATGTATGCAATTGCTTTGGCTATGCATATGATTATTTTGAAACGATGCTTCCATTCTAAGGCTGTGTGCCCTTCTTCCCTTTCACCTAATCAAAGAAATGCTAATTAATTTTCACGCAAATTTACTGCATGTCTGAAAATCATGGATCTTTGATTTATGGGTTGATTACGAATATCCACGAGGTTTACACCGTTAACAAAAAATACCCTAAAATCTTAAAATATTACGAAAATTACCCTGAGCTAGGTTTGAAACCTATAATGAATGCCTCTGAAACTAAAGAAAAATCAAACTTAAAGTTTGAGTATTTTTTTCATAAAATTATCAAACTTAGGTTTTTATATTAGTAATCATCCGTTGATTCTTTTCCATATTGAAGTGGTGATATATAGAGTTAAAGATTGTTTACCACTTACCAGAAAGCAGATCAGCAAGACTGCCCATTGGATAATAATCACACACCACAAATTTGATCCTCTTTGCGTAGAGATAAGCAGTAACAGGAACCAAATACTCACACTGATTCCCCACCTGAGCCACCTTCTCCATCCTCCTCCCAAACTCGCGTTTCCGAATAGCAACTCTCCGGAACCTTTTCACCGCACAAATTTGACCCCCTAAAAGCGCGACTTTTTCAGTCATCCCTAAAGGGCTTTCACCCAAAACCCCAACTGATGCCCTCAAAACCTGCCGGAGCGTCATTTGCGTTGATTCAGAGTTAATCATACTAGTCTTGTTATTGCAGCGGCTGAAAACTTTGTTGTAACTATCATTATATTCATCGAAACAGACCAATGGGATATCGTCCATGAATCCAAAGATTAAATCCTCGTATTCGAAGATTGAGGCGGTCGATCGGAGGCTGGTTTCGACGGCGGTGGGTTGAGGGCTCCTCCTCGGAGGCGGCTTGACGAAAGCTCTTGATAGCATTTTCAGTCTTTAATTTTTTTTCTTTAGTGATTTTGAGTAATTTTTTGCAATGTTGTGGCGTGGAGAAGACAGGGCCGCGGCTTGCCCCTATTTGATCATGATTTTAGGCGATTCTAATTGGTTTGACTTGTTTTTGCTTTGGGGACTACGTTTAGTTTGTTTCTTAGGGTGATTATGAAATGGTTTAATTTGTAATGGAATGCATGCGAAAATAACGAGGTTTAGATAGCCGTCTCGAAATTTGTCATTACCTGTGAGTTTAATTCACTACAATTCACAGAATAGGGTAATTCTTAGAATTTTTTTTTTATTTTTTATTTTTAATATATAAACACATTTTGGTTGCATATATATATTAACATATTAATGATTCAAATAATTATATTGTAAAAAATTATATTATTTTCGTGAATAGTTGAATTAGTTAAATACATACAAACACAGTAACGCGTTAATGTAGATAATAAGAAGCTATACAAATAAGCATTTAGATGACAAACACGAAGCAGAACTTTGTCAATCAGTAAAATTGAATTGACTATTCCGTATCCGATGGTCGGTAAAATAGTTATATTACAAAATGGGTAAGTAATTATTGGAAATCTTTAGCATGAATCTTCTGGTTCATTTCTCTTTGTTACAAAATGGCCCACCAATTATTAGAAATAGGAAAATGACATAAAAGTCCCATAAATTGTCATATTTACATATAGGTATTTCTTGTTTCATTTATTACATCATAATCCCTTGATCGGTCAACCATTAGTTCCGTTAATTTTCTGGTACCGTTGTGTTCGTCTCATCGAGACATTGAATTTGGAATATAAATTTGTCTGATTCGGTGAACAAATTGGAAATGTGGATTTTACACACAATTGAAGAAAATTTTCTTAACCTTTTAAATTTCTCATTTTTTCACCGAATCAGACAAATTTATAGTCCAAATTCATCATCTCGTTGAGACGAACACAACGGTAACAAAAAATAAATTGAACTGACTAACGGTTGACCGGTCAAAGGATTAGGATGTAAAAAATGAAATAAGAAGAACCTATATATAAATATGATAATTTATTGGGACTCCTATGTAATTCCCCGTTAAAAATATATATATGACAGGACAATGAGACTTGAGACTGAAAAATCTTGGCAAAAAATTCACAAGATTTTACATGAAATAGATATTCATGTCAAAAAAGATGATCGTTTTTTTTTTTGGTCGGGTAACAAGATGATCGTTGATTCCACACAAGTCACAACCCAATGATTCCTTTAATATGAATAACAAAATTGTTAAGAGTTTCAAAATATTCTAGCGTTTTAAGAAGATCATCATGCCGTTGGTGGTTAATTGTTGGCATCGACCTTTTCTGCAAATTAAAATTGTCCCTCGAGGTTCTCTTTTTTTTTTTTTTGTGATACTTGATTTCTTTCCCGGCCCAATTGAGAACAACCTTCCAACTCAGTACCTGGAAATTTATGATGAGACCGTGATTAGTAGTATACTTACTGATCACTTTTTATAAAACTATGTATATAGAAAGTAATTTGTAATAGGATATGAGCTGACAGTATGGAAATTATCTTAGTTTATACCTTTGCCAAGTTTTTTTGGATGCCATCATGCCATACATTTTGAAGTTGGGCCCAAAGTCTAATTTGTTATCCATTGTGAAAAGGGGAACTTTAGCCCACTAATAGCAGTCCAAGAAGAAAGAGGAGATTAAGAGACTGCTTGACATTTTAAAATCTTCTAGCTAACAGTAATTAGAAACTTAAAATAAAATAAAAATCACATTAGTAATAATTAATGTTCATGAATTGTGATCATATATAAAATATTAAAACTTCAAAAATTTGAATTCTGATATGCAGATGTTCCTTTCTTACGAAAAAATTGAACACAGATGTGAACTCAAACAAAAGAAAGAAAAAAAGGAAAATTAAACACCTTTCATTGCCGCCTGGTATATTATTTACAGGTTCAATGACGTAGCTTCATACGCCAAATGAAATAGATCCAACCGTTAAATACTAAATTTCGTCAACTTCCAATACACGTGGACGGTCTACACTATTGCCTCTGACCTTTGCTCATATTCTTTTACCTCCCCTAGTCCACTCTCATTCCAACCTGCCCAAACTGCCCGGACCCCCACTGTATAAAAACAATTTTTGGATCTCTCCCAAATCACCAAAAAAGTTTTCACCATGGCGAAATTTTCTGCCGCCATAATCGCACTCTTCTGCATATTCACCCTCTCACTCGCCCGATCTACGCCTGAAAATGACGACGCCACCACCTCGATTACGCCGGTCAGCTCTGAAACCGATGATCAGTCCAACTCCGCCTCTGTGCCGCTGACCAAATTTACTTTTCGGCCGGTCAACCGCCGCTTCCCTGTGAGATCAAAGCATCCCTGCCGCCACCACCTCAAATTCTACCCAAAGATGACAAAGAGCAAGGAGGTTACATACGGCAATGACATGATCGTTTCCTCCGGCGAGAACAGCGACTTCGACTTCCCCATGCGTCACGGCGGAGGGCGGTGGGTGAGGCTGCGACACCACAACCACCCTCACCACCACCGCGAAGAGGACAGCGAGATCGACGACGATCGGAAGAAGAAGACGGTGTTTAAACGGTACGATTTCGATCGATTGGATAAAGAGAAGTTGTTGAAGGTTTTGAAGAAAATGAGGAAGCATTATGGCGAGGAACGAGAGAAAAACGAAAAAGGTGGTCCGATGAAGCGCGTGCGCGACTTCGTTGACCATTATTTTCCAAATATATTTGCCTAAAATCGTGTATTAAGTGTTGCTGGTCATAGTTATGCTAGTTAAATAAACAATACGTATGCCACTGCTTAGCTTTCTCTCTGTTATTAGCTCATCACACACGCAGTAGTGTGTATTTGCAAAAAAAAAAGTCCACTTTGTTTTGGTTTTTCTGCTCTGTAAATAAACCTGGGTCCTTTTGAAGTTATGAGAGATGTTGGATTACCAATATATATACTACATAAATGAAATTATTGGACTATCCTAAAATTTCTGACTTTCTTCATATATATAATGCTCTGTTTTCATACCTCAGAAATTTAACGCTAATTCAATAATTTATAATTTATATATGATAAGCAAATTTCTGGTCTTCTTACATATAAATCATATCATAAAATCACAATATCACATATTCTAGAACGAAGATGAGCACGCACCACCACCACTTGGCTGGCGGCTGGTGAGCTGAGAACACGGCCATGGGCTAACTTGCACCGCTGCTCCACTCACATCAGAGCACTGCCAAGCCACATTCCTCGGCCCTCTCGCACCACGAAGATGAATGTTAGACAAACAAATCCGAGTAAACGGCGAATTCCTCAACCCATGAATCAAACCAGGTTGCTGCACTCTTTCACCCCAAACATCCTTAATCACAACATCCTTAAGCACTGGCAGAGCATTTCTATTATAGTACTCATCTGGGTGGTCCCCGACATCGCCCGAAATCTTTATCCCTTTTCGTGCATTCTCCATGTAAACATTTGAGACTGTAATGTTTCTTATAACTCCTCCTCGGCCTATGTTTGTCTTTAAATGGATGCCGATTCCCACATTGAATAGATTTATGTGCTCAGCCAAAACATCCTGAATGCCGCCAGATGTTTCGCTTCCAACTGCAATTCCAGCAAATGGGGTTGATCCGGTCACCCGTCTGATGGTGATGCCGTGACTTGGTCGATTGTATGAAATTCCGTATTCGTCCCAACCGCTTTTGATGGCTACGAGGTCGTCTCCTGTTGAGATGTAGGAGTCCTCGATGCATACGTGGGAGCTTGAGTCTGAAATAATGGAAATTAAGGTTGTCTTAATTGAAAGAAAGTATCTATGTACATTTGGTGAAATTAGTTCTGAAATAGTGAGTGGCGATGTCATATTTTGGAGCATACCTGGATCTATTCCATCTGTGTTGGGAGAGTCAGCTGGGGCCAGTATGGTGACATATCGGATCACGACATTGCTGCCAAAGAGGACAAGGGAGTTATGAGTCACAATTTTCTATTATGGTTCGAATAATTGCAATGAAATTACAATTATCGGAAAGTGAAGTCAAATAATATAGTAGTATTCTTCAGAACTGTAATAATAGGGGAAAAAATGGCCATTAAAAGTACTTATCAAAATACATATAGCTATGAAAAAACAAGTTGGCCAAGGAAACACAACAATCGGAATCTGTACTGACGGATCTTTCAACAGCAAATGCTTTTTCAGAGCAAAAAAGATAAAACGTTCGCATATTTAAGATCAACTCATAGTAGCTACTGAAATGTAGAACAATAAATTGAAAACCAGATAAAATTAGGTTTACCTGCAATACACTGGGTGTATGTTCCAAAAGGGTGAGTTCTTGAAAATTACATTGGAAATTATTATACTTTTGGAGTTCATCAATTCAATAAGGCTTGGTCTAGTAAACTGAAGAGTTCTTTGTCTCCACATGTTCCACCAGACACCACCTTGGCCATCAATTGTCCCATTTTCACCTATAGAGGAAAGAAGAAAAAGAAGCAATACATGCATGTTAGTTCTTTACTTTTCGAAAATGAAAATTGACTAAGAATAATGAGTTTCACTGTTTTATGTCTGTCCCCCAAATCACTTGAGGGTGACAAGAAAGAGAGGTATCCAAACGTTTGAGTTGAGATGAATTCTGTTTTAGTTTATTAACAAAGTTTTCCTAAATGTATAATTAGCCCACGAGATGATCTGTGTCTCACTAACCTGTTATTATGACATCATGCAGGCCATCACCATTGATGAAGCTCATATACCTTCCTCCAGGTCGTTCTCTTCCTCTTCCATAAGAGGGCAATGGTGCTATTAAGGGCCAATGCTGAGTATCCTGCAGCATTAATGATAGAAAAAGCTAAGGATCCAGATAAAAAATGTAAATAGTATTGCAAGAAATAATTACAATGTCAGAGAACCATTTTTTCTAAACCTGTGAAGAATTAACTTCTGTCTGATCAGAACCATTTTAACCTATTACTGTTGCATATAAGATACTTATTGACAGAAGAACACAGAAAATGGTTCAACAAAGACAGGTGCTTAAAGGCACTTCTAATTGTTCAAAAGCAAATCCCGGATAAGCACTGATGCCCGTACATGAACATTGAACTTTATTTTTTGGGAAAAAACATTATAAAAAGATTGCTTATCATTCTTTAGTTCCCATAACACATATTCGAAAAAGGAAAATTTTCATGCTATGTCTCTTTAGAACTCCATTGCCAATTTGCCATCTCATCATCAATTCTGTCCATAAGATAATTTCACTGGCAAATACATAATGCTGTTTTCCATTAGAATATTAGCTGGCAGACCATATTCAATGTTGATTATTTAAATGACACTTCACATGCAATGAAGTCTGACAACTAGCTCCTCGATCGGCCCACACACATAATTTGTCCCTCACAAGCCCTAATTCTTTATAATCAAAATATATTAGTTAACATTCAAAGTGGGGACCATTTCAACATTTTCATCCGCAAGTCACCATTAGATTGTGTTTATGGACACAATCAGTCAACAGCGTTGGACATTGTTTAACTAAAAAGTTAGAACACAACACCACATATGCACCATTATGCCTTATTCATTCAAACAAAAGGAGGATCCCACACATATAGCAAAATTATACTCAAGCCATTAGTTCTTTCATAAAATACTCAAACAGTAGCATAGAACAAGATTTCACCTAATATGACTTTTAAATGCAGAAAAAAGAATTTGCACCAAGAAAACGAAAAGGAAAATATCAATACCGTTGTGGCTTTGATTGTTGCACCTCTAGCCAAGTAAAGTGTCATCCGGCTAGTTAAATTAAAGGGTCCAGTTAAATATTCTCCAGGAGGAATATAAAGCAGAGTGCCACCTCTCCTCCTCAAATGCTGAATTCTGTATATTGCTTCTCTGAATGCTTTTGTGTTCAAAGTAACTCCGTCGCCAACACCTCCGAAATCCGTTATTGATATCTTATCGTTCCGGTAGCTCATGGGAACAATTCCCGAGCATGTTGCCCACTCAGCATTTGCAAATGTTGCATAATATTTGAAGAGTAGTGATATAGCTCCAACGCAGAGCAATATTGAATAATCAAAGAGGCGCATTTTTATTCAATATTTTTTACCCCGGAAATTTGATTGATGAGTAAGTGGATTTACTGGGGAAAACTAACAAACAGATGGCAACGAAAAAGAAGTATTAAAGTGAGACTATGGATTTTGCAATTGAACCAAGGAAGGAAATGAGTAGGAGAGAAGGTTTTGACTTGGATATTGCTTCAATAAAGGCATAAAAGTTGCGAAAAACCGCTGTTAATGCTGGATATAATAAAGAGATATCAGGAAAAGGTCCAACGAGAAAACTCCAAATATAGATCTTCTACAGTGATGATTGAGGCGTATAGAGAAAACCTGCATTCCGAGAAGAAGAAAGCAACTTACTCCAAAGATTGAACAAAATAATAATAAAGCCGGAAAAAAACACATTCCGTGATGAAACATTGGGGTAAGAAAACACACAGATGTAAACAAAAGAGACTGAAACCAAAACACATACAGGGACAAAGAAATATCTGTGTGTGTAGTGTGTGTAAACTGAAAACCTACCTGAAATTGGAAAACAGAGCTTCTGTTTGTCGAGAAGCGTTTGTCTCTGTTAGAGAGATGAAGATTGAAGAAGCAAAGGAGTGTGAGGAGGAGAGAGAGTTTTAAGCAGAAGAGAACAACATATTTTGAGTTGATAATTTCGTAATAAATATTCTGGACTTACAAATGAATTAATAAAAAACTAACGGATAGTATTTTACTTTTGTGTTTTGAGGGATGTCCCATTACTGTCCCTCACTTATTCTCTGCTATTCTATTCCTCGGATAATTCGATTTACTATTAAACAAATTAAAGAACCAATAAACTCTACTTAACACAATGGGTAATTTTAGGATTACTTTAATATCTTATGTTAAATTAAATTTATTAGTCAGTAGAAATTTTAGAGTTTAATCTTAAAGCTTCTCGCTATGAAACACGGATACGGCCATGGCGACACGGACACTACACGACACGGATATAGCGACATAGATTTTTTTTGACATTTTACATTAGAAAAATGTCTGACACGGGTGTCCGATACGGTATTGGATACGACATAATATGGTAGAATAATATTTTTAGAAGTATTTTTGTAGCCAAAATAAAACATGGGCCACATCCTACAGCTAACAAGCCCGGCCCATTAGCTAGAGATTACTATTCTGTCATCTTGCAAAAATCTCAAAATTATAATTATTTAAAGTTTAAATTTCTTTCCTTTTTCTTAGGGAATAACTTTTAATTATTTGGTGAAAAAAATAAAGCGACGTCGTCTTGTGGAGAATTGCACATTAGAGATGCGTGCAAGCAAGCACATACTAAAGAAGTGGATGATTAATGATTATCATAAAAAATATATATATATATATATGAGAGAGATTTATGAGAAATTTTGTTACTTTTTGGGAATAATTTTATATTGAGAAAATCCATAAAACTATTTTGTAATCTTAAATAAGTGGCAGGAGCTATAAGTTTCTCCTACATCTATTTTTAGTGCATGCTTAAGATGCCCAAATTCAAAAGTTACCGAATATGAGGAGAAAACTATGTAAAAACAACTCTTTTTCCCCACAAATACTCTTAATGAATATTAATTAGATGGACATACAATCATCCCAAAAAAGTACAAAAACCTTTGAAATATCTATCATTTTGATAAAGATTCGTTACACATGGAGTCCAAAAAAATTAGACATTACAAATAGAATCCTATTAATCACAATATTACAAATACACCTATTAGAGATAGATCCAATTGTAATATTGAGTTTTTCTGAGAGATGTATAAATATTTCAAATCTTATTCCAATTATTATTATTGGAGTATCGAAAAGTGTACTTAAAATAATTCAGGTATTTAGTTGAATTATTTAAGGCATGCAATAAGCTTTACACCTAAGAGTTGAGCACGCACTTAGGTGAATAGTACAAAGAAAATGCAGTGAGAAAATTAAACTTGGCCTGTTTTGCATAAAAGCAGCAGCCAGCATGTGAGTGTGAGCCCACGAAAACGTTAGTTGAGACTCACGGAACCATACCATATTCCACAGAGAAAAAGGAACCAACCGCATGTGCCCTCCTCAACGAGTTCGTCGCATTAAAACGCACAATCCAATCAAATTGCATGCGACTTCTCTTCAGTCTTCCCCCATTAATAACATAACAACAACGCATTTATATTCTTCATAATAATAAAGAAAATAAATAAAAGGTCAAAAAATGCAAAAACCCATTGGGAAATGTTGATTAACTTACATTTTCTATTTTTGCAAATTTCTTGGAAAATAATCAAATATACAGGTTGAGTGAGTCGTCAACAAAATGTTGGACTTAAAAGGCCAATTTAAATGACTGAGGTTGACACGCGTAGTCTTATTCTTTTGCAGTTAAAGAACTTGAGCATGTGGTAACAATGGAATCATTATATATATATATTTGTTATTTAAAACCATATTGCATCAAAAGAATAAAATTTTATATTATTTATTTGTAATTTGCACGCCCATAGATAGAATCCAAAAGGTTAATTTAAATGTGATTCCAGTCCACTAGGACTCCCTTTTGCTCCAAGAATTCATAACTAGAGATATATAGAAACCATTGAATTGCTGAATCGAGCAATATCTTTACCTTTTTCTCAGAATATATTAAGGTAATAAAATAAAAAACAAATCCACATGCATGAGTCACTTTTAAGAGCATGCATAATATTGCAAAATCTAGCTAGAGTAAATTAACTATTACATATCTCTCCTTTTTGTGAATTAAGTCGAAAGATGTCGTTAGCTTTACCAAAAGGACAAGAATTAAGTGGGAACAAGAAGAAAGAATAAAGCTGCGGGCTAACCATTCCCAACTTCCCATGCATCAATAATACATAAGTGGTCTTTTCATGATATGCTATCATGCATTTTAATTTGATCGATCGCATTTAATGTAAGTTGATGTGATAATGTAAGATCTTTTGTATTGTAATAATAGTATAGTTATTTAATGATTCAGAAACGAGTAGTAAGCTAGTATGAGATGATTTCTTTTTCTTAACTCGATATTAAAAAGGTCCAAAGTGGGCGTAAAAGGAAAGAATTTATCTTTCCATATATGGAGTATATACCTAGAATAGCACTTTCTTTTCTTAGGGCCAATCGAGTTTTCTTGGCCCTTCAGGGACGTTAACGCTAACTATACTGAATGCGAAAGGAAATGCATTCATTAATAAATACCAACGTGGATTTTGGGTCCAAACTCAAAGAATAATTGCCTGGAAATGTAATTTTTTCTTTTCTTTGGCTCAATTTGATATACTTTCTGCTTTCATAGGACATATCTTTTCCAAATTAGTGAAAATGCCAAAACATAAATTTCCTTTGGGCTTTCTTAAAAACAAATTGAAAAAACTCTTCACAACATACTGAAAAGTAAAAAAACATTTATTACTATACAAAGCAGCTTAAATTCTGCATCTCGGCTAAATTAACCAGAAATTTCGTATTCAAATCTAAATACCATACAGTTTTAAAAATAAAAACAAAACAAAACTAAACTAAAAAGCGTAAATTATTGAAAGGGACTGTACAAAACAACGAATGTAGTCATTCAAAGCCGAAAAGCACAAAATAAAGGACAGCCAACAGCAGTTTCAGCGGAAGAGATATTCCAACAAAGATGCCATTTGCTAGAGTTAGGTGTATTCTCTTAAAAGCAAATTAACTAGCACTATGTCATAATATATAATAAATACATAAAAATGCGTTCTATCTCAACTATTACGTGTAAGTTGTAACAGCAATAGCAACTTCAAGATAATATTCAACACAAAACATTATATCATCCAAACACATCAAAAGTTATTTTATCTCCTAGTCAAAAATATTTACAACAGAATCACAACACAAAATGTGAACAACACAGAAATTGTGATCATGGTCTTCAATCAAAAAAAGAAAAAAAAGAACAAGAGACCCAAATAGAGACAGATTTTGCAAGAAACTAAAGACATGAAGAGAACCCACATCATTTTAACCTTAAAATGATTTAACAGATGAGATAAACATAGCTGAAAGGCCGCCCAGGGTGGGGGGGACTGGCAGAATACCAGTCTCTCAACTCATTTCTAGTTGAAATTTATCTTTTTGTCATTGCAAAGCTGATAGATTGGATCCTCAAGCTGTAAAATCCCACCATTATCTATACTTCGACTCTATCAATTGGCTCGGTTCTGTCCTGCACAGCTAGACGCTCAGAGACATCAGCCAATGATTTGAGGTTGCATTTGATTAATGCCTCAACAAAGTAGCAAGTTTCATCCTTGGTGTTTCCTTCTGGCACATCCACCACGAATGACTCGATCACCATTGTCCCTGGCCGTCCATCGATGATCTCTGGATGAACGGTGATGACTGAAGAGTAATTCTGCAATCAGAAATGGAATTACAGGGGATTATTTCCCAAAAAATAAAAATATTGGTGAATTGGGGAAAACTTGTCAAACTCGTGAATATCAAGAAAAAAGGAAAACACTCAATTAGGCCACAATTGGTAAAGGGTTATGCCATTACTTGACGCCATATAAAAGATCATAAGAGTTAACTAAACTAAGAAGAATCGCACGGACTTTACATTCTTTAGCAGACATGATCAAAATATTAAGATTTGAAGGCAAACATACAGGCATAATATGGAGGAACATATACCTGCTTTTGGATCATCACAGATGCTACACTAAAGATGACTTCTGCTACCGAATGATGAAAAATAAACTAAACACACACACTTAATATTCCAAGCTGAATCATCAAAGAGGGAAAGAAAATATCATCTACTAGGAGTCTTCTTCCTTCAATGTGATACGAGAATTGCAGAAGTTGTTCATAACTTTGCCGGTTTACAATATTAAGATTAGCATATAAAATCCCCAAACCATATAAAATAAAAGAACACAAATCATAAGTTTGGAAAGAGAGAGTTAACTTCAGTTGTACATATTCGAGACTGAAATGTATCTGATTTAAAGCATCTTTAACGCCTAAATAAAACTCACACGCATTCTCTGCTTACAATAGCAAATTCATATGACATGATTGATCACCTAAACAATAACGAATCAACAAGCTTCAAGCAAATCCACGGAAACAAATCGAGCTAAAACAGTAAAATACCTTAAGGCGGTGATCTCCACCGACAATCCGCATACTGAAAATGTGCTCTTCATCATCCAACAGCTCCAACCTCTCCTTGCTCGTCGTCGCTGGAAGCCCTGATTTCACATTAACCTCTCTAACAGTCCCAATCTGCAAATCACCCTGCACTATACACCGACTCACGAACGGCTTGTACCTCTGCGGCTGATCAAATCTCCTCACCAAAGACCATACCTGAAACAAATACACACAAATTCAACCACTAACCGACATAAACCATAAACAGCAGCTGAAAATCTATCCAATTCATCGGAATTAATCACAGATCTGAGTCAAATAGCACAGAACTTACAAGAGGCAAAGGAGCTTTGACGTGTTTGACCAAGGAGGACGTGCACTGGTTCTCTCTGACTTCATGCTTGTGGTGTCTCCTGATGAAATCCTCCTCCGGTCCGCCGGTGCGTCTAGCAGCGTTGATTGGACTGACCATTATGAAATCAACGTCGTTCCAATTTTCACCGGAACAGTCTGGAAGTGTGAAAAGTGGTTATTGGAGGAATGGAGGTAAGGGGGAGTGAATGAGAGAGAATCAAAGTCAGAGGGTCAGAAACTTCACAACAGTCCAAAACACACCGCCATTGGCACCTGCAAGTTGCCTGAATGGTCCAAATTTAATTCTATATTTTTACACACTCTCTCTCATCCACATCTCCCACACAAATATAAAAAAAGGAGGGGGGAGACATTTTTATTATTATATTTAGAAAAAAAAATTAAGTGGGAGAATATGTAAAAGGGGATTGGTTTAGAGGTATGGGGTTAGTGCTTTTTACATGCTATTGGTTTAAATAAGGAAACCTACTTTTGACAATTGAAGATTGGTTATTTTGCTAAGAAAAGACAAGTGGGCTGTTGAGTTACATTTTTAGGCTTCACAAGTTTCTATTCCCGTCTTAAATGAGCAGGGGTATAATCGGAAGATATCTCGAGTTATCCTGAAACTTTAACATCATGATGACCTGGTTTGGTCATCTATTTCTGATCTTTTTTACGTTTGATTTTCTTTCTTTTCATTTATTTCTAGGCTTCTTCTTTTTTCTTCTTTTTCCTTTTTAAGCCAAAATTTCAGGTCAATTTTGCATTCTAAACCTCATCTCACGCCATAGATTTTTACCACAATTTTATTTATTGTATTAGCCTATCAGGCAAATTCCTTTATTATCTTTGTATAAAATGGATATATTAAAATCACTGTCTGTTGGGGTGAAGTGATATCATTTCTATTACTTTTCTCACATAATCATAGAATTTTGAAATTTAATGTATCATCAATTCGTTTCTTCTTGTAAAATGAACCGGTTAAAATCACTATCTATTAGACTATAAATGATGGTATAGTTGCATTTAACCTGAAATATACCGACCAAGTTTCCGAGCAATTCATTAATGAGATGGGAGAAAATGGGAAATCAAGACACGACAATCACGAAGAATATATTAAGCTCTGGTAAACTAGTGAAGACTCCCAGAATAGGATACATAAATACATTGGAAAAATTTCACTTTTCATCCCTCAATTGTTTGACTTGTTAAAACTGGTTCCTAAACTTCACTTTTTTCATCTGAGTTAGTCCTACCTTAAACTCGGCCCTCTAAGCCCTAATAAAAAAATTGCAAATATGCCCTCTATAATACATCAAATTTCGCTTTGTCTCCTTGTACTATTGAATTAGTATAAAACAATCTCCAATACTATGAAAACAATGAAACAACCTCCTAAACCTAAAATAATTTTAATAAATAACTAATTTTTAATTTTATTCAATTAATCTTTATTAACTAGATATAAACGTATATAATAATTTTTACTATATATAAATAAAATAATAATTTATTTTCTCCTAATTTCGGTACGAAGAAATTCTATGCGGATGAAAAGTTAAATCATTTCAAGGTGGCACCGTCATCTTCCTCTTCTCCGTCGCCATCCCATTCCAAGAAGATTCTTATTACTGACCCAAAGCTGAAGGCGAAGGCTACTTGTGACCTGCCCAATTTGTCCGATTGCCACTGTTGTGGCCGCCGAATTAACCACACCAACTTGAGCTTGATTTGAGTTTTCAGTCGGAAACCCACTTGAGACAATTTGCAGCAGCGTTGAATACCAAAGCCCAGAACTTGAGAAGTCGGATCGAGTTTTTTGAAGAGAAACAAACGGATGAGATTTTTGGATAATGTTGATTTTGGAGTAATGAGTCGATCGCATCTGGAATACCCCCTTTGAATCCTTTTCACTACTATGTGCTGCAGGCGGTGCCGCCGCTTCAATACATGCAGTACACGGTGGCGGGTGGGGTGGCGCCTCCCCATTCTATCCAATGGCGGCTGAGAAATTTCAGAATTTATGTTTTTAATTTATTATTAATTAAAAACAAATTTCAGATTTTTTTAAATAAAATGATTGGAAATGCGGGGATAACAAATTTCGGAATTTATACTATTTATTAAATATGATTTATTTTTATGATTATTTATATTAATTTACAATTTTCCTCCCATTTTAGTTATTAGATACAAAATTAAAAAAATTTTAATTTCTTAAATTATATTACTTATTAAATAAAAAATTTATCAAAATTATTCAAATAAGGTTCATATTTTTAATTTTTTTTTGGTGCAAAAAAATATTTCTAGTCTTATCAGATTTTATGTTTTTAATATATTATTAATTAAAAACAAATTTCAGAATGTTTAAAACAAATTTATTATTAATTAAAAATAAATTTCAGAAAATAAAAAAAAAATCTCAATTTCAGAATTTAAATTTTTTTAAACACAATTTATTTTTATGATTATTTATATCAATTTTTAGAGGTTGTTTTGATACTAATTCAATAGTATAAGGGGTCAAAGCAAAATTTTATGTATTATAGAAGGCATATTTGCAATTTTTTCATTAGGATTAAGAGGGCCGAGTTCAAAGTAGGACTAACTCAGATGAAAAAAGTATAGTTTAGGAATCAGTCTTGACGAGTCAAACAATTGAGGGACCAAAAGTGGAAAAGGCCTATAGTTGAGGGACCAAAAGTGGAATTTTCCCTAAATACATTTACATCAATCAACATAAAGAGTAATGCATTGCTTTTACAACATTTCCTATAAAATAACTAACATTAACTCTCTTCAAATACTTCATATTGAGAAATTATGAAGACTAAAACGACCTGCAGAATAAGAAACTCCCATACGAGTCGAATATAATATCCTACCAGCTCATAGAATTCTTTGTCTGCTGAATTTTTGCAGCATAAGAACTTTCAATCTCTTCCTGCATAGCACAGACATGGTTTAGAACTCTCAACAAAACATATTATTATGTGATGATCAATTCAAGCAATCAATGGGAAATTCTAATTAGATATTTTTCAAAGAAAAGTTTATGATTTGCGAGAAAACTATATAGTTAATTAAAGACGTGTTTAGCTAGGACCACTGTGATAGAACAATAACATTATTAATGGCATTTAGATTATTATGATTTTTTACAACAATTATAGTGGGAATCATATGGGTCCATCGTACATGGATGTTCGTGATTTTGGCAGGTCTAGATTCCCGACACTCCCTAAGAGTTAGATGCCAAAATACACATACAAGTAAATGGCAGTTCATTTAATAAAGCCAAAGTTTATTGAAAACGAGAGATTCCTCCTCTCAGGATTTATTACCTTGCAGGATTTTAGCAGAGGGTGCAAAAACGATGACCGAAAATATCTGATTGATTCGCCAAGTGAGGTATTGTCCAGTTCTGCAATAAAAAAGTTGCAATAAGATTGGTAAGGTAGAGTTGTTGATATTATTCAACTTCTCGCACACACACACAAACACACAACATATGAAATTGGAAAGATTAGCAATATACCTTCCTCACCCCCAGCTCCCAAAGCTCCCATGTTAAGTTCTTCCAGAAGCTAAAGAGAGACAAAATTTTGCATTATTTACTCACCGTGAAATAACTTATTTCCAAGTATAAACTTTAATTTATTGTTACTCACCTTGGAAAGAGTAGGCACAGTATCAGGATCAAATTCTTCACAGTTTTTTGGATCAATTGGAACACAAACACGGCCTAGAAGAAAAAGAGATTATATATGTCGTTCAATTAATCTTGAGTTAGAATGTGCCTTAACAAGTATTAATGAAATGCTACATATTTACAATATCATGGGTAATCACATCGTGAAGAGAAAAAAATTGAACCTGTTTTGGGATGTATGCAAAATGGTGCCTTCAGCAAGTGATTCATGTGTTTTGAAACCTGTGAAGCAACCAAAGATTGTGTAATCCATGCCCAGATACTGACTAGTGCAAATATGCTACTTGAACGGAAATATTTCAATGGAGAAAAGATGAATGTGGCAAACCTCCAAATCGAGTCTAGGATAGGTGAAAGTGAACACAATCTCTTCAACACATCTACGGATACTTTTCTCCTGAAATTCATAGAATAATTATTTATGACTTAGAAAGGCCATACATCCTTCAAAGCAAAGAGAACTACGCCATTCATGTAATTGGAAGTCAGACGTCCCAGACAGTCGATTACTAAGTTTCTCTATAGAGGCAAAATCTTCATTTCCTTAAGGAAAGACACCAAGATAATCTCCATAGTTGGTACCTTACCTTTTGTTTCCCTGCTTGCAACTGATTTTTAAGATGATTCCATCTAACAACATTAATATCATCACGTGACCGGTTGTTATTCTGCCACTTAGCCCGAATATCGGAAGTAATGGCTGCAGAAATTAGGGAAGTGAGGAAAGCAACAAGTTATTTCAGCTGAAAAGAAGAAGGTATTAGAGAGCACATGAACATACATTCATCTGGAATCATTTCAAGTATCCTTTCATAGCTTTGCTCATCCGAAAACAAGTTTTGACTTGAAATATACTTTCCCTCAAAGAATTCTTTCATAGCTTCGGCATACGATCTCCTGTATAAAGACAGAAAAGAGTATCAGTGGTGCATATGCGATGTTCAATTATGTTAATAATTTGCTTACCCTAAAAAAGGATGAAGTGGATGAACCCCCAGAGTAACTTTTTTCAGGCTATTGTCATTTCCCTGAAGAATAACATAATGGTTTAACGAGAAAATGTTCACAATATGTTAGTGGAAGTAAAATGTTCTGAGGGAATGAAAGATAATTAACCTTGCGAACATGTAAATATTCAGTAATAGCGGACCTTTGCTCGTTGTTGAACCTAGTCAATGATAAAAGTTCAGTGTTCGTAGGACTATAGAACAGTCAAAAAGGAGATTATATCTTCTATTAATGCATCAGTACCTTCTTGCTTTTCCATCACAAACCCAACAATGGACACCACGGCGACCACTATACACCCATAAAATGTGATTAAATCCAAAGTCATCTGCATAGGGAAGGATATATGAAATTAGCATGGTTCAGAACATACCAAAAAGGTTGCTGCGTTTTCAGGTTAATTCATTTTATTTTTGTAACAGAAGGCAATGACCAAAGAAACAAATTAACTGCCTTTGTTAAGTTCATCAACAAATTTGGAAATGACTTCCAAAAATTAACAGGAAAGACCAAGAAACAGAAGAAAATAAGAATTTTAGCACTTATTTTCTCTACGATATGAAGGGAAGTTTTCTCTAGGAAAAGAAGTTAACTATCAGCAAAAGACAAAGAAACCCATCTTAGTGAAAACAAACAAAAAAGCAGCATACTAGATCTGTTTTACGTGGAAACAAAGGATACAATGAAAATGAAAAGTTTTCAAAACAAGCTATAATCAGTAAAAAACCAGCTTTCCTCACTGTATTAGTCCAGACAAAATAAAATCAATCCCAGTACATTTGCGTTTGAATATGGTACAGCTCTGAATCCCGAGTACAGAGTAACATATAATCCAAATATATAATTGTTGTTAAGAATTAAGATATTTTATTTCTACTTTTGTGCGTTTTATACTCCGCTTGTTCCTTGAATAACATTTAAACATTTTATACCTCTAAGTGCACTATCGATCACTTTAATAGCTACTGTCATCAATGGCCAGCATTTTGGGCAAACATCAGCTCCCGAGCAGCAAAATCTGACATCGTCGTAATCTGATATATCCTGTGTATGTAACAATTAACATGCAGGAATCATAACCTTTGTATCCTTGGAACTTATTTCAGTTGGCCTTTGCCAAAACTTGACAACCCTCAAAATAGAAAAACTGAAGAACCACTTACTATATCAAATATAAGTTCTCTCTCTACTGGGGTGAAAACATTATCACCAGACTGTGCATAAGCATGCCTCTTTGCAGGCTGCACCACATCGTAAAAGCATGTTCAAAGGTGAGAAAGCAAACAGTATATCAAATTGTTGATAAGATCATGGCAAATACATGTTAATGTATAACTGACTTTTTCATTCACGTAAACACAATCATAAAATTTGGCAGTAACAGCAAGTGGAGAAACTAGAAATTGCATCAAGTTTGTAACTACCTACGGGCCTCTACGTAATGAAAGCTAAGTTATACTTACATCCACACTGTAGACAGGACCAATATCAATTTTGAAAGGACATTTCTCCTTAATGGCATTTTCAAGTTCAGCAGCATTATTGAAAGACTGAAACCGCAAGTATATATCATTATCCAGAGTGAATGAAAATTCTCTTCTTCCAAAGTAAGATTGATCACAACCAGGATGCTTTCCATCTATGATAACCACCAAATACATATAATTACATTAGTGAACAGACAAAAAAATATACTAATAGTAGGAGAGTCTAAAGAATAAGGATTACCATTTCCATATGACATCCATTTATGCATATCAGCATAAGGAAAAAACTTTCCTGCACAAGTAAAATTAAACCAGTCAATATCTTGACAAACTGTGTGGAGAAAACAAATACCATTAATTCTGAATTTAACAAAAGAAAAGGCAAGATCATACTGGACAGTAAAATTTAAAATCATAATAGCATTGTTCCATTAGCTTTCGAATAGCAAAATTTTAGAGTCTGACTTCATTTTTACATCCTGAACTCCCCGGACGGAGAGCCTCCAGGACAAGGAGGCGGCGATCAACCATCCACTCTCGAGATTCATATTGATCAATTGATCTCCCTGTCCTGCCAGTTCGCTAAGTAGACTTACTCTACCGAGGGGCAACAAAGGCTGGAAATCTTCCTGCCAAAAAGAAGGGACCTACTTCTCATCCTAGGAGTTAGTTGCCTAACCAAAATTACAAGATTGCAGCTATTTATTTAGTGTTGAACCAAAATCTCAGAATGACAAAAACTAAGGAATGAATATCTTCTACTTAGTTTACTTAATATGAAGTCTGGCGATATCACCTTTACTAACATGATCAAGGAAGATATTCACCAAAATACATAAGCTTCTATTTTCAAGTTCTTATAATGACATTCAAAATAATTTTGTAAATGTTTTTTGATTTGATTAAATATTTTAGGCAGAGGCAAGCGATTTCAATTTCTCCTTGCAATTTCTATCCTGAAATCTCATGGACACCACAATCAAAAGTAGACAGTAGTTAAAAATCATATAAATAACATCAAACTGCAGCAATTAAAAAAGATCACCAAATATTAAGCTTCGAGTTGAGTTAGCATCAATTGAATCTGGATCTTTAAATAAATAATTAATTACCGTAGTATATTTTGAGGTAATTAGCGTTGAATCCATCAGGAATCTCATTAATAGGCTTTTGCTCTGTTTCCACTCCGTCAATTGCCATGTCTTCGCCGACGATCTCAACTTCTTCTCTAGCCATTTTAATACAAATTCGAGTATCCTAACAAGAGAGTTAGAAAACACATCACTAGAACCCCCAACGGGAAGGGAAATGAAAAATAAAGAAAGAGACAAACATCCGCACAAAAACCCTAGCAACTGAAACAATGGCGACTTGTTGCAGGATTACAATATTGAAATGAATACGATTGTGTTGTGAAACTTACGACGGCAACAGCGGAGGCGGCGGACTGACGTGGCGGAGGCAAGAGAGAAATTGGGAAGATGGCGGGAAAATAACGAGCGTTGAGCGAGAGGTTGGCGGGAAGATTGTCACAACACACAATCCTGATCTTATAAATAAAACTTCACAAGACGACTTCTTATAATATCTGATCTGTAATTTAAAGAACTATACGAGCCTGCTTGGGAAGAAGTACATTTGGGCTTGATTTTTAGTATTGGGCTGAACCCTTCTTGGGCCTATCATTCTTTTATGTTTTTTTGGTCATTCTATCATTCTTTTTAGTGCAAGTGCTAACAGCATAATTCAAGACAATTATTATTAAATTATTATTATTATGATTTGAATTTAAATTTGTATAATATTGCTTCTATTCTAGAACATTTTCTTCTTTCAATAATAATTATCTAACTTGATCCAATTTCTTGAAAATAATTGAGCTCTTGAATATTTCAACAATTGTTATATGTCAAAAGTGATATGCCAAGGAAGAGGTTCCTCTGTCTTTATCATATAAAAAAAAAAACCAAAGGTGGATTGGATTAAGCCTTCAAAGCTATTGACATGTATGGATTGACATCATCACTTTGGACCACGTAATTTCTCCTTGCACATCTTTCTGCATCACAGCATTACACCAAAGTATGGGCGAAAAAAAAAGAAAACAAGTACATAAGATGAAGCATTTTAATTTGATAGAACTGTAAAAGTAAAACTGCATTAATAATGTTGAGAAAAAAGGATCCACATTCCATAATCAGCAAGCTTCACAACCCAATTCAATCCACCATTTTTACATTTGCTTCTAAGTTCTACCCTCGGCCTCACCGGTCCACTAATAAACTATAACAATATGATTCTGCGTTTCTGCTCAAACTACTTCAAACAAACAAACTAATTGGTTAGAACTTCCCATATCAACTCGGGATCGTACGACGGCAACCGCGCAAGCGAGCACCCCTCAATCTCCATTTCCCCGACCGGCGCCGCCGCCACCGAGCACCACTCGTGTGACACAGACCCCGGTGAATCACTGCCTCTTAAAATTCCATCTTCAGAAACACTAGCGCTCCAGCTCTCAGTGTTCGCCGACGACGACGACGGAGGCGACTCTGTTTTCTTCACCACACTCTCACTCTCAGTTCTCACCGGAGCACCGCTGTTGGCCGTCATATTTATATTTCCATTATTACTCTCCAATTTCTTCGCAGCTTTTTGCGCTTTCTTCTCCCTTCTCACCTTCTGGCATATGGCCTGAATCTTAGCATCCACAGCATTCTTCAGCGCGTTGAGCCGGACCCCATCCCCGAGCCCCAAACGGGTCGGGTCGCGCAAGTTGGGGAAGTTGAGTCGGGCATACTCACCGCGGAGCTTGTAAGCCGCCCTGTCGTAGGCGTAGGCGGCGGCCTCTGCCGTATCGTAGGTGCCAAGCCACACTCTCATTCTGTTCTGCGGCAGTCTTATTTCCGCCACCCATTTGCCCCAGTGCCTCTGTCTCACTCCTCTGTACAATTTCTTCTTGCTTGGGCTGAAAAAAGTCTGCAAATAACTCCGTTCCTGAAGTTGATTGGTTGGGAATTTTCTGGGAATTGAAGGGTTTTCGTGGGAGAATTTCTGGAGCATATCTCTCTGTTTAAGATATACGGATGAACCTAATGACTCGAAAGCTTGATTATCCAGTACTGAATTCGATTGTTGGCAGTAGGAGAAGATTGAATCTAAGGTGTTTGAGTTGCTGGATAGAATGAGCTGCGATAGCGAAAACCCAATATTTGAATTTTTTTCATCTCTAAACGGGATATTATTGTCTTGAATTGTTGTCATTTTTTGTTTCAGAAAGAACAGAGGAAAAACAGGGCACTGAAAAAAAAATTGTCCCTTTAACAACACAAACTTGTTAGAAGAGAGATGATCACTTTATGAATTTGAAAGTGATCCAACATAAACGAATTGAAAGGATCAGTATATGAAGAAGATAGCAGCTTTCTGAGAAAATTACTTGGTATTAGTTCTTTTGAGGAGAGGGTCTTTAGGTTCTAATCGTAGACGTTAGGTGCAAGAGATTTTTGGGATAAGAAGGATTGATTTATTGTTGTTGGCGTATTTATAGCTGGAGAAGGGAGGATTTTTTTTCCATGTTGAGTAGCAGTTCACATTCATTATTCAACTTTATCTTTGGCACATCTCAAATTACTATTTTGCCCCTAAATATATATTTTTTCAGCTAAGATTAAGCTTTCCATGTAATATTTTCTCTATGTAGTCAAATTATTTTATGAATTAAACAACTAAATAAAATATTTATATTCCAGATGTACGTTCTACTATCTTTCTTTTATTAACACACTAATATTTCAAAAAATTTAAGTTTTTACCTATTTAATTCTCTTTAAATCAAATCTTTCAAGTTTCAACTCATATATGGGTGTGATTTAGTATAAATCTCAATCAAAATTATTGAGATTTGACCCAATAATTACTAGATATTACTTGAGATGTGAAGGTTTGGGATTCGACTTCTTGCAATGGAAATAATAATAATAATAAATCTCAATCAAATCTTCTCCTTGTAAATATCAATAGTATTTGTAAAAATATCAGCTCCCAAAAGATGGGAGGGTGGTGGAAATTAAGAAAAGCAGAGGAATCAGAAGTTTCTGTAGGGAGTGATTTTTTTTCAACTCGGTTTTGATATTTCAGCTGAAACTGTGAAGAATTCAGATTTTGACTCCTAACCCCGCGTGGGGCCACTCCACGAAAAAGAAGAACTTAAAAAGCTACTTTATGAATTAATTAGCTATGCCTATGGGGCATGACATGAGTCTGCTTTTTTCTTACAAGTTTAAAAAGTGGTCATGTTCATGTTAACGTGCCAATGAATGAAGCTTCTGCCACGCGTACTTTTCTGGTTGAGATTTTTGCGTTTCCGTCTCCAAATTTCGCCTTTTTGGAAGGATAATTTTGCTTCCACTCCTTTCCTTGTCATTTTTTTTTTATTTCTAAATGACTTTTAGGGTGTCATTATTAAATATATGCCCATCAATTTATTGGCACTTAGAACTTATAAGAAGTGTCCATTAAATATATGCCCATCTATTTATTGGCACTTAGAACTTATAAGAAGTGTCCAAATTCTTAAATGATTCCTACTTTTATTCTTTAAAAATTACTATTTTCCAAATTGGAGTAATAACTTGTCCCGATTAATCCTCCATCAGAACTTTTACTTAAACACAATATTATTTATAAATATATGTGTATAGTTTAGGCTTTCTTAATCAGAATTCAGAAGATCAAACTGTACCTATTGTTTTGAAATCGAACCGGACCGACTGATTTGATTGGTAATAGGTTATTCGGTTCGGATGACTCCTAAAACTCAGTTTCCAATTGGACTAATGTGAACTATGAGAACCAGTCAATTGACCAATTAACTTGAGACTGGTTGAACCAATTAGTTACTGATTCAATCAAATTTAATTATTTTTTTCTTTTTAAAAAAAAACAAAGTTGATGCGGTTTTTACAAGGTGAAATCCACTTTTATTTTCCCCATTCTTTGTGAGAAAATTAGAAATCTAACAAATCTCAAACCCTTTTCAATTCTCTCTCCTTCTCGTTACCTATTCTTGGGATTGCTTTAAAAAAAATGGAAGAAAAATATTTATAATTTGTGGGATTAAAGTTGAAGTGTGGAAATTTATTTATATTATTTGATATATTTTTCTATATTTTTAATATTATTAATATTATATGTAATTAAATATATTTATTACGTAATTATAACGTCATACCGGTTCGACCACCTCAAACCGGTCGAACCGGTAACCAGTAAGGCCTTTGGTTCATCGTTAGTCTGGGTTTCAAACTATAGGCTACAAGTGAGAATATCTCCGTATTAATGTTTAAGATCTAAGCACAATCTTAACTTCTTTTACTTGCATTTAAAGGGCATTTATGGCATTCTTTCCTTGCGTGGAAATTCAAATCGATAGGCAATCTAGTAACACATAATGCTGCCCAGTGCCCATCGCCAAATCGTATCATAATCGTACCCTCAAAGCCGACACAACACATGAATCAATAGAAAAGATCTAAAACCTAAATAATGTTTGGATTCATTTCTGTAATATATTTCTCATCTTTTAAACTAAATATAAACATATTTTCTCCATCACATGATATATTTTTTAATTCAATATTAAATTATTTTAAAAAATTTAGCAATTTGTGGTGAAGTGGTGATTAATTCCCATGTTGAATATCTCACTAGCTAGTTTCTTCTAAAACGTGATCAGGGACGAAAATCTTCATTTGAGTTAGTGCTAATATATCTTCGTCTTTTGTTTGTCACCCAAAAAATCATGCTAATAATTGTATATAGAGAATAGACTTGCTTCACGACAGCACTTACTAGCACAGTTTGGTGAGACAAAACCTCATGGCAAGAACTACATTTCAAAACTACGTAATAATTAGGAACATGTATGATTTGTGAATAAAGTCTAAAGATATATATATATATATATATATATATATATACAGTCTAAATTAAATGAGTGGAATAATTTAGGCAAATAGATGGAAATACGAAACCTTTACATTACTTTTTGAAGCAATTATACTAAAGTGTCGAGGCAGAGTGATGAGAATCCGATCCTATAGATTAGCAATGGGCTTAACCTGTAAAAATAAATTTTAAAACCAAGATCAACACCATGACAATTAAATAGCGTACTTGATTCCACCATTGAGATTGATGATGGACGATTGCAATAATCACGTGGCCAGATCTTCCCCTCCTTCTCTCTCAAATATTTGACAGCTTTGTAGAGAGTGGAGAGGGGACCTAGCCACTATAAATTGTTACCCTATTGGGCTCTCCCATCACAGGCTTTCTAGAATAGGCCTACACCAACTGTCAGACCACATCTGTTAAAACTAAGGCCTCACAATAGTGGGTCAACTAAATAGGCCTTATAAGCCTTGTCCTAATTCCTACATAACCAACTAATTTGCTCTACTTTTATCCACGTTTCTCTTGAGAATGGGCACCCATGTTGTCTATAATGCAAAATTTACAGCAATATCTACTCTTTTTGGTGCGCCTTACTTATTATGCAAGGAAGGACGTGGGGTGTGCCTAATTTAATTGTATAATTCAATTAAGCGTAAAATATTTCTAACCTGTACTTAATTCTTTGAAGAGATTAAAATGTGATAGCATATCTAATTTTGGGTTTGGGTCAATTTCAATGCTACATAGAAAGCAATTGCAATTTTTTCATAAATATTTTTGAACATTTTATATATGTAGACTTTCCACGTACCTTACTAGCTTAACTAGTATGCTTGTATATTGTGGAGTATATAAGTTGTACATCTCGTGATTAGTAAGCATCAACTTACAAGTAATAAATCGCTAATTTACTTACTTTTATTATACTAGATATATTATATAATAAATTACAACACGTATTTGTTTATCGAATTGATTTTCCATATAAATTTGATGTGGGACACTGCCCACACCTTTTCAATAACATTTGGGACGCTACAGGTCCAAAATGATTTTATAATTATACTTGGTTTTAAAAACACTAATATAATAGCCGAGCTCTATATTTGCATCATTAATTATATATTGGAAAAGAATTAAGTTAATAATAATCAAAGATAAGAGGGTCTAAACCCAAGTAACTTCCACGTGTCTAGCTCAACAAAAACAGTACTTTTATCTAATTAAGCGGGTTTATGAGACTGAAAGGAGAAGATCAATAATCAACCCAGAAACAATATTTCAAAAGCGAGTATTAATAATTTAATATAATATGCATTAAAGGTGTAAAGGCAAAGTTTGAAAGATTGAGGATTCTTTCTGGCATGGGCCATTAATTTGCAAAGGCCTAAAAACTTAAAAGGTTATGAATTATGATCGTATGTGCAAGTGCCATGTGATACGTAAACCTAACTTCTCAAAAGTCAAACCCTCATCCTCACCTCACATTCTCACATCTTTTCTTCTGTACCCGTTTGTTGATTTTTTCACATCAATCTTCTGCGGCCACACAGAAATTCCAAGAGTATAGTAGCCTCTATGTTTTTCAACTTACCAAATTTTTTTTTGACTAATTATACTCCATAACAAGTAGTTTATGCACAATCGATTTGATTCAAGAGATGCCTACCCCGTTATTCACGCACCAACTAATTTAACTTGCTCACTAGTCACTACCAAATTTTGATAATTCTTTCAATTATCTTGGTTCTTAATTACTTAAGATATATGACGGTTGCTTGATTTAATCACATATATACTCAACTAACAAAACTAGGATAAGACATATGGATACTTTAACTGAAGAACATATTTCATTGTGAGGACGGTGTGGTTGATATGAGTAGAAGATACTTATTCATATTTTTTGAATCCTGACTTTGGATATACATGAAGCAGCTTTAAATCTTTTATATATTCAGTCATTTCATTCTTTGAGGTATCTACAATTCAACCAGAGAACTAGCCACCATAATTGAAAATAGATATCTTAATTTAGACAATAAAATTATAGGTTGGAAATGGGGACAAACAATCTTTTCTTTTTTATATAGAATGATCATGATAAAGTTGTTTAACAAGAATCTAAAAAAAAAAAAGAAAAAGTTGTTTAACAAGAATCAAACAATTTCAAATCTCACAAAAGGGCAAATATGTAATCAAAAGCCAAGATTACCAAAAAAGTGTAATTTCCACCCAGTTTGCGGGGCAATTAGAAATTTGACTTGCAAAAAGGTAGGTTTTGGATTTTAGTATGACTAAGTCGCACCCAGCATATATCAGTAGTCCCCTCTTCCTGAAAGTGACACGTCACTGGCCAACTGCACACCGACGTGTCCTTTTGTTAATTATACAATGCGTATCCATATTTTCTCCTCCTCGATCTTTACCTGAACCACTCGTGAATCCAATAACATAGAGCGCAACGACATCGTTTCGTGGATCGCCAGGTCAAATGATGGCGTCACGATGACAAGTGGCTCCCATCATCCTCATTCTAATTCATTACTAGGGATGCCAATCACAGGTCTGACCCGCCAACTCGACCCGACTTAACCCAAAAAATATCGGGTTAGGGTTGGGGGTTTTCGGGTTCGGGTTGGGGCCGACTTCAACACGAGGTATATTGGATTGGGTTGGGTGAACCCGTGGATTACCCGACCCGAAAAATACATAGTATAAATTAAAAAAAAAAAAAACTACCATAATTCTAATTCCAATTCTCTCTGTCCGTCATTCTCATTTCTGATTTTTGTATTTGCTTTAGTTCCCAGTTAAACTCTCATTTTGTTGTTTCGTACTGCTGAATTTTAAAGTTGGGGACCATTTTACTTTATTGTCGGATATTTTGAGTCTCATGAACTTTGTCTGATTTAAGTCTAGAATGTCTGATTTGATGTGAACTAAGTGATATGCTTACTATTATGATCTTAATTTTACATAATTATTCAATGCAGGATATGCTAAATGATAGCTTACTGTTACATGAACGATAGCTTGAAGATATGGGATGATATCCCTTTGGCAGTAGATACAGATAGTTTTAGTTTGGAGCTTGTATAGCTTTTTGTGCTTTTTAATTAGCTTCTTTTTTGCTTCTTTTTTATTATTATTATTATTATTATTCAATGCTATTGTACTATTGGGTTGGGTCGGGTCGGATTGGCGGGTAACCTGATAAAATCGAGTTAACCCGAACCCGATCCGAACCCACACAGATCGGGTGTCAGGTTGAGAGTTGGGTCGGATTCGAGTTGAGGGCAAAAAGGTCTCAATCTGAACCCGAACCCACCCGAATTCACACCCCTATCATTAAAGCAATTTTAATCGTTGGAGGAACTAAAAATGGTATTTAATAGTAATTTTCTTGGCCACACAAGTTAATTTGGCCTGGAAGAATTCTATAAAAGCTACCATCACGAGAAGTTTTTCACATAAATTAAACTTGTCTGCTATTTAGTATAGAAAACATAAAGAAGTTTGTCAAAATGTTGAAAGACTGCTAAGTTTATTAATTAATTTGAAAACTACTTATCTAAAATTTGATGTATACAAAATTACAAATCACAAGATTTTACCCAGATTTGTCGATAAAATATATATAGAGTTCTAATTTTTAGATTAATTAACAATGATTATAAGTACTTCAATATTGCATATATTACATATTTAATTTGATGGATAATTAACATGTGTTACTTAAATTCAACTTTATCCTTTTAAATTCATCCAGCATGCATAAATATTTTATCTTATTCTTAATTACATGCTTGAGTTTAGTTTGTTATATATTTATGAGTTATTTGTAGTTAATATTTTGCATTATTAGTGATTTTCTAGCTATGAATGTATTGATACAATTATGTAATGATGTGAACTAGTTTATTGGAGTAAATTGTACGTTCATAACTAATAATTTTGTAGCTTGCAAATTAAATCCGTGGATTGGGATGGAATTTTGGCATCTAACGGATATTAATTCTTATAAAATCGGAAATCTTTTAATATGGTGTCTGTCTTGATTATCTTGTCATTTAATTACAAGATATATAATACTTTTGATATTGCGAGCTAGAAATTATTCAAAATAAAATTCACAAAATGGTGACCTGAGTGATAAGTATAAAGATAGAGTCTTTCACAATCAAATAGCTAGCTATGTCCCCCCTTATCAGTTATATGATCACGATATATGTTGAGCCTTGAGGTTGCTGTTTTCTTTTCCTGTGTGACTGTGTCGATCTATGTAATTTTCAGGCGTGCCGCCTTGACTACCCTCGTGGTCTTGTCTCAAATTATACTATTTTTTTTTTTTGAGGTAAAACTGGAATATATTATATCAAACGGGTAAGTCTGCAAAAACAAAAACTACAACAAAGTCGGGGATGTCAGCCCCACCAACGCAGGCCGAAGCGGCCGCATGACAAGCAAGCGTGTAAGCAACATAATTTGCATCACAACGACAAAAGGAAAAAGAAATAGAATTAAAATGGTGGAAGAGATAGCAAGCCTGTAGGTAGGGTATTCTTCTGCATTCATCTGATCGATATGACTACCTTAATTAGTTAGCCAATATGATGGATCATTAAAGATTATTTATTATTGTTCTGTATCTATGATTTATATATAAGTTGAATTTTGACAGAGGTATATATCCACTTGGTATATATCACAACCAAGTTATTAATTAATTATAAGACGACGATGCATATGTAATTAATTTTGTGTTAGAAAGATCGAGGCAACCTGGTACTGTATTATGCATAAGTATAACCAGGCCAGTGTCGCCACTCGCCATCCAATGCCACCTCTACGATGTTTTAATCCTATAGCTATTTCCAATTTCCAAAAAGGCATGTTTTGGACTATAAGTCGGCCGGTTTGACAAAATTTATACTCCACCTTTTTGAATTCAATGATATATATATATATATATATATATATATATATATAAATCCTAGTCGCCCACCTTACCCACAACTTGGAAATTTCCAGCACCCATCCAACCTAGTCATCGGCGAGCTTAGCCCTCTTGGTTGAGTCTATGCCGACGGCTCTACTATTCGTCTGATGCTATTCATCTCTTACTCAGCTCCGCTATCTCGTTTTTATGTGTTTTTATTTTTTTTGTGTTTTATTTGGCTTCGGCTAGCTATAATTGGTATTTGACGGATTCGCATGTACAAATTGTCATTGCCACGAACCGGCTCATGCATCTGGACTTATGTCGCGGGCAACATCATACTCGCCTTTTTGGTCAGCGTAACAATGGTAGAAGCGGGAAAGGGCCCAGCTTGGGAGACTTTCGCCTTCTCTGGGATGGTCCTGCCTAATTGGGAGACTTTTGCTCTTCTCTCGATTAGTCTTCTTCTGTGTATTATTGTTGCCTAATTGGGCCCAGCATAACAAAGGGCTCGTGTCCTTCTCTAGGACGGTCCTGCCTAATTGGGAGACTTTCGCTCTTTTCTCGATTAGCCTTCTTCTGTGTATTATTGTTGTTTTTTCAGATTCTATGTCTTTCGGGTCACCCTTATGATGCACTTTATTAACTTTTCCATTTGAGTTATATATATATATATATCAAGTAGACTTGATAAGATTCGAATAACTTAAGCTATATTATTTATTGAATTATTGTTAATAAGCTGGTCTTAAATCTTAATTAATCAATCAATCAATTATTCATGATGTTCACTGTCTGTCACTGTCCAACATGCCCGCCCCGGCCCCTCTCTTAAGTAAACCCTGGCTTTGGGGTAATTTGACTAAGTTCTTAGATGACTCGAATTCTGAATTAACACCGACTTAGCATATGTCAGACTCAGGCCGTCTATTTTTGCTCAATTCTTTCAATTCCCACCCTTATTTTCCTTGTAATTATTATATTTTTTTTAAAGTTAATGTCTGTCAGGGGTGAAATAGTAATTTTGTGATTTTCTGTTAAGCTTTTAGGGTTTCGTTAGATTGAGGGAGTGCAAGTGTAATTTCCAATAGTATAGAGAATCTTGCTGTATTTTCACCTAAGTCGAGGGGTGTAAGTGTAATTATCTCTTATTTTTAAACAGCCAAATTATGAAATAACAATTCTTCGTCTTGTAGGTTCGTTCTATCTCTCATTGTTTTCTTTCTTCCATATGTTATTATTAAAAGTATTCTTAAATTTTTTTTCGTATGGTACTATTGGGCCAAGAAAACTTCTATTCTTCCAAATTGGGCCTAAAATTAGAGTTTGTTCTGCTTTAAAACATGGGTCTAAGCTTTAGATAGACCATGGCACCCGGAATTGTCGTGTTGATTTTGAATAATTAAACTACAAATTATTGATTCCGAGATATTAAGTATTTCTAAGATACACGTAAGTGTACTAAAATTCATATAATTTTTAATAAGGTTTTATGACATCAGGAGAAAACAAAAACTCGGATGGTGATACATGTTAAAAAAAGGAAGAGAAATAATTAATTAATAGTTTATATTCATAAGTAATTGAGGTTATCAAGTAATTTTCTGCTCAATAAGTTAGGTTATTATATTATTTATGATTTTTTACAATGCTACGTTAAGCCAAATCAAACCAAAATCTTAATGATTTCTAAACAATAAAAAATAAATAAAAATTCAAATCTTACCAAATATAATTTTCCTCTCGTTCTTTTCTTTTACTATTTTTACCAAAAATTATTCTAGCGCTTTGACCAGTCAAAAAGTTGACCCTAACCAATGACCGTAGTCTTCTTATTCTCTGTAATTTGTGAACTTCGAAAACTTCTTCCCCAGTTCTTCATTGGCCTCTTCATATTTTTCACGGTATACGCCAATATATTTACAGGTGAAGTACTTGTATTCAATACGGAAAAAACTAAAATTTCACGAACCCTAGATTCGATCCATTTTTTTCGTTCTTTTGTTTCTTCTCTTTCTATCTATGTCAAAGATTCGCTAAATAAAGATGCATAGGCTTTTCAGTTCGAAGATTATGTAGTCTACTTCAAATTTAGTAAAATTACTTAATCCATAAATCAGATGTATAACGAGAGCGTTATCTGAAGGTTAGTACTTACTAATCCTGCATTATTTCCATTACTTTGAGCAATTTTGGAACTGATTTTGTGCGCCGTCAAGCTCGTATACTCTAAAGCACTACTACGTCGACTGTTTGTTTGATTAGTTTGTCGTTTGATCAAATGCTATTGATATCAGACTGTTTAATTTATCTGTGGGGAGATGAAGATAAAGTATGCCCTTCTGCTGATTGTACTTATAGCCCCAGTCGTTATTCCTCGTGTAGCTGCAGACCCGAAGGTAATAGAATTACCAAAATTTTGGTATTTGTTAATGAATATTTGTGGAAACAATTGCAATAATGATGTTTGCTAAAACATTGTATTCGTATTGTTAGAAGGATGTTGTCGATACTAAAAATCCAGCACTGTTAAAGTCTAATGGTAGTAATGATCCGGTAAAAGAGGTGGTTAACCCTGTGAAGAAGGACAGTAACTTGGAAAAGGATGATTTAGGAGAGAAATTAGAATCTGACGGAGTAGAAAGAACTCAAGAAAATGGCGGTGTTCAGAAAGATAAACTGAAAGAGAATAAGGTGTCGGATTCTGAGCCTAAAAAGGAGACAGATGAGGGGAGGTTGCCACCAGTAAGAGAAAAATGTGATTCATCATCGAATAGTTGCACGGACAATGCTAAGACGTTGGTTGCTTGTTTGAGAGTTCCTGGAAATGGTATGCAGTTTGATTTTCCTAAATTTCATTTGTTTAATTACTGTGTTGATTGATAATTTCTCTTGACTTGGTTGCTTTAAATTCAAAATGATTGTAATATGATGTATTTTGCATGCATTTGGAGTTACTGGCTACTTGGTTCACTTGTTGGCTATACAACTGCTTTTTCTTTCCAGAATTGCCGGCCCTGTCGCTTTTGATTCAAAACAAGGGAAAAGGGCCCATGAGTATTAAAATTTCAGCTCCTGATTTAGTTCACCTTGAGAAAAGACAAATTGAGCTCCAAGAGAACAAAGATACAGAGGTATGGACTATATTGGATTAATGCGATCTAGTAACTATCTTGTTGCTAATATATGATAGGTGATAATATCACTAAGGTGGTATGCAGGGAACTATTTTTCTCGAAATGTATATCTTATCTGCCTAATTTGTCCTCGCTCTAACTAAAGTATGGTTTCTTCTCATATTATACCATTTCAAGAACAAGACCCTCATATAATAATGCAGTCAGTTAGGAATACCAGACATTTGAGCATATGCCTTGGCCTGTGTTCGTCTGTCATAAAGACCATAACCTTAAAATCAAATCCAAGCAATACAGTAGTTTGATCATAGAGCAGGTTGGATTAGAGTTCCATTATGGATTGAGTTGGTCACTTGAGTTCTGCTCAACCATATCACGGAGGAGATATGTGATGTTTACATCAATTCCTCAAATTTTCTATAGTCATACCAGATGTCATGCCAAGCATGCCTGGAATTGTTGACATTTTCATTGTCAACTCTTTCTTTTGGCCGGCGCTATTACCACTGGCCTTGCCGTTTACTATATTCAATAAGAAAAATCTTTTTATTATCCTGGAATGTAGTGGTTAAGAGTAAGTGATGTTGCAAAAATATTTTATTTGAGTGGTTAGTTTCTTGAAAACAACGCATTGAGAAAGTCTTATTCTCTGATATACTAGAAAAGAATGGAAGAAGTACATTGCAACTAGGGAGTGGTAAGTTTTTGGAGTTGCTGAAATATCAAACCAGTCTACCTTGAGGATATCTGGGGCAGATGTGATGGAGATAAGCTGATTGTACAAAAACTTCAAAGTAGCTTTTGAATCTTAGAACTGTATGCATTCTTTTAAAGGAAAGGATATAATTGATCAAATAACAGCTCTTCTTTCGAACTGTGATTTGTATGTGAACTAGAACATAAACCAATTGGATGTATAGGACTGTTCTGCACCAACGTCATTGTAGAGTTCATTAAATTAACTAGGTCAACAATTGACTCGAGGTATAATTCATCCAGTGACCCTCGTGCAAACTGTTTGTTATATGTTATATCCAACTCTAAAAATATTTTATTACCGACATATTCTACAAGGCAACAGATCTTAATTGCTTCTACATTGGTCAATGCTGCCATGAATATTATCCATCTTGTCTGCACAATGATAAAATTCTATGTTTTGATAAAACTTGTCTCATCGTTACAGGTCAAGGTTCCAATCAAGGGATTAGAAACTGGCCAATTCATCGTACTCTCAGCTGGAAATGGAAATTGCAGCCTCGAATTTACGGATCAACTTGTAGGCAGGAACAAAGCTGATCATACCGATGACTCGTCATTCTCAAATACCTTTAAGCTAACTTCATCTACAGGATTCCTTTTTTTGGCTGTGTTACTAATTGTAGCAGTATCAGTTTTCATGTGCACCAGATTAGGAAAGAGCTATTTTGCAAGAAAAGGTCCCAAGTACCAAAAGCTAGACATGGAGCTTCCTGTTTCTCATGGCAGCAAGCTCGAGTCGGGTGAGAATGAGGGTTGGGATGACAGTTGGGGAGACAATTGGGATGACGAAGAAGCAGCACCAACCACACCATCATTGCCTGTAACTCCTAGCCTTTCATCAAAAGGCATGGCATCAAGAAAGTTTAAGGAAGGTTGGAAAGATTAGCTGGTACATCACCTAATTTTGGCTCCAATGTTGAATTACTTCTCTAATCCAGCATCTGGGGTAATTCTATTTAATTTTACTGTTTGGTTTAGACAAATTTTGAAATTACAGAATACAGATGGAAAATGGTATTATTACCAAAATGGGGATGAGATGCATCAAGTCAATCTTCATCTTAGTTGATACTTCGGGGCTTGTTTACTTCACAGGTGTAGTGGGGATATGACTCGTTATCTAAGTTAAACATCTGTTTACTTTTACAATTGTAACCCTGTAAATGAGTATAGGTTTGGTAATAACTTAGTTTAAAAATGGCGTGGTTTACTCCATAGGTAGAGATGAGAAGTGGGCGACACGGAATGAATAGGCCACACCTTTAACCAAGTTAAGATCAGGTGCGGTCATAATTACAGGCTTAATCTTATGCAATTAAACAAAGGTTGAAGTAAGGTTATGAAATTCCGTCCCATCTAATACGAGATATAGGATGAATATTACATATCATCCTAGCTCATCTGTTCAATTTCATTCAAATATAGAATAAACAACCCTATAGGCCAAAGGTATCTTCTTTAATATGTATGGTACTGTCTATAAACCTTGGCTAATGTCTAAAGATATATCTCAGTTAACAAATTAAGCTGCGAAGCCCACGTTGCTGAAATATTTGTCCAGCTCGATCGGCTGATACTTTGGGCCAATTGAAGCCCATATAGAAAACACCTTTTCTACTTAACTTTGAAGGTTTTTCATTTGCCAAAACTTTCTACAACGTCCGTCCTTGGTTAATGTTAAGATTTCCACGAGTTAGTTTTGACTTTTGAAAAAGTTCCCAATTAATTTAATATAACAACAAGGTTAGCTGAAGACCCAAACATGAACCAAGTTCAGTCGTCGACCAAGAAAGCACGTAAAATCATAATAGTTTATTGGTTTGTCCATTTCAAGTGTGTTCCGAGCAATTATTCAGGTAAGAAATAATTGAATAAATTAATATATAGATCAGGATATTTTGTAGATTGTTTATTATAGGTTATTGTTGAGAAAATAAACAGTTGTAACCATAAGGATCGGAATAAAGAAAATGAAGAATATGCAAAATTAATTTCCAGCAGTATGATAGTTGTGAGAAGGTGCAGATAATTAATTTCCAACAAGCTGGAGCTGCGCGCATATGATCATGCAAGGTATGGAGCCCTTTGGATTTTGGAATCACATGCATGTCCCGTTTGTGCGAACGCATGTGCCGTCAAATCTAACCCCGGCCAGGTGATTAAAGCCAAATTGTTCTCTAACCCCCTTTTGCTTAATTTTTCCAAGATCTTTTTTCTTTTCTTTCTTCCTTGTTAATCAACTTAATTGGACAACAAATCATTTCTGTAATTCTTGGTTTTCAATCCAGGCCGTCTAATTTGGAGAGAGAGAGAGAGAGAATAAATACTCTATTATTAGCTAGGTAATTGATAGGATGCCTAAATTAATTATGTAACTAATTATAGTTTATAAGTTTGAATATTGATATAATGATTGATATATGCTTGATCATCTTTTCATTATGGGTTTGAAATCCTGATCTAATTATCAGAATATATATACTTTATCATTTGTTGGTGTCATCACTCATCAGGTTAAGAAGATCTGAAAAGCCAGGTAAATTATTATGCTACCTATCTCCCTCCGATCCTAAGAACTAGAAAAATAAGGAAATCCGGTACTCTTAATAGAAAGAACAAAATCATGTGCCCATTACATTGCCATTTGTCACCTACACATCTTACAAATTATATTATTTCACACTACGTCCTCTCCAGTCCTGCTGCTTCTATTCTTCTTCATTATATTTGTCCTTTTTCCTGGTCCCAATTTTTTACAAAAATTAAAAAATATTATTATTATGATATATTTAATTTCCTACAGAAATGACAATTAGAATCCGTTTACTATGTCATATATCGGTGGTTAACCCTCATATATTTAAGAGAATTTGGATGTTTACTTTTGTGGGTTGGCTACCCAACTTAATTTGATTGACCGCTCCCCTCTTATCTAGCAGCTCCAATTTGTTGTCGTTACATAACCAGTTCCGACAATAGTACCAGATCAAAGTAAACTGAATAATTTTACCTATAGTAGATTATATATTCAATATTAAATAGTCTGACTTGGGGTATTGTCGGCCCAAGTAAACAATAGTTCGGGACTTAGAGGGTATTTCGCTAACCTTATAAGCTTTTTAAAACATCTTATAAGATGTTGCAAAGTATTTTGTAAATATTTTTTAAAAGGAACTTATAAGATCTTAAAATAAGATGTTAGGAGCTTATAAGCTCCTTAAAAATAAGTTAGGAATCACAACTTATTTTAAAATCTTAATACACTCCCTTGACCATATTAACTATATAATTGCCATTACTAACATCTTATAAATTCATAATTTTATTTTTATCCAAATACTTTTAGATTTTATTCTTAAAATAAGATTTAATATCTTATAAGCTCAAAAAATATCTTATAAGATTTGAGAATTTATAAACTCTTTAAAATAAATTTAGCGAAACACCTGTGATGGAGATCGAACCTGAGTTTCTTCTCATTAACTCAACCTTTTGGCCACCAGGTTGGTTTGGAGGATAAATTGATGACGCATGTGTTTAACCAGTTCATGAGGATGGCACGTGGTGGGTCCGCCGTAGAAAACTTTGTACTTTTGCTCGAGCAATCACATGATCGAAGACACTACACATTTCATGTACATAAAATTCTGATCCACACGCGTCTCCCTGTTCCTGAAGTAAAGGCAGCAAAATCACCGTTGACTGAGACTTCATATCGGATGGGACCCACCTATGAGGTGATTAGCGCGGATCAGGAAGCTTTCGACGGCTGCGATACGTTGGGCACGATACACCTTACCGTGTACCCGCTCGTATTTAATTTGTCTGCATTCATGCACGTCCATTACTTCATATTTTATTTGGTTTATTCTTAATAGTAGAGTGAAAAATTATAGTTCACTCAATTTTCTATAAAAACATACATTTTGTTTAAAAATTTCAATAAATCTATTAGATAAATTGTCCCAAGTATTTCAAAATAATTTAAAATAAAATACAATTGAATTATCACAAGTAGAAAAATACAATAAAAGAGATAAGAAAATATTTTAATTTAATATGGGAGGAGATCGATGCGTGCAGTCGCAACCTAACTATATTATACAAACATATACATAGGAATACTAATACGATACTATATGAGCACGACAATAAATGATTAATTACGAGATTTTATTTATACCAAATAAGACAATCAATCTGACTATTAATATATATACCAATATAGAAATAATTAAATATGTTTTAATCATTGCTTTAATATTTTAAATTATAAATAACAGTTACTATATATAATTACAATTATTGATAACCCGAAGGACATACGAAACCACTCAAATATTAAATCAACGTACGACATAAACTTTCATTATCAAATGAGGTTACAGTACTGCATATTATATGCTCCACTTCTTCACAAAAGACGATGTGATTTACAAAAATATATTAAAGAATAAAGCACTTTTAAATAGAATTAACGACACTAGTTACGTTTCTTATAAGACGATATATATATATATATATGAAAACATTATATATGCATGATTTCGACATTAATATTCCACTAGCTAGCTAATTAATTATTTTTCTCTTAATTAATTTCCAGCTTCTTGTTTAGTCAATTTTACAAGAACCACTACGTACCTAGATTGATCTATTAATTAGTATACCGATCGAATTACATTTTTTTTTTAAAGATATATACATCGCTAGAATAATTATTAACGTGCTTTCAATAATTCAATTAAAACTTTTCTGATAATGAATTAAATGGGTTCATGTCTTTTCAATTTTGAGAGAGAGAGAGAGCAGAATCAAATAAAATCCAAGTTATATATTAAGATTGACATTTCAAATCAATAACTATAACAATAATATTAGTTATACGAAACTATCATGCAAAATATCATTTATTTCGACGTACGATCATATCTTTCTATTACAAAAGAAAGCATGCATAAGCGAACATGCCCGGTATTATTAATATATATAATCAAACAGTGTACGTAAATATTAATTCGATATATCATTTTCTTCCAAATCATTTTATAATTACGTTTTGATGGGAAAAGTAGGCCCATTACTCGAAATAAACTTAAAAAACACACTACGCCTAGCTATAATTAAAACATCGATCTTTTACTTTGAGATTATTCATATACAGTACTCTAAGTCCATTTGTCCGCTGAAATAAATTTGTCTGATCAGTCATTACAATGAAACCTGATTTTTTGTTAGATATATAGAAGATTATCATGACTGTTCAGTAATTACTGCTTTTATTTCAGTTCTCCAAATAGTAACCTCGATCGAGTTACTCAAAAAAAGAAAGAAAAAAACATCTAAATAATCTTTTTTCTTTTTGAAAATCTAATTAGTAATCTAAATATATATCACAGTACTAGATAGTGAAAATGGACGAAAAATTTGTTGGATTTGATAATATATATATGTATATATATATAAAGATTTCAAGTGGTTACAAAAAAATGGGCCCAAAAAATCTATTACAGTTAATGGGTATATTGTTGTAATCCCTTGGATTCGGGTGTCGGCTTTTTAATCAAATTCTTGTCTGCTTTTCTGATATTTATGTTTTTGTTTTGGTTCTTTTATTTTATATAATAAATAAATAAATAATCCCACTTGAGCCTATAGCTTTTTCCTTTTCAATCTAATGACCAAATTAGTATCATGAATAATTAATTAGTAGTTTCCTTTCCATCCAGAGATTACATAAATTGAATATATATATATATATATATATATATATATATATATATGCATGGAAGCATGCAAAGAAGGATTCGGATTTAGTGCTAATTGTGGGGCTCTATGCATCCCTAGCTCCACTATATATACTATCTTATTAATTAAGCTCCATCATGCATGATCTAGATTATATATATCAATTGAGTTGTTAAGATTATGTTCGATACGTTCTGCTTAAAAGCTGTGCAAAAGATGTATATATATATATATTGAATTACAAAATCAAGTAAGTCCATAATGAAATGGCGCCATGCATGCATGCTTTATTATATATTAAACATATAGCTAGGAAATAGCACTATATATATTTATTCAATATAAATAACTCGATCGATATATACGATAGATAAATTAAATTAAATAGTGGCCGGGCCCGGCCTGGGGTAATTAATTTTGTGATGATTAAGTACATGAAGTAGCTAGCTATTTGTTTCGATCCATCATCAGATCGATCAGTGGTAACATGATCATATATACGAAAAAAATGGACATTTAACAAGCTAGCTTGAATTGTCTTAGAAATTAAATTAAAGCAGTACATGATCTGAAACGGGACCGTGTTAGATCGATATATTAGAAGCTAGGCCTTTTTCTTTTGTTTCTTTGAATAATCAGAATTGGGGAGTTGGGATATCTCTATCAGGATCTATTCTAATCACAAAATTAAAGAGCTAGAGTCAGTCCATAATATTTTTAGTGGGAAGCAATTAAAAGGAGAAAAGACAAATTAAAATATATAACAATATAATATAATTAATATATATATATACATATATATATATGTATATACTTGAATGCAGACAGGTCTAGCTAAATAAGTATATTATCAAATTGACACTTTATAAATCCACATATATATACTTCAAATTAATTAATTAAATAAAAGATTAATAACGAAAAAAAATACAATATATTTTAATTATTATATAGAAAAACACATATATATGTCAAAACATCAATGACTTAACGAATAGGATTATTGAGTTAAGCTAGCCCTAGCTAATTATGATGTTTAAAGTTAACCAATAATTATGGTCGAGCTAGCTAGCTAGCTAGCTAAGACATGCATCTTCTGTCCTGTAGCCTCTGCCCATGCCATCATTTAATTATTAGCTTGAGTCCGGTTTGATAAAATAACTGGATTATATATGTTGGAGGCCCATGTACTTACAGTACTTTCAGACAAAACAAAGCTAATAAAAATATTATTAAGTTTCAATCACTGATATGGTCCATTAACAACATTTTGGATTTATACTCTTTTTTTTTATACTTTAATTGTTCAAAGATTAATACTTTAATAGTGATGTTTTAACGCAATCCCATTATTGTTTACGAACACCAAAACTAATTATACGTAAGCACACTTAACAACATCTGGAACGTGACATCATGATCAATTGAGCGACTTATTATTATTATTATTATTATTATATAAACTCCACTAGCTACAACCAAAAATTAATGTTAGTGAGAATATGAAAATTGTCACCAATTACTCAGAAAGGACTACATATATATTTTTATGTTGTGACCATTAAATATTGTTAATAGTGCATTTTGAGAAATTCAAACTTAAAATTTATAGTTAAGTTAGCATATCACCTAGTAAGAATTAAATCATATGCTATACTGATACATGCTAACTCAAATTTAACCCAAGTAATTATTATATATGTATATATCCATGCTTGTCGATCGCTTCTTCTGATCAATCACAAATGATTCCACGTGCACTATTATTGAACTATGGTCCTACTAATTATTTAATTAATTATTCTTTAGGATTTATATATCTACCGCCTCTGTTGTAATTTATAAAATGTAATAATGATGGGATCTAAAACTTTATAATTTATATATAAATTTGAATTTAAATCCCTCCACTATATTAATTTTTTGTCCAACAAATTATATAATTATACTCGTGCTGTTAGATTTGACATTTAATTTGATCATTCTAATTTCAAATTATAAAAAGAGTATTTTATAAGCTAAAAATGCAAGTTTATTTAGAGTAATAAAGTATTATTCAATTTTTTCCTTCCAAAACATGTACAGAATTACGGCATCGAACTGCATTTGTTATGGACGGTATTTATTATTAATTTTGTTGTAGACTTTGTTTTATCCTAGCTAGCTATTTGGTTTAATATAATTCCCCTTTGCTTTCTAAAAACAAATTTGTGGGACAGAATGTTCTAATAATTGCATTGACACTGGAAATTAAAAAAAGATAACATTTATTGTAAATTAGAATGTCAAATCATGCATACATATATGCATCTTTGATCATTAATTTACAAACGAAAAAATAAGAAAAGAAAAAAGAAGGAGAAAAGATATAATATAGGGCGGCGCACCACATGCAACCGCAATTAGCTGACGAGATGTGGGAATGGGACCAATTTATGATCGATTCTCACTATCCACCTTGATTTGCGCTTACTGCACCTATTCTCACTTCTTAAATACGATGTACTGAATAGGGAAATTTTTTAAAATTCTATCATATCATTGTTGAGTTCGTAAGTTTTTTTTTTAAAAAAAATGGATATAATTTAATTATATTACAATCTAATAAAATTCATATATAATTCAATCAATTATTACATGCCAACAAACTATAAACCAAACTTCTATATAGAAAATTAATGTCCACAATTGTGGGACTCGAACCCATGATCTCAAAATCATGGACCTCTTCCTTGTTTGGTTGAAGTTTGAACATTCAATTTGTTTGTTTGTTTCCTCCCGCCAATATGGACCAATTAATTTTTACTAATTTTATGCCCAATTTACTAACTTGTAGCTAGCTAGGCTACTTGTGAGTTGTGTCGCTATTAATTATTGATTCTGTTTATAATATTGCGCATAACTATTTTAAAAGTTAAATATATGCAATGAGAAATTCGAACCCAAGATATATCTGATACGGGAGATCACTAACGAAGACTCTCAACTTTCAATTTTCATACTGATATATTATATATAGCTTAAATTTACAGAACAACTTTAGTTCATATCCGATTTTGTTGACTTTAGGAGCTGACCCGTATCTTCCTCCATAGATTAAGGACATGTTTTAGGGTATTTAGGGATTAAATAATATGTCGCTAAAGAAAAGCGATTAAACAGCAATACAGCAAGAGTGCATGAAGACAAGGTTCTTAATTTCTGATATGGAAGGATAACGTACAGTACTATCCTTATATCAAATTGTTTTTCATTGGAGAAAATAATGATTTTGTAGTAGTAGAAAATAATAATAAAATCTGCACTTAACCAATCTGATTAATGTCGTTATTTTTATTTATTTATTTAGCTTATTATTATTTAAAAGAATATATAAATATAAATACAGAAATTAGCATAAATGAGGCAACATAATTACATAAATACCAAACCAGCTTATTAACTACTAATTAATAGTGTTGAAAGGATGGAAAAATTAATTAATGGGGGACCAACGACCATATATGATATATATATATGATATATATATATATATATATATATATATATATATATATATATATATATCACAGTAATTTTCAACTCTCAGGCTTAATCATGAGCACGTACGAGAGGCGGGGTCAGTAATTGTCTACGCGCATGACCATACAATCGCGGTCATTATCTGGATTCTCAGCGTGCGGTGGTGATAGAACATGAGCCTATGAGATATATATAGCATGAACCTCATTGCAGGAGATACCTTTTTTTTTTTTAAACTATTAATTGCAGCAGATACTAAAGGCTCACAAAATTGAAGATTTTTTGCAGCCAGACATTATTATCTAGAAAAAGGAAAAGGTAACCAGGATTAATAATAATTATAAGATCCCTCTTTCTAATTTCTTTTTTCTCTTTTTCTAGTTAGGTTACAAATGAATTAATTAATGGAGAAAATAAATTGAATAATAATAATATAATTCGGGAATTATTATAATATAAGAGATTATAGTTTGGTTTTTTAAAAATTACCAACTAGTTTGTTTATTAATTATCACGGAAAAGGAGAAAAATAAAATTTCCGTTGAATACATTGATGGCCGGCCGGGTTGTGCAATTATAGTATGAGCTATATAAGAATTATGATGCGGCTGTACAAATTACGGACAGCTAGCCATAATTCTGATGCCCAAATTACCAACAAAAGGGAAATATGAGACCGAACACTCATAATTATTTAACTACCAATTAATTAATCCCGTTGCAGGGTGGCCGGGCCCTGTTATTTATTCATGTACTGGTCTGCAAACACCATATATATATTTTCCTGGTTCATTGTAGTAATTAGTTATGCAATAATAAAGTTACTAAAATTGCACAATTAATGCAAGACATATGTGGAGGTCTGAGGGTGATTCTTACAATCCAATTACTTTATATACAAATATGATTTGAGCTATACGTTCCACCTGAGGGTGACTCTTCCGGTCTAATTACTTTATCTATAAGTATGATTTGAGCTATACATCTTATTTAAGGGATCAAATGTCTCATCCCATTAGACAAATTGAAATTCGGTAACAATAAATATATATGCACATTGAGGTCGTAGTTGAAAATAACTCGATCGGTACACTTGATCGAGAACTTAAATGTAGAGGAATTTATTGTCAACTGAAACCACATTTTGATATTTTAACTATGCATGATATATATGTCAAGTACTGTCAAGTTCGAATTTGCTGCTACGAAGTCGAATCTTCATTTGATCATATATATTAATTGCTTAATTCCAAGATTGAGGGAATGTGTGTCCTATTCAACTTGTGAAGAAGTATGGCATGCATATGAATATGATATTATTAATTATCATTTTTCAGTTTTATTCAACGAAGTCAATAAAAAATATTATATATATATATATATATATATATATATATATATATATATATATATATAAACACTTATTAGAAGATATATGACTTGAAATTTCCAGTGCTGATCAGAGACGTACAAGTTTATCGTAAAAGCAAATATCAATATATATAATATCGATCTTAATACAACAGAAATTAAACAGGATAAACTTTCCTCATTTAGCAAATTATATATGTAACAGATTGTACGTAGATTTTTACAATGAAATTTTTAGTAAACTAATACGCATTTCTTCAAAAACAAATCAGTAATAAAATAATCAATAACCGAGGGAATTATAATTGTAGCAAAACTTAGACCATTTGGTGTATAATTGCTATTGGAATTTAAACCCAACACATACAAAATTTAATTTCTCCTAAAATTATGTCAAGAATGTTTGGAAAATTTTCAAACAAGAATAGTAACTCACCCATGGACCATGGTAGTGTTTTTGGGATGCCAGTTTTTATATGGCGAAATAATTCATTAAGTAAGAAAACTGACAATTTCAAGATTTTCAATGAGGTAGAAAGGAAAATTTTTCCTAAATTTAACAAAATTATCTGTCATTGCTAAATTTTAGTTAAGCAGCTATAATTTACAATAAAGAGATCAGAGCATGGAGTTTGAATTTAGATCGTGTACACTACACGAAGTCCCCTGGTCAATCCTAACAGGATTTTGTGCTAAAAAATTGATGCTCAATTAATTAAATAATCCATGAGTTTGAAAGTTTAAAAATAAATAAACATGTACTTGGCATTTATTAGTGTTCAGAAGTAAATTAATTAATATACATAATACCCACTTTTACTAACTTAACTTCATTCGCAAGGCCTAATTAATGCACAACACTCGTGGAATGCAATTTAGTAACTGATCAGCGGAAAACATGCATGCCATTTTGTATAAACAGAAATATTTTGGTTATTAAAGTACAAAATGCATCAACTAAACGATTTGAAATTTTGAATTATATTAATCAATTGCATGTAGTGAGATTTGATCGGCAGTCCAGCTTGCAGTTCTTTTTCTGAGTGAAGTTCCAAGCAAACTGTTGACTTTGCAAAGTTATTATTCGAAATATATAAGAGTGAAATTCACGGATGACTGTCATGTGTACTGCACATTCAACTAATAACTATATATGCTAATAAACTCTTTTGCCATAATGTTTTATTTTGTTTGAAATTTAACTTGTAGCTAGCCTATCAAAATGAATATTCAAATATGCATGATGAATTTAATTTAAATAATTGAAAAGTTAGAATGGATTTGATAAGTATATAAGCGTTTGTCAATAGTGTGAATGGTGTACAAATTCAAAGGGGCATCCCTACGTTGATGTCAGAAAGTAGAAACTAAAAGCAGTTGAAACATGATTAGTGTCTTTGGAGACCATGTTTGGTCTCCACCATCAACAACAAAAGCTAAAGCACTCCTCATGTCAAGGGAGCGCTTCTACTTCTACTTCTACTAAGAAAATATCAACATTATAAATTCCTATCCCCAACTAGAGTATTTGTCAACCATTATATATTAAACGTCGTCACATTTTTTATTTTACGATGTGGTATGGTTTAATGCTTTCCCCTCATGCTCGGAGCTGCGGAATATTATGGGGTGGAGATACATATCAAGAATTGAACCTGCTCTGATACCATGTTGAATTAATGACCCCCAAAAGTTAGTTCAAGAGAAAAATTTGTCAAGCCATTATATACTGAACACCACATCTTTTTTTTTTTAATTAAACCGATGCGAGCGTATCGTGAGGTTATTACCGAGGCCCTCACCTCATATATAAATAAAAGAACAATCACAATCTACAAAAAATGAAGCCAAGAATATAGCCAAGGACAAGTCATGACCACATCTTTGATTTTTGGTATGAGATGATTTAATAATTATAATTGTATTTTATTCGGGTATTAAACGAATAATTTTAAAAGTTAAAAAAAATTGTGTCCCAGTGTTTATTTTCGTACCCAAAAAAATAATTAAGTAATGTAATATTAAATCTAGCATTAAAATGTTTGCTTGTTTAATTGTTCGTCATCTATAAAAAGAAAGAAAAGATAGGAAGAGACCTTCACAAGGGACACACATATAATTGATAAAAATGAAAGAAAGAGAGACGGACGGGGACAGGCACATGATCAATGGAGTTTTTGAATCCACACCATGTGTCAGTTTAAGGCTACCCTTAGTACGAAGGACCACCAAAAGCGACACCCGCCCCCCCGGCAAGCGGTGGGAACTATTTCCGTCACCGTAACAAAACCGGCGACAACCGGTAATCACGGAAACCTGTCCTTTTTGACTTAAATAAAAAAAAACAGAAAGAGTAGATATATAGAAATTGTAGACGTATTTTTCTACCACTTTTTAAAAAGTGAACGAGAAAATAGAGAGATTACATTTACATGCATTTCTTTTGGGGAGAAGGCCGTTGATTGCGGTTGAGAATAAAGTGACTCTTAGTGGGCCCTCAGTTTTGACTACCGTTGCCTTAGCCTCTTCTTCTTTAGCATTTTCTTCTTTTCCTTTTCACCTTTTACTTTCTTTCTTTTTTTTTAATTTTATAGTTCATCATTTTAAAAGAAAGAAAAAAAGAATAAAGAACTTGGCATCCATCATGTAATTTTTAAGTAGGATTTATCATAGTAATGTATTAACCGTCAATATTATATATCTTGTTAGGTTTTGTAATGAATTACATCCAAACACCTTACTTAGAATATTCTTTCACTAGTCCAATGTACTTACAATTTTCACTTACACATACGAAATGTTTAATATCAGATTTATCATATATTTATAATTGTTATACCATGCAAATATGAAATTTTAGAAGACAACTTATGTTCATATTCTGCCATTTCTCAGAAAATTAATGAGACAAATATTGTTTTGTCTTATTATTGTCGAACTCAAGAAGTTTTAGCTTCAAGTGTGTGGCATCTAATTTGGATGTATTAAGATCAAACTCCTCCTCGAATTATTCCCATTTCCAAAGTTTCTTAGGTTATGTTTATCTTTTAACTTATAATAAGAGAGAGAGAGAGAGAGAGAGTATATAAAGACAAAAAATGGGACAAAGCCCCTCTCCGTTTTTGACCGGATAGAAACGGTGAAAAATATGATTTAACCGAATGCTGTCGGTGGAATGGTTTTATTATGAATGCCAGATAGAAAATTAAATGGCTGTGAGCGTTGTTTGTCGGGTTGTCGGGTTATCGAATCATATTACAGGTCGAATCACTTGTATGGCACGTGTGACGCGTCAACACATTCCAAATTACACTTTTATCCTCGTGCTAGATTATGGATTGGTGCAATCTCCAAAGAGCAGCAATTTAGGTAAAAATAATTTGGTCTCGATCCTCGATCAAATACAAATTGAGCATATGAATTTACTATCTAAAATGATAAATTGGATTAGGGCTTCACAGAAGAGTGTAATTTTATGCATGTGCAACGAAATTGCTAAATTAGGGGACAAACTAGCTCGAATTAGGAGTTAGGGTCGTTCATTTATTACGATCCTAGATTTTCGACCTAACAAGTTCTAGTTCAACAGATATACTGCTGTATAAATCCCTTCTTAGATTCAAGTCGAATAGACATAAAAATATTAATGATTGTTTGGGAATAAGTATATTTAATACGAAGGCACAACTTGTCGTCATTTCTAAAAGTGGAATGAAGATTATTTATACTTTTCAAATTTAGCTCAATCATAATTACCCAAATCCATCATGTAGCACATTTGGGAAGAGAATTTGCATTCGAGCCCTTAGAGAACTACTGGACATAAAGCATGTGAATTCCTAGTATTTCCAGATATTTGGACAGATCAAGACTTTGTAGTAATTAATAATGCATTTCTTACATCAACTTTAGAATTTTGCTCTTAATTTGTTAGGGCAAGTTCATAATTGTCATTTGTTGGGACTCCGAAAGATTAGGAAACTTTGATTTAATTCAACCTGATATTGAAACCGCAGATGAAAAAGGCACTTTGTTGTTTGTAAGCAAGCTAATGGAAAGTTGTTCACCACAAGCTAAATTTAAATCAAGCTTATCGCTTCATTGTCTTTGTTTTTGGTAACTATAAATTGACCTCAAGCAGACAATGATAAAAGCTCATGCCAGACATCGTACTATTCATGGAAAAAGATTGAGAGTTTATATGCATTCTTGGTATTTTTGTTATTAAAGCAATGAGGGTTCTTCAAGGTTGTGAAAAGGATCACATACATTAATATAAAATAAGATGATAAAGCACTTACAATGTGCAAATTCCACTAGAAGCATTTAAGAATTAAGGTTGCGTTTGCATTCAAAATTTTGCATATTAAAGAAAAACTCTATAAGTACAAAATTTTGAGTGAATTTAAAGCATTGTAATAAGTGGCAAAAGTTATGTTGACTTGCATTGCAACTCTAAATTTAAAATGGTTATTTTATTTAGTAGGGCTAGGTTCATTGTAATTTTTCGGTTAAAAGTAAATCATTTCACTTAAGTTCGAAAAATATTTCTCAATATATTTGTCACAAATATTTGTAAGCTATGTTTTCTTTGCGTGAGCTTTGGACTTATGTTATCTTATATTGATTATGTTTTTGCTTCTGATGAGTGTTACGATGATGAATCTAGTTTTTGTATTGATTATTCAGATATCTGATAAGTGCAAGATAAAATATAAAAACCTTAATGTATCGAATAGAAGCAAAATTGTTACTATTAATTCTTTCCTTCTCACTTATCGAATAGAAGTTTGAGAAAAACCTTAAAGTTATTTATGATATAAATTTGTTGAAATTCTTAGAATAATTTGATATTGTAACATCTTTCAATTCTACATTGTGCTATAATTTGAGTTTGTTTAATAATTTAATATTCATTTAATATAAAGATTATCCAATGATTGCAAAAAAGTAAAAGTAAGAATTTGATGTAGAAGTTAGGTGAAGTTAACTTTAGATCCGTAGATTAAACCCAACATTAGATCTTTTATCCAAATCCAATTTCTTCCACTCATATAAACACAATAGAAATAAAAAGTATCCAAATACATTGGTCCTCCAACAAATTAGCCCTTTTCAACTTTTAGCGTTAGAAAGCACATGAAACCCCTCCAAGCTCACTCAAAATTTCCCTCCATTTAAAGTAATAACTTTGACAACATGATAATTCAATGATTTTGGTGTCCTTACATCTAACTCATGCAAATGCTAATCAAAATTTTAACCAACCACCTCTCATTGCATTCAATGTAAAGCCCAGGGCCATTTTTGTCAATTCACCAAATTTGTGGGGGGACATAAAAGAGACAGTCCTCTGAATACAACTTTTTTGACTACCTGCAGCAACTCCATTTCTTCTTACTGCTTTTGGTAACTTCCCCAAACTTTCAGTAATGTTGCAAGAGAGTTGTCCCATTATTAAAATAATTAATCACCATTAAGTAAACTAATCTCCTGTTCTGATTTCTCTGGAGCAAGCTAATTTATTTGACAAATTGCCACCTCAATTCAAATGTGCATAAGTACAAGCCGACCTTCCTAGCAAAAGCACAGAACAAAAGCACATGCCCCTGCCCATTTCAACTTCCCCTCTTAAAGAATTTAATAACAATATTTTTATAAAATTTAAAGAAAATAATAAATAAACACTACATACAAAAAGAAAAATTAAAAAATAAACTGCATTTATTAATCTCTGCTCTTTCCCTGTACTATTGGCACCTTTGCTTCCCTCCCTCCATATATACTGGCTTTAGCTCCTCCCATAACCACAATCCCCAATTCTACTCTCTCTTCCTCTTTTTCTTTCCCTTCTCCCATCTTTTCTGAAGGGCATTCTTCTCAGTGAGTTTATCAGAACTTTTATGCTGATAAATCAGAACCCACATTAAGCTATTGTTTTTACACACATATATACAGCTAAAGAGATCTGTATATTAGACATTGTGATTTTTCTTACAGCCCTTTTGATAATTTTTCATCATTTTGGGTTTTGATAAGTTAAAAGCTACAATTTCAATGGAGAAATCTGTGGGACTCTGTTTTTCTATGGCTCCCCTGTTTTTGTTGCTTTGTGTTGTTCTTCCCCAGGCATTGGCCGGCCATGATTACGGTCAAGCTCTGAGTAAGAGCATTCTGTTCTTCGAAGCTCAAAGATCTGGTTACTTGCCCAGAAACCAAAGAGTACAATGGAGGGGTAATTCTGGCCTAAATGATGGAAAAATCAGTGGGGTATGTTTTTATACTCTGTTTTTACCTCTGTAAAGATGCATTAGAATTTAGACCTGATTGAGCTTTGTGATTTTCGGTAATTTTTGCAGGTGGATCTGGTTGGAGGGTACTATGATGCAGGGGACAACGTTAAATTTGGACTTCCAATGGCGTTCACTGTTACTATGATGTCCTGGAGCATACTGGAATATGGAAAGCAAATGGGTTCCACTGGAGAACTTGCTCATGCCCTTGATGCTGTTAAATGGGGAACTGATTATCTCATCAAAGCTCATCCACAACCTGATGTTCTTTATGGAGAGGTAAACAAACTCTTCTCGGCTTCTCGCTTCACACACACACACACACACACACACACACACAGAGTTAGAGTTCAATTGCGTAGATTGTGCAAAAATAATTAATGTAGTGTTCTGTTTAAGCATGACCAACTATTCTTAACTTAATGTGAGAACTGAAAACCCTTGTCAATTCTAGTTGTCCTTTTCCAATGATAATTGCAACTTTTAAAGGAGGGTAAAGCATTAAAATATCATAATTCAAGCAACTAATTCTACTATTTTAGCTGAAATTTTACTCAACTAGCTAGTAACACTGTTTTGATTTTTAAACTATATAATTAGTTATATTGCTTTATTAATTAATTAATGTGATTTCACGTTGACTTGTTGTAGGTGGGAGATGGAAATACAGACCACTACTGCTGGCAAAGGCCAGAGGACATGACCACATCAAGAGCTGCTTACAAAATTGACCCCAGCCACCCGGGATCTGACCTCGCCGCCGAGACCGCCGCCGCCATGGCCGCCGCTTCCATCATCTTCCGCCGATATAACCCTTCCTACTCGGCGTTGCTCCTTAAACACGCTTATCAGGTGAATTGGTGTAGAACTTTTGGCTTTTGCGCTTTTTTCTTTATTCTAAGTGGAGAGAGCGTGATTGTGCGAGCTTCGGTGTAAGTGTAACCAACCTCAGTCAATGGTGTGTGTTCCGTGATTGGGGGCTTACAGTGTGCGCATTTTAGTGAGCGGTTCGGTTGGGGTTGCGTAGGTTAGCGAAACGGCCGCAGTTATTAGGTAGTTACGCTACGCTCAGCTTTTTGTCAGGATGGTGGTTGTCGGTGCACTGTAGCAGAGTGGTACCACCTTAATGACAAAACGGTCCAAATCTTACAATAAATGAATATCACTGCGTGGAACTAAACTTTAGTGTTAGTCTGGCAAAAACTTAAAAACACAAAAATAAAATAATAATAATTAATCACCATATACTATTTTCGGAAATCCTCATCCTTATTTCCTTGTAAGAGTACTCTGCTTTCCATAATACTTATTAATTATTTTATTTCTTAGTTTACATTTATAATTATACACCATTTGTTTAACCTTTTGAAGTAGATCAAACTTGTGGTCCTAGTCATAGAAATTCTAAATTGAATTTGGTTAAAGTTTTAATAACATTCTGTTAATAGAAAATATGTTGACAAATCATATCTTGAGTAAACTAATATAACTTGGTATTATCAAATTAATTAGGATATATAGAACTTTTTGTCTTATACTAGGCATTGATATGTGGAATAGAATGAGAATTAAAAACTGACAATTTTATACATGAATTATTTAAATAAAAAAATAAATTCTTCACAAATTTGGAGGTTTTCTATATTTCTTTTTACATGTATCAAGTATGGCACTTAATAAGCTTTGGTAAAATATTTCGGCTCATAAAAGAGATCATGTGGTGGGGGGGCCGAACTCTGCCGTGTATCACGGGCATTGTCGATACCCTAATTAATCCAATGTAATCTCTAATCTCAACCGTCCATCACATAATCCTTTAAAGACGTGTGGCTATCGTGGGGCAAGGGATGTCACGTGATTCGAGTGTCGGTGATGTTGTACTTGTACTCGCCACATAGTATTTTTTTTTTCTCTTTCTTATGTCGAAATTACCCCTGTCTCTTGAAGTTATTTACATACATACCTTCCGCTGTTAACAAGCGTATTCTCTGTTGGTTTCAGCTTTTCGATTTCGCGAACAAGTACAGGGGCAAATATGACAGCAGCATAACCGTCGCGCAGAAGTACTACCGATCTGTTAGTGGATATGCAGTACGTGATTCCCCCCTTTCAATTGAACACCTTTCCTTTTTACTCTTCTCTTTCACCTTTTTACCAATAAATATTACTTCTTTCTCATATAATTGAAACTTATTTTTTCAATTATTTTGGTTAGGATGAATTGCTTTGGGCTGCTGCATGGATGTACAAGGCCACAAACAACCAATACTACTTGAATTACCTCGGTAACAATGGTGATTCACTCGGAGGAACTGGATGGGCCATGACTGAATTTGGTTGGGATGTTAAGTATGCTGGTGTTCAAACCCTTGTTGCTAAGGTACATAATTCCTAAATTTGGACTGCTTTAAATTTTTTAGGGTTTTAAATCCGAGAATTAAACCACATTTTTAAGAATATAATAATTTAATTCCAACCATGCTATCATTGTACTTGAACTGTATATGCTATCATTCGAGATCACTTTATGCAAAATGCAATATGATGTGGTATTAAATGAGTCCTATAATTGCTTCTCATTTAATTTGATTTGATGGTTTCTTTTGTTCAGTTCTTGATGGCCGGCAAAGGAGGTAGGCATACCCAAGTGTTCGAGAAATACCAAGAGAAAGCAGAGTTTTTCATGTGTTCATGTCTGGGAAAAGGCAGCCGCAATGCTCAAAAAACTCCCGGAGGCCTCATTTTCAGACAAAGATGGAACAACATGCAGTTTGTCACCAGTGCTTCATTCCTCGCCACGGTCTATTCTGACTATCTTACCTCTGCAGGCAAATCCCTCAAATGTGCATTCGGCAACGTTTCACCCAACGAGCTTCTTTCCTTCGCCAAATCCCAGGTAAACTGAAAACATCGATCAAGATTTTCAGACGTTAATGTTTTTTCTTTAAATTAAACTAACTCATTTTTTATTCAGGTGGATTACATTCTTGGAGACAACCCACGAGCCACGAGTTACATGGTTGGATACGGCAACAATTACCCAAAACAAGTCCATCACAGGGCTTCTTCTATCGTGTCATATAAGGTGGACAAATCTTTTGTTACCTGCAGGGGAGGATATGCAACTTGGTTCAGCAGAAAGGCGAGTGATCCCAATCTTCTTACCGGTGCAATTGTTGGTGGCCCCGATGCTTATGATAATTTTGCTGATCAAAGAGATAACTATGAGCAAACTGAGCCTGCTACTTATAACAATGCTCCCCTTATCGGGATATTGGCAAGACTTCATGCTGGTCATGGTGGATACAACCAGCTCCTTCCAGGTTAGTCAACTTCAAAGTTTTTCTTTCTTTCTTTCTTTCTTTTTTTTTTTAAATCTTATAAATTTTGATAATTACAAGAATTAACAAAATTATTTCACTTTTGGATTTCAGTTGAGCTACCTACTATTAAACCAATTGCTGCTAAGCCAAAGCCGGCCAACAAGCCAGTGGTGAAACCTACTCCAGGTACAAATTCTGCTTCTTTAGTTCGTTTTTGGGGTCGATATATATATTATTTTATTATTCTTGTTTTGACATTAGAGCTTGTATTAATGCAGTTTCATCTAGCAACCCAATTGCTATTACTCAAAAGGTGACTAGTTCATGGATTTCGAAAGGGAAAACATACTACAGATATTCGACAACTATTACCAACAGATCTTCAAAGAATTTGAAGAACTTGAAGCTTTACATTTCGAAGCTTTACGGTCCTGTATGGGGACTAACAAAGTCTGGTAATTCTTATTTCTTCCCGGCCTGGGTCAACTCTTTGGGTGCTGGAAAAAGTATTGAGTTTGTTTATATCCACTCGGCTTCTCCAGCAAAGGTCTCAGTAGCAAGCTACAACCTTGCTTGAAAACCAAGCAAAGAAAGGTCTATTATATTAATCATACTTCACTCTGTTTTTATACTGGGTTGTGATCAAGAAATTGTGCAGCTATACACGAACACGGTCCAGAGGGTTGGTTCTTTTCTCTTGTAAAAGCTACGTACTTTTGTTGAGTTTTTCAATTTCCCTGTTGATTTGTGAGTCTTTTGAGTAGGACTTGAGATGAAATTAGGGTGAAATAAGGTTGAAAAACGGATAAAGAAAGGAGTGAAGAGACGGAAATTTAAAACAGGTGCTCATCCTCTTTCTTTCTCCTCTTCACCAGCCAAAGGATAGACTCAGAGAGTGAGGATGAGAAGTTGAGAAGAAGACTCGATTTCTCAAGACAAAGTTTAAACTATTTTTCGTTTTATTTTGTTCTTGATAGCAGGCTTGAGTTTGTATTGTGTTTTCCTCTTTTGTGTTTGATGTTGTAACCTTTACAACATTTTATGATTTTCTATATGAAATACAGTTTGCACAAAGATCATTTATCTTATCTTAGCTAGTTTTTCTATAAAAGTGTTGCTTTCATATTCGGTATTTCTTTTGATCGATACTGCAAAATATTATATTCAATAAAGCAGACGAAGTATATGTTCTTCCACTTGTCCTGTAATTGCTATAAAATCTAAATATAATTATACTAGTATACACCCATACGGCATTAATTACTTAAAATTAAAAATATGGTATTCCTATTAATTTATAATTTTATATGTAATACAAGTGTAATACAGTCGCATGTGGTCAACACTTATTCAAGGAAACTGTTTTGCTTGGGCTATAATTTCACGAAAGATACATCCCTGGAATTTTTACTTTTTTTTTGGGTTTCCGTAGTTCAAATTCTCAAATCTACCTAGAAAACGGAGCAAAAATAACATCATATACTACGCTTAATCCTCACCAATTCATAGTTACATCATGCCGCACTGCAATTCTGCAAATGAACAAAGTTGTAGCATAACCTATGTAACTGCGGAATTGAGCATCCACGAGCAGCAATCTCTTCACTAATTCATCAAGCACAAATCTGCACATAACAAACCATCCTCCTTGATCAAAGATCTCCTTCCAATTGTTTTCCGATCCTAAAATCCTAAAATTTAACTCACACACACAAAGAGTTCCAAAATTATTGAAAATGTCAAAAAGCAAACACTACAAGCCCAACTACTTCAATCCAAAGCCTTGATGTACATACCATGCAAACTCCCAGTACTAAGTACAAACAAAGACACTGAAATGAAACAGAGATAAAAAAATACAAATTCAAAAACACGAAAAAAATAAGAACTACTTTATCACTTGAGCTGTACAACTATGACACTAATGTTATCTCTGCTTCCCTTTGCAATCGCTAGCTCCGCCAGCGCAGCTGCAGCCTCTGAAGCACCATTTTTATCCGACGTCACCCTCCACTTATGGCGCCCGCTCAGACATTTCCTCACAACTTTGCACGCAATGTCGTTGGAGACAACATCGAACAAACCATCAGTTGCTATTATTAGGAATTCATCGGATTCTGATCGCCGTGTGATGGTCACTTCAGGTTCCCAGGTTACATAGGGTTTCAGATAGTGATCGCCTGCAAAATTGAAATTCAATTTCCCCTACAAATCAGAATTTAGGCATAGTAATTAAATTGAGAATTATTAGTGAATCATGAGAGGAACTAGCTATTCGATTACCTAAAGATCTTGAAGTGGAAAGGATTCCTTGGACCCGCCAACCATTCCAATTTAAGATTCTTCCTCCTGCAGCTTCAATCCTCTCTCTCTCATCTTCTCTATCTGGCTGATAGTATTAAGTATTTATTTTAAAACTATGAAGGAGCACAACGTAATCCATGAAAGAAGAAAGCTTGAAATGCTAATTAAATTCATTTTACCCAATGAACATATTAGAGTACTTATTTTTGTCTTATCTTGTAACATTTTTGTTTTTTTATGTTTTTTCATTAACGCATTCGCCAACTCTGTCTTTGATCAAAAGTGCTGATCATAACATTTTCACGTGGGCCCAAAACAAGTATTAACTCGTCACCTTGTGATCACTGGATAGCGGCACAGCCATCCCACCCCTGCACAGCACCGCCCTCGAATCCCCGCAATTAGCCACCACCATATCCTCCTCTGCAACCACCACCACCACCGCCGTGGAACCCATCATCCGCTCCCTCTCCGATGGCGACGCTGCCACCGCCGCATCGGCCTCTTCAAGCTCTTCATTTATAGTTCTAAAACAATCCACCATCACCTTTTCCCAATCAATCCCTTTCTCATCCGGAAGCTTCTTCGCTTTCTCTATAATCCTCGCGAGACAATTATGCAACTTCTCCTCACACTTCTGTGCCACCTTAACCCCTCCGTGCCCGTCGTAAACTGCAAAAAAGGAGTACTCCCCGTCCATCCACCCCGCCGGCCCCGCCGTGATTGCATCCTCCATCACTCTCCGCCTCCCCATCATCGACACATGTCCATAAATCAAGCCACCAGCACAACCACCGAGAATTTTTTCTTCCGGAGAATGCGAATCGGAGGGACTACGATTGCTGGAAGTTGTTTCCACCTTCGACGATATTGCCTGCTGCTGCGTCCGCGTCGAAGAGCCTGTTCTACGCCGTTGGATTTCGAGCCTTCTCCGGCGAGCTTTTTGCGTAGCATGTAAAACGCCCGAGTTGTGGGGTTCCTTCATTGTTCATTTAGTGGCAGCATATTCTTCTTCAGACAGCTGCTATTCATCATTATATAATTCGGAAAATATTTGGAGATGAACGTAGTACAGGGAAGGGGCAAAGTGCACATATATATATATATATATATATATATATGTTTATAATAAATATATTATTTATTTATATTCGACACACAAAAAATATATTATTTATTGGGTTAATTAGCCGACATGCATATATATTTTCTAGCTAGTTTCTCTTTCTATTTATATATATATATATATATAGTTCTACTGACTACTACAATTAAATATTTTATTTAAAAATAGTTCTATACTATCAAAGTTTTAAAATATAATAATATTTTCGTTAGTTGCGGTGATCAATATGCACGGGAACTTAATTATTTCAGTACATTATTATTTTTGATCAATTAGAGTGAAATTAAATATATATATATAATATAATTTTAGAAAATGAATTTTAAGAAGCAGATAATTTTATATTAGGAAATAGGAAAGCTACGTGTCGTAGGCGTCAGTGAAGGTAGAAGAGGTAGAGAGAATAGGGGGAGAGAGACACGTAGCAAATGGCGGGAACATATTTTTGTAGCGTGGGCGAACTCATGAAATAGCTGCTTCTATGTTGCGAGGGAAAGGTGGCACTTCTGTTTTGGGTAAATAAGGTAACGTGGCGATTATCGTGCACGGAAACCTACCTTCGATATTTTTAGACAAACAATTCTCCACTTTTTCTTTACAAACTCGACATTTGTGCTCAATATAAATTTATTTTATTTTATTATAAAATTATTTAGAGTGTTCTCATGCAGGTAAATTATTTTATATTTCTTAAGCTTATGACATAAGACGAAGAATAAGTAAATTAATACAGAATATTTGCAATTACCCCATATGTTAAATTAATTTCTAATTAATCTTCAAAAAATTAAACAAAATTCATTTAGCTCCTATGTTTTACGCTTGCGGATATTTAAATTAAAATATGGTAAAAATCAACTTATTTACTTTGTAAAGTCTATAATATCCTAGATTTTGTTATATAAAGACACAAAGACTTCATTTTACATATTTTTAATTCATTATTCATTTAGATCTTTCACCAATTTGAGTGTCGATTTAAGTATTTGACATATTTGGGGTTTGATATAGCTAGAGGAAAAAAGAATTAAGAGTTTAGGTTTTATTATAGCAAATTTATAGTGTAAAATGTGGTATTTTGCCCATAATTAAACAAGAGTATTTAATTTCGTGTTTAGGGAAATTAAAGTGGGCAATATGATAATTATTCTATATCACAAGGAGATTATTAGAAATAAAAGTAAGATAAGAGAACATAGTAAAACTCATAAATAATATTGGTGATTAATATGAATTAAACCCTATTTTTTATTATAATTATTTTTATTTTGCTTACGGATCAAGTGATAACTAATCATATATATATATATATGAAAATGAATGAATGTTTTAGGAAATATGTTTATATGTTAATGAGTTGGATTGGTTAAAATTAGTCCATTTTGCCATTATTTCTATAATTAAGTCATTAATTATGATTTTTGTAACTTACATATATATATTTAATTGACATTCCATATATTGGTTTATATTAAAAAAATTGTAACTCTTATTTAATTATAGAATTATATAACTACTTTATATAATATTGATATCGAAAATTTCATTCAAGAAATAATTTTAAGTAAATTTTAATAAGTTTTGCTAATTATTATGAACTTTACATTTAAGTGATATATATATATATATATATATATATATATATATATATATATATATATATATATATATATATATATATATATATATATATGATTAAAGGGAAGCTTAAAACTATTTATAATTTATATATAATATTCAATTTGTACATGAAATCATAGTATAGAAATATTACATTTCACAAAATATTATTAGTATTTGGGTAAAAGATTATTTAGGTTCTAAAATTAATATTTTTTTTTATTTTGTATTCTTTTTATCTATCATGTAATTGTATTTTCAAAATTTCTTTTAATTATTTGTGGGGTCACATAATTATGTATATTTTTTAAAATATAAATTTAATTAAATTTTATTATTATCTTAATATTATAAAATAAATAAATAGTTGACTTTTTTAGAAAAACCTCTAAATACACGTGTTTCATTTCCATTTTGCGGTGGAAAAATTATATTTAATTTCAATATGAATAAATTTATTAAGCTATTACTAATATTGCCATAATATAAGATTGAAAAAGTTATGTATTCCATTGAGTTTCTTTTACTTGATCGAACAACCGAAAATTCAGTTATTTCAACTACCTTAAAGAAATTTTCAATGATGAAATGAACATTATTGTTAATTAATAATGAAATAATAATAAATTATTAAAAAAATAATAATAATATCAAGTATATAAGAGATTCCAATAATTATTTATATGGTCTATTATTAAATATTTTCTATATTTTAATTATTATTTTAGTATTTTTATGTTGATTGTGTACATGATTTAAAAAAAAATTATAAAATATATTCCCTCTATTACAAATACAAAATCATATCATATTACTATTTTTATATATTTAAAATGAGTTTTTCATATATATAGAGTATGATTATTTTATAAAAAGAATTATTTTTGGTGTGTGTTTCAAATTATGAGTTAATTATTTATATGAAAATATGATTCAATGTATTTAATAATATATATTTTATAACTAGATTTTCTCGTGCAACATAAAGAATATATATATTAACTTATAAAAAAAACTTTGTTAAATTTGTGATATATATTCAACTTGTTAATATATAAACTATAATTAATATTAATATATTAAATTTATAATTATAAATTAATTTCCTGATGCAATCGCACGGATTAAAAGCTAGTTAAATAAAAGCTACAGCCTGTTTCACGTTTTATAATTATTAAGACAGATACATGCACCTAGATATTTTTTGTTGGAGATTCTATGTGATTCAAATGCTACGACGACGTTCTACTTCTGCCTGCATATTTCAGTACGAGATTCAGAAACCCACATTTTTCTTGTCTCCATCACCGTATAAACTCATTAAAAAAAAAAAAAAATCACCGTATAAACTGGGACAACATTAAAAGGAATTAAATGGATTTTAATCTAACTAATTAAACTCGAAAAAGTTAGTTCAAAAGGGAAAAATTGTGATCGAAGTTATTATATATTGAATATTGTTATATTTTTTATTTTTCTATACACGATAGTTTAACAAAAATAATACATAATTATCTTTTCTCTAACATGTGCGATCTAATGTCATTTTGCTCTCTCTCTCTCTTCTTTTTATTTTTCTAAAAAGAAATAGATTATTGTTTACTCTCGCAACTATTTCAATTTCAATTTATTTGGTTTCAACTATATTTAAATAATAATTGTGCATCCAAATCAGTGATTGTTTGTGCTATGAATAGAAAACCTATTCTGATTACGATTACGAATACATGCAGGATGTGTAAAGACAGCTCACCGGATATAGTTAGATTTGAATAATTAAGGTGTATTCAAGAATATTGAACTTTCTCATGACTAAGTTGAACTCGCATGAAATTTATATCAGTTGGAAAGCTTAAAAAGCTAATTCTGGAGCAATAAAATAAATTAAAGATTGTTTTCTATAGCACATTATACGAAATGGTGGTGATGAAACCGTATATATATATATGCATGCCTTATACAAGATACGATGATGTACAGTAGAAATATATTGTTAATTTTTTGGATACAGCTAATTTTAATATTTAGTATAAAATCACAGTGATCCGGCCTGTTAGGTAATGCATAGTTGTAATTGAATTATGTCAAACACCTATTGCCTTAAAATGGTATAGGTTGTATCCTACGGACATTTAAATTTCACGCTTTATTAGCTTGTTTTTCGATTGTTCGGGCATAGACTGGATTAACTATTCCACCTCAAATAAAGAACAGAATGCAGAAAAGCTAAAGGAAAGAAAAGGAATTAGGGAATTAATTAATTCAAAAAGTTTCTTCCTATATCTATGTGATCTAGCTCGTACAAATTTAATATAGCTTTATCTGATTTTGACATATATTTTACTCTTAAATTTATTAGTTCTTAGAATAATTTTCTCTAGTTTACGACTCTTTTAATATTAATTTCAATTTATTAAAAATTACATTAATTCCCATGCATGCCTCAATATGACTCCGGAAAAATGAGGCTGAGTGAGAGAGAGAGAGAATAAGATAGAATAAAATGCAATAATAATTGAAAATAAGGTGTACAAAATGTATTTATATGATCTAGGGTATAAGTGTTTTAAAGGGGCCAAGTGTACACCCAAAAAACATGGGACCCAGGTGAGCCTTGAGAGTTGAGACTATTAAATAATTTAGTAAGTAAATGAAAACAAAAATATATAAAAATATCAACTCCATAACAAATTTTCACGTGGTAGTGCGCATTCTTTTGGTTGGTCTCAATCTCAAAGTCGATCCAAGTTGAATAAGTTGGATACAGTTGAAGTCCGAATTAAGCTGATCAGCCCTCTGCCGCGGCGAAGGGGTAAAAAAGCCCTTCTCCGGATCGGAACTGGTCGGTGCGATATATAAACACAACCAGACAATTGATGAAGGTGCATGTACGTATCCACAGCTAGAAGAATTAAACCGCGGGCGGAAATACCATAAAATTAAACCACCACTTTAATTTTCTGGCACTGCTTTGCACACACAAACAACAACTTCATAAATTTTTGTTCCTTGCTGGTCAACTTATTTTCCTCCAGGAATTACAAATATGATGAATCGAATGCTTTATATATCAGAAAAGATCACTGACTCATCTGTTATGTATTTTCTTATAGTGGATCATTAATTATCTATAAAAGCTGGGAAAATCCTAATTTAATTCTTATTTAGGATTAAGATTTTTTCTCCTTCTTAGGGCGATTTTTATATTTTACTATATAAACTTATTTTTTTAATAATTTGTCTTCTGAACTACACGAATTTAACATTTTGACACCAAAAAGTTACATCGTATTATATAAGAAACACAGGTCCACGTTATTATATTGCTTCCCTTAATATCTCAAAAATAAATCCTCAATCAATTTCAGAAAACTTGGAGTTTTTATCACCCAATTGGAATAACAGAGGCTTTGATAAATTATTTTTATAATATTCAATTGAGTGATAAGAATTTCAACTTTTATGAAATTGATTGAGGGTTTATTTTCGATAAGTTCATAAGAGCAATACAACATGGACCTATGTTTCTCATATGACACGATATAATTTTCTGGTGGAATTTCATGCGGCTGAGATAAGAAAGTACTAAATTCGTATAGTTCATGAGACAAACTGTAAATTAAATAAATTTAGATGGTAAAATAAAAAAAAAAATTGTTATAGTTCATATTAGAAAAAATCATTATCCCTTCTCATTTTGTTTCTTATCTATTTAATCTAATTCAAATTTATTTAGTTGAGAGATACAAGAGTTCGCTTAGATTTACCTGTAAGGGTTGGGGTGGGGAATCCGGAGTGATGTCTGTCAACTTTTTGTTTGGGTACAAGGTTAAAAACCTTTATTAATATGAAATTACTATTTCACCCATACGAGTAAAAACGAAAATCGGACCCTAGAAAGGATTTTTTTCCCACAATTTTAGATCCCAACTTGGGTTGGGCGTATTCGGGAAGGCCCAACTTGTGTGGCTGTTATATTTGGGCTTTTTGTTGGGTATTTTTATCAACGTAAGTTCATGCACTTTGCTTTAGCTTTTGGCTTTTGTTTGCTCAGATTTGAAGGATTTTGTTGATTGATAGTTGGTATAGTTTTTCTAGAAGTTTGGTTAGGTGGACTGTTTGTTTTGTAAAGGGGATAATTATCCTTCTTGTTTTTTGCTTTCTAGAGTTGCTTTAGATTTGTTTCTTTCTTACAAAATGTATAATGTAAATTTTTTCTGTGAGTTGTGATTAATAAAGAGGGGAACTTCATAGAAAATTCATTACAATATATTATATTGGCAGCCTGGACGCGTTGCCTGCCCGCTTGATCTCCAAGTAATAATCCTTCTATTTTCTTAATTCAATTTTGGTTTGTATTTTGAAGTATTGAAAGTCAAATCACCCTCTTCAGTTCTACAGCAAAAGACAAAGTCATTCACGATTTCTCCATCACTTATTCAGTTTCCCCAGCATATAATCCGAACTCTAAAGGAAGGAACAAATGAGTTTGGAAAAACTTGAATCAATGGAGAGTTTGTTGGTGCGAATGTGCATAGAGTCTGCGACGGAGAGCACCGCCGCCGTTGAGAAGTGGCGGAGGCAGCGGAGGACTCTTGAAAGAATGCCGTGTCATCTCGCCGAGGCTCTCCTCCGTCACCTCCTCCACCGCCGCCTCCTTTTTCCTTCTCTTCTCGAGTATGTTTCTTCATAATTGATCTAGGAATTTACTTTATTTAGCTGTTGAGTATTACTCTTGACTGATCATTTTGCTGAGTTTCTGGAGCTTTGCAACTATTGTATGCCTGCTTAGTTTCGGTAATGTGAAGGCATTTATCAGATGAGTGCTCGTGAACTAATTGACACAGTTAGTCTTTGTCTTAGATCAATTTGTTTATATCTTATGCGATCTTTCACTATCCGAATGGAATTAATGTCTGAATTCTGTAAAATTATACATTAGGTTGACTTTGTGTACATACGACTGATAGCTAACTCCTAAAGAAACATTGAGTTTTGTAACTGATTTATCTGTTTTAGTCTTCTTATCTGATGATCATTGATCTGCGTGTGATATAGATTGAGACTCCAGAGCTAGCCAGTGGTTGATCTGTTTGTATGTTCATTTTATCCAAACGATGACTTTGCTTGAATCTTTGTGGCTGAATGCTTCAAAAATAGATCCATCTAATGTGAATTGATTGTCAGATGATGATGTTTCCGCCTGCATATGATTTACTGTGTTTTACAGCCAATTTAATTTTTTGAAAAATGAAAGGTCTCTTAGTATGAATTATATTAATCAATGGATGATCTAGTTTTGATTTATGACATCTTTAGCAATCACTGGATAATACTATGGTATGAACGTGTTCCTTTCTGTTGTGAATGCTGTAACAGAAGCCACATTGCTTGTTCAATGCGGTTGTACATTGCATTTGATATCTTAATTTATATGTCGTCCTTCAGAGTCTTCAAATTCAGTGTAGAGGAAATTGATTGGAGAGGTGAGAGCTGCGTAGATGCGGAATGGATGGCATACTTGGGGGCATTCCGATACTTGCGTTCAATGATTCTTGCAGACTGCCACAGGATCAGTAATTCAGCTCTTTGGAATATAACAGGTTTCCATGCGATGCAACCTTTACTTTTATTCATGGTTATAGATAGATGTATGTACGTCCTGGTCTTTATCCAAAACAGGAACGGATTTCCCCAGCTTACAGAAACATGTCTTTGCATATATTGTTTTTCTTGTTATTTTTCCCTATATGTTTAAGTTGTCTTATAAATAGAAACAGCTAGAAGTTATATACTCATCTCTTGCCCCTTCATTGAATCAGTTCCTTTTGCAGACCGGTCTTTTGGAGTCATTTTTTTTTTTGGTCAGCCTTTTGGAGTCATTAAGGTAGTTGAACTCCAGCTATTAGTGTCAAAGGGCACATTCATATCCTATGTTTAAGAGGCATATAATCCTTAAAGAAGACAAGTTTTGTTAATATTTACTAGTGCAATTAGAGTAAATTATCTCAGTCCGTAGTTATGTTTGTCATATATGAGTGCTTGGTATTTCTGTTGTAACATCTATGCATTTAAATTATTGACTGCATTAGTTAACAACTATGATCTATGTGGACTTTGCTTTATATAGTTTGCTAAATCAGCTGTAAGTTCCATGTGGTTTCTTTTTTTATAGTGTTAGTCAAAGTTTGGTTGCTCTTCTTTTAGGCATGACAACTTTAAAGGAGTTGGACCTCTCAAGATGCTCTAAGATAACTGATGCTGGCATTAAACATCTATTATCAGTTCCAACCCTCGAGAAGTTATGCATTTCAGAAACAGGTGTTACTGCTGATGGTGTCACAGTTCTAGCTTCACTTACTAACTTATCAATGTTGGACCTGGGAGGTTTAACTGTTACTGATTCGACCCTGAGATCTCTTCAGGTGTAAAATCTGTCTCCTCCTCCTCCTCCCCCACTCTCTTTCACACACATACACACACACACAGAAAATATCTAGAGATTATGCAATATCTCTCTAGCCAGAATGTTGGACTTGCCAAAACTGAAAAACAAATCTAAATCTTTTTAGGCTCTCACTAAATTGCGACATTTGGACCTTTGGGGGAGTGAAGTTTCTAATGACGGAGCAGCTCTTCTCAAGATGTTTCCAAGCTTGAGTTTCTTAAATTTAGCTTGGACTAGAGTAACAAAGTTGCCGAATCTGTCCTCTCTTGCCTACCTAAACATGAGTAACTGCACCATACTTTCTTTGTTTGAGAGGGAAGGTAATAAAGCTAGTATGGAGAAAGTTATACTCTCTGGAGCAACAATTCCTGATGTTTCTGAAGCCTTCCAATATGTTGAAACAACTAGACTTTGTTTCTTGGATTTATCCTTCTCCTCTCTTCAGTTATTCAGCTTATTGCGTTCTATGAATGCACTGACCGACTTGAACCTAAGCGATAGCTTATTGGTTGATGATTCAGTTGAGCATATTGCATACATCGGAGAAAATTTAAAATACCTGAATCTGAACAATACAAAAGTAAGTTCTGATGGGATTGGAGTATTAGCTGGACATGTTCCTAAACTTGAGACGATACTATTGTCCGGCACACCCATTGATGATACAGCTGTCACTTATATTAGCATGATGCCTTCAATCAAAGTCATCAACCTCAGCAGTACAAATGTGAAAGGTGATAGTAATTTTCAGCTTTATGCTGTTCCTCGTGGAGGGTGTTTGGCTAAGCTTACTTTTAAGAACTTATAAGCTCTTACACCTTATAGGATGTTAGATCTTTGAAAAATAAGATCATGAAATTATAAGATGTAAGTAATGGTAATTGTGTAATTAATAGGATAAAAAAGTAGGAGAATCTGTTAAGATCTTAAAAATAAGTTACTATTTCCCAACTTATTTTAAAACGAGCATAAGCTTCTAACATCTTATGTTAAGGGCTTATAAGCCCTTTTCATAAACAAATTACCAATAACTTACACATCTTATAAGATGTTTTAGAACTCATCGGCCAAACACCCTCAGCTCTCATTTGCAGAATTTATAGGTTTTATAAATCCTTTCCTCAAATCGATTTGTCTACTTTACCAGGTCTAATTAAGCAGGAAGGCAGTGTCCCTGATGAGATCCCATCGTTTTCCATACTGCAAAATTTGCATCATCTAGAAAGATTAGACTTGGAGGAAATACGCATTAAAGATGCAGCTCTGTTCCCTCTGACAAACTTGGGCAAATTGACTTATTTATCCCTGCGAAGCGTCTCTCTTACAGATGCATGTTTATACCACATCTCATCTGCTCAAAAGCTGACATATCTTGGTGTCCGTGATGCTGTTCTGACTGATACTGGGCTGAAGGATTTCACTCCTCCCCCAGCCTTGGAAGTGCTTGATCTCAGGGGCTGCTGGCTATTGACCAAGGATGTTCTCTTGCATTTCTGCCTTAAGCATCCTAATATTGAAGTTAGACATGAGCTTGTTGAGGCACTTGATAAGAGAAACTTTCAGTATTCATCTCTATCACGAGTAAATACGAGGACTCAGCAATCCAAGCATAAGGCTACTGGCAAGCTGTCGATGTCTCCTATTAGATCTGATGAGATTTTTCTGGGTGAGATGTCTTAATTGTATATTCCTCAGTTTTCATCGATGATCATCCTATATTAACACCACTTGGTAATGATGTCCCTGCAGATCAAAGGTTGAAATATAGCAGGGACGAATTATTAGCTTTGCAATTTTCATCTGCAGCGTTTTCAACTTCCTCTCATGAAGGTAATTTGGGATCTTAAATTAATGTGACTTAAAAGAGCTCAAATCTAACTGCTGGTGCTTGATAGTTATAATAATGTATGTGTTGGTCAACAAAGTCTTATCCATCATGGCTCATGCCTTGTATTAATGCCGATATTCACATAGGATTTGTGCTACCTGTATACTATGTTGTATTTTGAAGTCTTAAGAGGGCGTTTCTGTTCTCGGCATTGGCTGCATTGTAGTAGGTCAATAATTTTGTTAACTGTTGACAATGCATCTTCTTTGTCTAAATCCAAGCAGGGCTGCACTTTTGTCTCTCTGTACCATATATTGCTGGTTACAAAACAATTAATAATCAGTTCATCAGATTGCATATTTTTCTTCTTTTTCTTTCTTTTTTCATATTTTTAAATTCTTAGACGTTTGTTCCTTCAGAACTCAGTTGAAGTCCGTTTAAATAAGTCGGAAATCGTCTTGGTCAAACCAAGAAAAATGCTCAAGCTCGACTCTTTATAAAGCTTGAGTTCCATATGCTTGGCCCCGGCTCAATATTAATTTGAATATGGGTCAACTGAAAACCGAGTCTACTCGACTCATCTCATCTGCAGTCTTACCTCCAAACAAATATACCCCAAATAACTCTGAGAAACTTATCAAGCAGTGGAAGCGGACATATGTTCCAATGAATCAAAAAGAATTGTGTTTTTCATAAATGATGTGGAAACAGAACAGATAAAAGACTTTGATAGTCCAGACAGCATCCTGGGCTACTTTTGTTCAAATTAAAAGTTCCAAGATACAGGGCTAATATCATAGGAAAAGAGAGAGGAAAGAAGATGTACAGCATCATCCTTAAATGAAAACCACTCAAACAACCCAGAAAACAAGTACTGATTTTACTTCAAACAAGGTACATAATTTGGACAAAGAAAGAAATGCTGCAGAGGTAGTTACATTATGTTACGAATTACAACAACAAAGTTCAGTGAATAGCCATATATGCAGTCCAAAACAATCATTTTAGCTATTCTCTGGATTCTCGTAATATATATCAAACCTTCTATCAGGCTCTGTTTGTAGAAAGTAGATTTTATGGGCTACCTATTTAGCGCCCTTGTACATGCTATCAATGAAATTCTGCAGAAGAACAGAGAGAACAGGTCAAATAGCTGTAACATACAAGGCATAGGTATTTGCAACAATTGGAATAAAATTCTGAGATCCGTCTCTTACAGTAAATTGCAATCAAAAAGTTGAAATTTCAGATGAAATTCAAGTGGCGATTAGCGTTAGCAAATTCAAGGTTTTAAAAATATTGTAGGATAATTACACAAACCCCCCTGAGGTTAGCTTTAAAATCCGAAAAACCATCGAAACCTTGAAACCTTACAAATTCCTCCCTGGTCGACGAAACCTTACAAATATCCCCCCTTGAAACATAAAAATGTTTACATAAGTGTAAGGTTGCAAGGTATCGATAGTGAAATTGTATAAGGCGCAAACCTCAGGGGGTGTGTAATTGACCCTAAAAAATATTCACACTCTAAAGTCTAGACCAACTATAATGTTATGCGTGTTAATCAGAAGAGTGATGAAAATCGTGAGGAATGTTTATACAGAATTAGGATAAAGGATCCAGAATTTGAAGCAGAGGCAAAAGTAAAAGACATCACCTGGTAGTACTTGAGCAACTGTGGTCTTTTCTTCTTGAATGTCGGAGTAATAAGGTCTCGTTCCATGTCAAATGGGACGGGATCAAGATGCACACCTTTAATGACTTCAAAGCCCTTCAACTGCCCAAATCAAAATATAGTAGGTAGGTTTAGACAAACTTACAGAATCTTTCAACAATTTAGCATCACTTCTTGGTCCTTTGCACAAAAGAAAATCGATCAAGAAGTAAATCTATTAGGGTCGAATCAATTAGGTAACTAGGAAGGAAGCAAGAACAAAAACAGACCTTCTTTTCTTTGGCTACCCTGGAGAGCTCTCCAAGGAAGTACTCCTTTACTTTGGGGTTTTCACAGAGGGCGTTGAAGTCCCCAGATATACCACATTGTTCAGCCCAATGCTCAACTGCTTGCTGGTTCGGGTTAATAATAGCAACGAGGAAAGACTCGAAGCTGTTTCCATATACCCATATCTGCAATTGGAGGAAAATATGATGCGTGTTTTAAATCGTATAACAGCACATCACCAGTCTCAGAAGTGAAACTTCCACAACATGATATTCCTAAGATCCCATTAAATCACATTCTGGAATTTTATATTCAGAATGTAAAGAGGAACCCATTGTCAATTACGTATCAAGTTAAAAATGATTCGAGATTCAGGTTTTCTACTATGACATGCACAAAATCTGAAATGTTCATACTCCTTACTCTGCGTGTAATATTATCAGCTTGACATCAACATGAACATATTAATCATGCTTACCGAGTCAATAGCGGGAACAAGACCGTAGATATTTTCCAAATTCTCCACTGCAACATATTCTCCTTGTGAGAGTTTGAAAATGTTCTTCTTACGATCTACAATTTTCAGGCCTCCATTCTCTTGCCATTCACCAATATCCCCTGACAAAATAAAGCTCAAGAAAATTAGTACTTAAAACAACTAACTTAAGCAACAGACTTGACATGATTAGTGGGAGACCAACCTGTATGAAACCAGCCATCAACAAAGACTTCTTTGGTAAGGTCTTCACGTTTGTAGTAGCCTGAAAATAAAGTGTCCCCCTTTATACATACTTCTCCACGTGGCTTACTTGAAAGGGCATCATATCCCATTTCAGGAACAGATTCGAGGCAAACATCCACGTTAGGCACTGGGGGACCCACAGTACCCAGCATGCTCAGCTCATCCGGTATTGAAACAAATGTACCAGCACAAGTTTCTGTCAAACCTACACGCACAGAAAAAGAAAATGCAAAAATTCAGGCAGGAAAATATGCTATTACAACAATCAATACATGAATTTTAAGTGAAGGTTGATCGAGTAGCCTTGAATAAAAAGACACAAGATTGGACAAAGTCAATAAGTAGCAGAAAAATGTAAAACTACGCAGTTCTTTACGTGAAACAATAACTGAGAGAAAGTGAGAAAATTTATTAAGTTTTTCAGAATTTGAAACCAGGTAAAGCGAGATTAAATATTATCAACAATTTAAAAATATGGGTAAAACAAGTGTAATATCATATATTTCCTACACAGGTAACAAAAACTCATTAATTTATAATCAGATGAATGAGAGCTTCGGCAGACATCTTTCCAGAGAACACCACACCAATGGTGAACTATAGAACCACCTCATGTGGAGAGGAAGCAAAATAAACACCAATAAATTAAATAAAAATTGAAAACCTAACTTTGTTAGAAAATAAATCACATGGGATAAAGGAAGCGTACCGTATCCCTGAAGGACATAAGAACCTGAGACGACTCTCAGATACTCTTCTACATGAGAGGCAAGAGGTGCTGCTCCAGACAAAATAAGTCTTACATTGCCCCCTAACCCTTGCTTTACCTACAGGAGCATGAAAGAAGAGTCATACTTCCATAAAATGTTTTGACACATGATATAGAAAGCCACATCACAAATAATGATGATCACCTTGCTGAAGACAACTTTGTCACAGAGTGGAGCTGCTTCTGTGTGTTTACGCCCCTTCCTCATATTACGTAGTTTCCTAAAGAAAAAAATAAAAAATGCTTCCCTCTTAAGTATTAGAATTTAGAACAATAAGAACTGCAAAGTTGACGCCATAGAATCAGAGCTTCCGAAGACTCGTGAAATATGATCTAGTAAACCATCACAATTAAAGCAAGGAGTTTCCATTCAACAAGGGTTACAAAATCCTTCTCTTAGATTTCTCAAGAAGCCGAGAACGGGCAGTTAAGTTTGTCCGTTAGTGGAATTCAATTTCAGATTACACTCATCTGTCATTTGTTTTTTTCTCAATAAATACTAAAGCAAAAACGTGTTAAGAACTTACAAAGAGTAAGCAAGATTAAACAGGGTTTGTTTAATGAAACCTCCTGCAGAGATCTTCTGTTGCAAACCTGAAATAAGATTATAGATCATTGAGAACAACGCACCAGAAAAGGTCCAAACTAAATAGCAGAACCATCAACTTCAGAACCACCCATTCCTTTTGTCCAGAACTTTAAATTTTCAGTCCATGGTAAAAATGGTAATTATTTAATGATGTTTGTGAGTGGGCCTCGCAGAGTGGAATGTGAAAGTTAGACAAATTAACCAGTAAATTTTACAAATTCATTGGCTGGACAGATCTCAATCTCACAATAACCAAGTTATAGAATGTGTTATCTATCAAGAGTACCAATGATCCAATAAGACAAATTAAACTTATATATGATGGATAACAACCTGAATAAATTCTCTCCAATACTCGAGGAACTGCACAGAAAATAGTGGGTTTAAGCTCTCCAATATCTTCAACCAGTAACTTCACATCCTGTGAATAAAAATAACATATTATATTGATCTTGCTTATAAGCTCTAATAATTTATATATACAGACAAAACATTCTTACCCCACGCCAAAATCCAATCGAGGCTCCATGATTGATGAAACACTCTTCAATGACTCGATCAAAGATGTGCGCCAAAGGAAGATATGACAGGTAGACATCGTTGACTGTCAACTGCAAAATAGAGAAGAATGAAATTGCAATTCATGTCTCAATCTTTCAATGGATTGTTTGGCACCTCCCAGTCTCCCATATTGTTGATATAGATTACAATCTTCAGACTTTACTATCCCCATGCATTAATTATATGAACAGTAAAAGATAATCAGCTAGAAAATAATTACCGATTCATTGACACTCTCTAGCAGACGTTGTACTCCTGCTATTAAAGTAACGATGCTATTGTTGGAAATCATGACTCCCTTGGGGTCTCCAGTAGTTCCACTAGTATACATTATCGTACAAATGTCTGTTTTCTTTTTCACTGGAAGATCAAAATGTTTATTTTCCCCCTGCAGAATTTAAATGGAACAAGCTTTAAATCAAATCCTTAGTAGGAAACAAAGAAATACATCAGATGCTTGATGTAACTAGAAGAGACAACAACATTAATGAATAGTTTTGTGTCAATTGACATTAAAATCACACATTAGTATGGATGAAGTCATTAGAAACATCGTGCAAACTTTCTGATGTTATAATTATCTAAACATACAATGACACATCAGAAAAAACATATACTCATTGACTGGATATGTCCCCACCCTACCCCACCCCAAAATATACACACATAACAGAAAGATAAAGAAAGAGTAAAGCAAGAGCATTCCTTCACAGAGATGGGAAATTTCATGCCTTTTCCTCCTGTTTTTTTCATAGTAGTATTGGTGGGTACAATATCAGAAAGTAAACCGCAATTCCCTTGAGAGAAGCTTCCACCAAGTTAGTTCGTTCTGCAGTCTGCACAACTATGGTGCTTTTTCTTTTCTTTCATTTTTTTCCCCTCTTTTTGATTATCTCTTATATATATGGACAACTATGGTTAACATAGTAAAGCAATGCTAGAGGACAAAGTCACGTATGCCAAATACATAGTTGATCTTCCAAACATTTTCAGAGATGGTAACCGTATAACCTAGAAATGAATTCAAATAGCAATAGAAATCAGTCACGATGTTGTGAATAAGTAACAGTATAATCAAAAAACTTCTAAATGATTTTAGTTGGCAGTTTATGTAAGGTAATGGGAGATATTATTATTTTCCCTTATGTAGGTTAATCGAGTTGAGGAACAATCATTAACAAAAGAAAACTAACAAGGAGTCTGGGTGTAAAAGAATAACGAGTTATCCAGGAACCTTGATGATGAAATCCTCAAATTAGAAATATCAGCACATATGTGAAAGCATACAATGAGTTTGAGAACCAAACACGTATACACTTAACAGGAACCACAGAGGGACAAACTGGATTATCACTAGGTTTAGGCCTCAAACATGAATGATTAAATCACAATTTTAAGGTAGTGCACTAATCCTGTCTCTAACCACACAAGAAAAAAATAACAAATCCCAATACTTACCAATGACAAAAATTCATCCCAAGAATAAATTGCCACGCCATATTTTTCGACTTCTTCCTTCTGCTGAGAAGTAACTTTCCCAAAGCTCACAATTGCTGAAATTCAGCAGTTGATTCATTATTGTCATTAAGAACAATATACAATAATCAAAAGTAAATCTAATTCCAGAGATACTTACTTTTCAAGTACTGTGATGCACTGGGAAATGTTTTTAAAAGCTGCAAACCCAAAGGTAAATATTAGCACAAGTTACATGTTTTCAGACCCGGTCACTTTATTGAACATCTACACTAATGTTTCCACCAAGTTCACAGATAAAGGACTAAACTAGCATCCTAGTATGACTAGAAAGTGAGAGCTGAAGAATCAGAGATATATATTCAAAACAACTATTATTCTCCAAGATTTGATGTGTATAAGGAAAAAGTTGACAAACTTCACAATACATATATGAATAACTCAAAGAAGTTCTATTAATTGTGATTTAACAATTATACCTCCGAAATTTTTTTCTCTTCTACAAAAGCTAGTGCAACTTCAGCATGGCATATGATGAATTCGATGGCCCCAGCACCTGAACCAGCCAAAGATGAAGAATCAAGTCCCACGAATATTTATTTGCCAGGACTTGACAAACTCATACAGCACATGGCAAAGTCTATAAGCTTGTGAACTGTTTCTCTGTAGAGACACGCAGTGAACGACATAAATGAATGTCAAAGGGGGGAAGATACTTACCTAAGGTGTCATATAACGGGACACAATAGAGTCCATGGGCATTACAAGCCTGCATCAATGTTGTATAATTTTAATATAAACCAGAAAAGTTATTTCAGATGTTGTAAATATAGGGACTTTCCAAGTTTCTTCCTTATGAGATTTAATCAACGAAATGCTTAGAATCTGAATCACAATTAAGACTGGGAACACACAGGTGAACACTCACTTGCATGTGTGCGCTCACAAGTACAGTATAAAAAAGACGCATACAGAGGAAGAAAGATTGAATAAAATTGTTGAAGTACCTCCATACTCATAATCCACTCAGCGCTATTAGCACCATAAATTCCACATCGTCCTCCCTGAGCATATAAAATGTTGGCAATAATTAACAGACAACAAATTGCACCACGTTTTGTCAATATAAAGCAAGTTAGAACTTAGATTATACTATTCTCTGAACATGAATCAAGGTAACTCATCTCGTAGGTCCTAACAAACTTGGACGAATATTTAACAAGTGACACACTTCAACGGACTCAAGATTTGAGATGTTCTTGTCTCGGTTAAAAGATAAATATTGACAGCAAAAATAAAGTTCCAAAGCAAGTTAATCCACTTACTTCCTCAACGCCACAACAGCGGATGGCATTACCAACTTTCAGCACTATGTCATATACTTCTTTGTATGTCATCCATGAGTATTTACCCGGCTTTGAGGCAGAAAAACAAGGATTAGCCAAACATTCGAGAAAAGGAAAGAAACTAGAGAAGAAACAATCAGAATAGTTGTTGAATAGACATGTATGCATGAATTGCTAACTAATACATAATAACATACCTTCCCATCGACAATCTCACGACGGCCAAGCATTCGGTTATTGGGATATTTTTCCACTGATAAGCTGTTAAAAGAAGGGTTTGGTTCAGTATTAATCAGCATCAAAGGTATCTAAATTCAAGAAGATGATCCACTATGCAGGAAGCATAGGCACTTTCCTGGAGCTGGAGTATCCATGTTAGACACAGACAACAATAAACGTGTATCAGATCCATGAGGATTGAGGACCATTTCAGACATTTTTGTTTTTGTTCTCATCTTCTATACAGATGACACTTTTGTCATCCCTGCTGAGCTTACCACTTAGAGTTATGACCAGAGACTTGCAATGTACTTTTTCCAAATTTATCAACCTTTATAATTTTTTTAACTTATCCTCTTATTCTACCCGAAACCATCAAATCCAAGTTCTCAATTATGAAACCTCTTGGCATAAATTTTACTTGATATTTGTAAATCAGCCTAAAGTAGTATATTTAGAGGTGTGTCGTGAAATGCAACAATTTCTGAGTGTGTCTAATGCTAGTATAGTGGGAAAATTCCGTCCGCTTGCTCATATGAGCCCTTCCCAGTCCAATTCTTATCTAATAATAGCCTATCAAGTCAACTACATGATTAGAGAAAAACTCGGAGCTCTTCTTCAGGCTCCTGCATCCTCCTATTACTAAGAAAACTCTCCAGATACATATAGGTACAAAGTACAAACTATGGGCAACCATGCATGACATGAATTGTGTAGAAAACGCCTTTATGTTTTATATGTATTAATTAAAAAAAAGGAAGGAACAAAAAATAACGGACTCCATCCCCCTGATTCCTTGAATTCTTAGCTTTCCCTCTCTTACTCGAAAAAGAAAAAAAAAAAAAAAAAAAAGAAAAAAAACAAGGGACGACAACTTCGATGTTACACCTTCTACTGAGATCTGATAAGACTGCACTAATAAGTAATAAAAACTCCATCCGCTGTCAAAGAACAATGTTTAGATACTCTCATGAGAACCAAACCGAGACCTCTCTCTGAACGCTTAACTAGCAGCAGACACGTAGACTTCCACTCTCAAACCAAACATAAAATCCACAAAAAATAAAATTCAGGATTTCAAAACACCAAACATCAACTACTTCTCAATGAAGACTTATGTAAACAACAACATCAATTTAACAGTTAGCATAAACAATCTCCTAATCCTTCAAACAATAAGAAAAACGCTAAAGCAAAAGAGAATCATACCGGAATATATCCCAACAGCAATCCAGGCCAGGAATCGGCGGCGGAAAACCATCCTTAGCAAAAATGCTTCTGTAAACCGGTCCGATCGAAGGCTTTCCATCCTTGGCAGGCTTGCAAGGTTCCACTTCGACGATATACCTCTGCTTCGCCATATCCAAAGCTTCTCAAAATCCAATCTCTCTCACAAGACCAATGTGAATATATGTAAATGAGAGCGTGTATAGACGGCAGTTATACACACAGAAGAATTAATAAGCCTTCTTCCGTGGACTATTAGCTACAGGGTGGGTGGGGGTAGGGTGCGTACAGATGTGAATGGCTAGTAACACTGTTTTGACTTGTACACAAATACCAGGGGAGGACAGGAGAGAGAAAATAAGAGAGGACAGGAAAGCAGGACAGTTTAGAGCTAAACGGGGGTTGAAATGAATTCAATCACTTGGGTCTAATTTGTTTTTTTTTTTTTTAAACATACGCACATAATTCTATTTAATCATGGAAAGGAATAATGGAAAGGAATCAAATTCAATCTTCATACTTTGAGTAATATTTAATGGTACTTGAACCAAACCTCAATGATTAACTTGGGTCTAATTTGGTTTCAATATTTCAAATGTCTCTTTTTTTTTTTATAATAAAAATGTCTTTTTCTAACTCCTACTTAAATATTATTTTTAGTATCTTTTTTGCAAAATGCAAATATAGAAATTCAATCATTTAGGAGCAATATTGAATATACAATCTGAAACATTTATAGCTATTTATTTAAATCATTACCTCAATGAAATTATTTTCATCATTATTTACTAAAGTCTACCAAGAAAATAATTATTTACAAAAAGTTATAACAACATAAATTTGACTATTTAATACCACCAGATAGATCAACATAGAAATTTAATCATTCTGAGCAATGTAGAAATTTGTTATTAATGGTCATTTATTTCAATCATTATTTTACTAAATAACAATATGAGTTTTTTTTTTCTATGTAATACCACTACTTAAATAAAAAAATTATTTTAACAGGTCCAAAAATAAAATAAAACAAACAATATCAAGTCATAAATAAAGTAATAGTTACCAAATTATATATTTTGATATGATTAGTAATAAAATTAAACTTAATATATCAAGTCATATCAAATAAGAAATTATTGAAGATAAAATCCAAATACTTGAATCATTTCGAAAATGAATATCAAATTTTATAATGGCATGTGATAGTTCCAAGGCATTTCTGACCCTTTTCTCTTGATGCACATAGGTGATTTCTTTTCTGTTTTTATTTTTTTTATCAATTGAATGTTACTTATGTCTTAGTCGGCATGTGCATATCTGGATAAGTTATATGTCATGCATGTGCAAATTTATTTAATTTTTTTCTTGATTACGATAGTTGGTATAAAATTACTATTGATGGTTAATGTCTTAATTGTCTTAATTACTATTGATGGTTGATGGTTAATGTCTTAATTGTTTAACCCAAGAGACAGAACAGAAATACTTATGATCTGAAATGAACTTATTTGTAAAATAAAAAACCAATAACTGTGTCAAAGAGGTATTTTCGTCTAATGGAAAGAAAAAGGAAGTCTGAGTAATTTTCCATAATAAAAGGATCTAAATGTAAATAGACTAAGTGTTTCTCAAAATTAAAAGTCATGACTTGGTAGTTGGGCATGAAACCGTACGTTTATATGAGCTTCTTCTCAACTTCTGGAACTTTTGATTTCACATCTCATTTTGTCAAACTTAATTCTATGGAGGAGTTTCCTTCAAGGTTCAAGCATATGGCCACGTTATGGCTGACCACATCACATTTTTCCTTATCCTTTATTCCTTCTAATTTGGTCATTCTTTTTTTTAATGTGTATAAAATAATCATATAACTTGTTAACATTCAATAGTTGAAAGGTCGCTTCATTTTATTACAAATTAAATTATGTTTTCATTTTTTTAAAGATATTGCTTACAAGATTTTGATGTAGACATAAATCAGTCCAACAAGAATATAACAAAGAATTAGTATCCTCAAGTTAGAGGATAGATTTTGAATAAGTCACATTATCTTAAATTATTGTGTAAATTTTGAATTGAGTTGGTCAAAAATAATATTGGCTTCAATGTGTCAAAGGAAGAAACCTTTGATTTAACGTCAAAGTAGGAGCTAGAAGCCTTTCTAGTTTTGTTTTATGAGCATTACATTCAGACTTTTTAGGCTTTATTTGATTAAATAAATTAATAAATATCCACCAAATTATTATTTTCGTTGTCATTATCTGGCAAGGAGTAATCAATATCATATTTTTAGCCCAATTATGTAGATTCGGAATCAGTGAGTACGCTATAATATAATGTTGTCAATTACTAAGCATTGTTAAATTGTTTATACTACCACATAGAGTTTTTAAATGGAGTTGGTTGAAACTTGAAATACTAAACTGCATGTTAAATGGTATTATATTCTATGTTTAATGTTTATTTTAACACTTAAAACTCGCTGCATATAAAAATATTTCTATTGCAAGTTAGAAAAAGCTCATTTTATGTATAAGATTTTTTTTGGGTTTGGTTTACAGACCTTTTTTTCCGTTCAGGTATTATAAAAAATTAATTGAGAGCGACCCTCTTAATCCAGTTACACAATTCACAAGAGATTAAGATTATGTAAAAATTATTACATGTCGCAAAGACATGTTTCCACAATATTAGAGATAAGAGTTTTATTCTATGAAACACGGACACGGATACGACACGACACGGATACGGCGACATGGATTTTTTTAATATTTTATACTAGAAAAGTGTTCAACACGAGTATCCGACACAGTATCTTACACAACATGACACAGCAAGGTATGATTTTTAGGAGCGTTCATGCATCATATATTTTATTTCTTCCTTTTAGATATCATTTAGGAATAAAAAGATAATTCTTTTGTGTAGAAAACAATACTCGAGATAAATTAAAAGAGTCGTTTCCTTGGAAAACAAACTAAAGCTTAATTAGCTCCAAGTCTTAACGCCTTGGTACACACATATAGAGTGGTCTTAGCATCTATATACTGTGAATAAATACAACAGAAACCCGTGATAAAGACGAAAATGACCTATTGGGACTTTAGGAGAACTCATATCTTATGGATGATTGTAATTTAAATTGCAAAACGTCTTAAAACTATACATAAAGTTTGGACTTTTGATGACAAATAACAACTAAAAAGCAATATTTACCTACACTTCTCCTTCCTGTCCATGTATCACGATCTTTGGAAAGGACCTCTTTTTCCCTTTCCAGTAGTCTTTGATTTAGCTTTAAAAAAAGCCAATCTTTTAATATGTCTAAACTAACACTATTTTCGGTATCAAACTTTTAAAACGGTATTTTGGTAGAAAAGTTATAGAGTTGTTGGTTAGATCTTCTCACGTAATTTTGTTGTGTTGTGCAAAACTTTTTGTAGGACCAAAACATCATTTTGGTATTAGATTGTAAGTTTATACGTGCAGGACTACTATAAATTTACGGAAAAAGATATTAAAATATTAAAATCATCATCTATATAACTTATGATGCACAGACACTTCTACCTTACTGTATCGTGTCTGACAACCGTGCATGACACTTTACCATATCTGGCAGCCTTGCATGACACTTTTCTAATATAAAATGTCAAAAATAACCCCATGTCGCCATGTTCTTGTCTTATAGTATCCGTATCGTTGTGTCCGTATTCGTGTTTCATAGTATACAATCAATCAATTTTAAGAACTTCAGGAAAAAAATATAATCCAAGATTTAAGGACTCGCTAGTGAAAGTCTGCCGCCGTCCTCAAATCCAACGTTAAAGTTTGTGTCCCAACACTTCTGTTCCGAATAAAACTCCTGCATTATAACATTCTAATAGCATAGTTTCACGCTAAAGGCCCAAGTGAAGAACACCAAAATCTGGTAGTTGACAAGTTATCAATCCTTGCGTAGAGATTAATAATCGTTAATGTCGTAGGACGACTAACACAAACATTGCAGAGAATAATGCATCCAAGCTAACTGTAAATCAACCTTATACAATCACACAAACACTTCTATTATTAGTCCAAAACCTGACTTTTTCAATCAGCAACAAAATGGAGATACAATAATCAATACTCAATCGAGTTAGCAAATGAAGAAAATGTATTGTATGATCGTATCAGATATACTAAGCATTCTTGACAGAGCTAACAAATTCTTCACTTCTCAGATTAGCAGCTGAAAACATCAAGATGTTGTGTCCTACCCCCTACCCCATCCCACCCCACCCCCCCCCCCCACCCCCCCCCCCCCCCCCAAAAAAAAAACAGTAAATTAACTCTGATACAAAATTCCATTATACAATGGGATTATTCATTAGCCCAATACAAATATTCAATTTAGTAATATCTTTTTCACTTAATATTACCTTTTATATTACCTCTTCTTTCCTTTCTTCCTTCCCTTGACTTCTTTCTCTAAGCTCTTTATCCGTTGATTAAGAACAGAAGAAGAGGCTATTCTTTGATTTGTAGGCTTCGATGATGGTTCGGTGGGTGATGATAAAGACTGCTGTTGTACTTGTTGCGCTACTGCATACTTCTTTAGTGCTTCGAAAAATGAGAAGGCGGGTTTCTGCTCAGTTGAAGGTGGCGGCATGGGTATAATTGGTATTCCCAACATTTTCTTAACCTCAGGTTTTTTTATCACTGAAAATATAGAATCATAATGTCAGAAATAGTAGCAAAAAGAAGAAAAAACAATATGGGATGGACAATTAACAAGACCTACCTAATCCATATGCGAGTGAAAACAAGTTCGAGGTCATCCAGTAACAGAATATGGCCTGTAGATAAAATTCAGTCAATTTATTGATTGCAATTGAACTGAATAAAACATTATTTAATAATTCAAAATTGAATTATATGTACCTTTGGAAAACTTGCAGTTAAAGGGATTGTGAGTGCAGCAAATGCTCTTGAGACATTCTTGATGGTACCGGCAGTTGGATTGCCTTCCAATCCTTCTTGGGCATTGCACTTGAAAGGGAATGTTTTTTTTCTCAATATTTAAGCAAGTTCAAAATTATGATTCTAATAGATACTACTAAGAAACAAATCAGAAGCACGCCATTTCATTCATAAACTTTGTTTTACTGACTACTAATTGACTATTTCTTCATTATGAAACCGTGTAATTAAGTGCTGTAATTGGAAATTTCTGATTATAATTGCTTAACAGTTAACTTGTATCCATTTACCTCGGATTAGACTTAAATGTGCCAATTTTGTGTTACTCAAGGTTGGTCCTTATTGGTTACGGAAAAACTGGATAAATCCATTGCTTTTTGTATAGTAGTTTTAAATATATAGATTAGATAAACCAAATTAAATTAAGTTAAAAAGAAAAACCCAATGAATTTCATATTAAAACAAACTTGAGGAAGTTCTTTTTGTGGATGATGTATTCTATGCAATGCAACCACACAACAACAAATTATTTAAAATAATTTAATTTGTCATTATTGACAACAACATCAATATGATAATATGTATTCTAGGTTCAATTGACTTAATATCAGTTTAAAACATCAATAAGACTTGGTTACGGTATCATGCTACAGAAGTTGGTTTTCATAAACATACAAAACAGAGGAATAGAAAAAGTAGCTAACCTCTACTGTGATCCAAAATGTCAAAGCCGTCAAAACAGGGAAAATATACATGGCATCTGGAGTTGTCAAATCGGTAAACCAAAGTATTCCGCCCTCTTTAAAAGATGGGACCTTTTCTGCCATGTTAGTAATCTGCATATAAAATTGATGAGGTGAAAATGTCAAATAGTGAAAACATATAGATGAAATAATAACAGCTAGAAAAAGAGAAATTAGATGTAGAGGAGAATTGATCTATAATGGGAAAGCAATCTTACAGCAAAGAAGAAACTGCAGAAAACGGGGCCTGAAATTAGAATTCCCTTCATAGGGGTAAATGGAGTAACACCATATCTGCAACACCAAGATGCAAATATTTGTCAATAGCCCTAGCAGACACATAATCACAATATGTATGCTTTATCTATTGTTGGTGGAGATTTTGTGTCTGTGTGTGTAGTTTAGTCCTTCTTTACCTCCAAGCTATCATTGAGGTACAAATTATTTATATATTTTTTGATACTTAAGGAAAAACAGATTTCCTTAAGATTGAGTTTCTTTGATCAGCTCTTCTATATAGTTTATTTAAGCTAAAGAAAATATAAGGATCCTCATTTATCTGTAAGGGAAACTGGATCGTAAAATGTTTACAATAATGGTACACTCGATTATTAAGGAGATAAAAGTTACATACTCTTTGAATAGTTTTTTCATTTGCGCCTGACCTTCAGCAACTGCAGCGGGGCTCATGTCCTGTCAAACCATCATGGTTATACATATTAAAGGTTATGATAGAAGGATATTGGCAACAAGATACTACTTTCTGCATAAGCTAGAAGGATTCCAGTCAATCAAAACTATAAGTGGAAAATAGTCAGAAGAACATACCCTATTTTGCATATCTTCTTTAATTGCCTCCAACTGTGGTCTTAGAAGCTGCACAAAATTTAGAAATCACATAAATTTGATTCTACTTCCAGATTAACTGTCAATATCACGACACAAATGACGTGATATTTCGAACTAGGATATTTGAGATCATTAATTTTTTTGGCCTGGGAAAACTTAAATTTATTATAGAAATTGGTGAAACCTAATGTCACAAGGTGATCAGAAAACCCCAAAAATGCAAAGGAGAAGGAGTATACACAACTTACAGTAAATTTAGAAGTGGCTTTCAGTTGATTTACAAGAAGAGGAAGCTGGAGTAAACGAATCACAATTGTTGTCAAAGCAATTGCTGCACACCTAAATCAAAATTCCACAAATTATCACTTTGCCAATCCTTAAGAATTTTAGCTACAAAACATTGCTAACCAAACCCAGCCAAATTAAACACACATCTCAAAATTGTGGCAGTACCTTAAAGATATCTCTTTACACTACAGATAAATGAATACACAAACTATCCATAAAGATTTATAATGTTATACTTGAAGCTATGGCATACACACACACTTTTACAATTTCGATTCGAATAAAAAAGCAGGCACTCAAAATATCCATTTTTCATCAAGTTTCTAACCAGCAAAGCGTTCCATGAAACAAAATTTTATCTCATCTAACCCTGCTACTGATTCCATAGCCAATCCATTAATTTCCAAAAAAAGAAAAGACACCATAAACCATCAACAAAGTGAAACTGTGCCTGAATCTTTAAAATAAACAATTATGTCCATACCAAGGTAATCCTATCGAACTATGTATATAATCAATCAAGTACTGGAGGGCTGCCACCGGAAAGAACGAATCTGCTGCTGCAATCGTCACCTCACTCACCACCGGTGCCACCTGTCCAGCCACTTCTGCGGCCTTATCTCCAAACACATCCACCACATCATTCAAAATCTCAATCTTATCCGCCGCCGCCCCTTCTCCAACATTTCCACTAGAAAAATTCCGAGCTGAAAACGGCGGACAACCCGCTGGAATAGCAAATCTCCTATCTTGAAACAAATTTCTCGAACCATTGTAAGTGCTGAAATTATTTCCCGTCCCGAAGAACCGGTGCTGGAAATAATTAGGGATTTGAGATTTCGTAGAATTGGGATTTGTATATAATTCTTCACGATCGTTGTCTTTGCTAATAATATGCGAATATGAAGGAGCTACTCGCTGTTGCTGTTCATAAAAAAGCTTCGCCCTAGCAGCGATGCCCCGTCTATACGCCATTAATTACTTCTCCTACAAGAAATAGTAAAAACATACACAAACGCCAGTGAATAAGAGAAAAATTGAATCCTTAACAAGCGTTTCTCAAAAGAATTTTGGATCTCTGACAAAAGATTTGATTTTCAATGAAATAAGATAGAAATCTTACGATGTAATTCTGATTGGCAAAGCGAAGCAGGGTTTTTGTGGGGTTTAGGAGTTTTGAGGTGAGATTTACTGACATTTGTGTGTCCTGATCCAAGCGTTCAGGCCATTCGGAGGTACATTTGTTTTCTTTGTTTTTTCCGTGTCCAAGGGCTTACGGCTGGTTGCATCAGCTTTAGAACTAAAAACGTCTTTCTGCTGTGAGGCATAAGGCATTGGACGTTGTCTGTCAGTCTAGCGATTTTAAAACGTCTTTTTTCACGGCGCGGAAACGACATCGCATTTGGCCCTGTTTCTGTGGTGTTTATTTTGATAATCTGAATTCTGAATTTCTGGGGCCCAAGACATGCACAAAATTAGACATTAGTACAAAAATATATATTCATGGAACAAATTTTCTTTTTTTAGGTTAAACTGAAGCTATTGGTCCTATTAAAGATTTAACTAGGCCCAATAGCTCCCAGCCTTAAATTATTATTGTGGATCTAGTTATGAAGATGCTGGCCCAATAAGCCCATGCTTTACTTTATGAGATAGGAACGTACAATTAGCCGGCCGAACATTATAAGCTCACTTTAATGGGCTAGGAAGAAATAACTAGAGAAAGAATTATTACTTTTTAGTATTGCTGCATCCTGTCTCAGTATGTTTAGCTATGTTTCCAAACGTTTTTGTTTTTAGAGAAAGTAAAGTTGTGAAATTTTAAAAGTTAAAGTAGTAAAAGTGAAAAGTATTTTGAGAAAAAAAATAGTGAAAAGTTAAACAGTAATTTAGTGGTTGGAAGAGAAATTTGATTTTTTTAACAAAAGTAACATAAAAGCCAAAAAATGATGTTTGAGTGTTTCTAATTCTAGTTTATTTGTCCTTAAAATAAGCACAAATTGATTTTCATAACACTCCCAAAATGCTATAAGAAAAGAAAAGGAAAGCACAAATTTCAGTAGGTACGAAGTACACTATCAAAGTAATAAATGTAATTCAGTCGCTTCAATTAATGTATCGGCAACTCACGTGAATAACTAAATAAATCGTTTGATTCATATATTTATTTTCTGACTAAATGTGTTTCCATCTCTATTATAATCATATACAAAATTGTACAAAGAATTCCAATTCCAATTTCAAGTGCAAATTAATAAAATCTACGTAATTTTTATTCCTTTTAATGTCGTCCCATTCTCGTGGACGACGACGCAGACGAAGATAACGACAACGACGAAAATGGAGAGGCTAATGAGCTCTCAGGCGAATTCCTACACAAAGGGCAACTGCCATTAAGCTTCAGCCACTCATCTATACAATCTGCATGAAAAAAGTGATTGCATTCTGGAATACTCCGTAGTGTCTCTTTAGGCTCGTATTCCGACAGGCAAATTGGACAAGTCCCGTCATCAGCCGGCTTCGGGAGGCGGCGGCTGTCCCCTAGCACCACCGTGGGGTATGACTCTATGGTTGGCTGGTCTAGGCCGCTGGCGGACCTGATGGTAGGCCGGTGGTCGAACGTGGTGGTGGGAAGGGAGGAGTTGAGGCGGCGACGGAGGCTGAAAGCCCTAATCATGCCACAAGCGTAACAAATGAGACCGATGATGCATACCAGTGCTGGTATTCCGACTCCTATTATAATGCCGTATTTGGCACTTCTTGGAAGACCTGTAAAAGAAGTATCACAATGTTACTTTTTGGTTTTGTAGAAATTAGTAACTTATTACAACATTGTTGGTATTGATCAAATACAAAGAAATTAATATGCATGTAATCAATATAATTAAGTTAATATATAACTAGAACAACAATTATATATAATTTGGAGACCAGAATTGGATTTAGAAGATGTTTTTTTTTTTTTGCCTGATTCAGATGATACAACACTTGAAAAAGTATGAAATTCAATATATATCTTTGTATAATGAATTATCTTATTATTATTAATGGATGAATATATATGGCTTTTATTTGATATTCTATTTAGATAGTTCAATTATACTACCCAAGTGACCGTCCCACCCAAAAAAGAATAAGAAAAAAAGTGTTTTCTACTTTAACAGAAAGGAAAAGTAGAACTAGTAGCTAGTCAAAGTGAGATCAAAGAGTGGGACATAAGCTACATTAGATTTATATAAGTACCTTAAAAGACTTATTGGAAGAAAAGTGAAAAAAGTGGCCAACGTAGAATAAACTTATTCCGAATTACTGCTGCTGCTTTTGCCTTTTCTTTCTCCATTAAAAGTGACATGAATTATTTTTCATCTTCTAATATTTGACATGTTCAAAAGAATTATTCAACGCCAGCTGGGCCCTGGGCTACTACTCTTCCTATTGATCCACCAAACAGCTCCTCCAGTAGTTCAATTTGGTGACGACCTAGCTAGAACTCCCATTCATAAGCTGACAGACAGTTCTAAAAGATTAAAAAATTATTCTATTCATTATCTACATTCAACATATATGTAATAATAAAGTATACAAATATTTTTCTTGATACGACATTTAATACTATATTTATTATAATAATTATAAATTAAATATTGATTGCATTGTTGCCATCATATAGTATAGGAGGCGCTCCAACCGACTAATTAAAAATTAAAATATCTATCACGGAGTCGTGTGGTGGGTATTCATTCGCGTCACTTGTACAACATACACAGATCATTAAACTAGAACCAAAAGTCCTCTTAATTATTTCTAAGAATCCTCTTTTTTTTTTTTTCAAGCTAAGCCAAAAGTCCCCTTAATTTCTAAGAAAATGACTCGGATGAATATCATCTTCAATTCTGGTCCCTAACTAATTCATGTTTCCCCATACTTGAGTTGATTTTTAAAATCTCTAAAAATCAGCTTGCTGTAATAAAAAACTCTCCAGTTTATGAAATCTTTCCATTCCGCCCAACCTAATTACATGAACATTTTATTTTTTCTAATTAAATAAGTTTGTTTTATTCATATTTGTCTAAACATGCATTGAAACTTTGCATCATCTTCGTACCGCGGTACCGCCAAACAAAGCGCTACCCGCTTGCTGGATGACTTCACAGAGCATTCGGTTCAAGACGTACATTATATAATTAGCAAAGACTCGAACACATATAAAAAAAAACATATACAATTTATGCACTAATTAGCATATTTAGGGATGAAGCAATGAGAGGGGCGATCACCCCCTAAATTTTGGTTAACCTGTTTTTGTAATCTTTTATAGTTTTAAATAAATAAGATTGGTAAATTTTCGCCATTTCTATCCAAAGTCTTGATTCCGCCCGCCCCTGGATCGTATAACACTTGTCTACGTAATTAACACACTAGAACTTCCCAATTTCTTGTCAAGTAAGAGTTCCTTCTGTTTAAGTTCAGGTAAATATATAAGTTCCTGTTAAAGTTGATAAAAAAAACAAAACAAAAATTGAACTAACCTGATCTAGAAGGCCTGGAGCAACCAATTTCGTTTCCCGAATCACCCTTGTACCTGCAAATCCCACCCTGATTTTCACAGCTCCCGCACGCCGGCTCACTCCAAACCAGCTCCAAATCCTCCCTCAAATCCATCGCCGACCAATAATACTGCGACAGTGACCACTGCAACGGAACCATAACCGTGGCAAACTGCCGACACGTAGGCAGCACCCGAGCCGACGGATAACGACCCGAATTCGTAGCAAGAATCGTATAATTTCCCCCACTAAGACAAAACAACGGCATATAATGCGTCCCCGTATAGTCCATATAATCCGAAGAGCAGTTCAAGAAAGTATAATTCCTCATATAAGCTCCGCGGAAGGGAGAACCCGATAGCGTGAAGTTCAGGATCCGACCCGGGAGACACGAATCAGGGTCGTTGATAAAAAGTGCTTGCGCTGTGTAATCGATGTGGTCCACCACGAATTCGCCGGATTGTGGAATGTTGATGATCGTCTCGTTCATGTCGTTGCAGCGAAGATCGAAACCCGGATACCCGCACCGGTTCGGTTGCCGGCCTTTTAACCGGAAAGGGAACCGGATTTGTGGACCGAGAGCGGCGTTACACGAATCGGGTTTACATCTCTGGGCCGATTGAACTGGAGTTGTGAAGAAAGTGAAGACGGAAGAGAAGAGAATTAGTAGGACAAGTGCTGCTGTGATTTTCATTTTGGTCTCTTTTTCTGACAGAAAACTGAAAACTCAGTTATGTTTTTGTCGGAAATACATCTGTCCTGAAAACCGAAATTGAGATTAGGGGCGGGGTTTAGGATGGGGCATTTTGTTTGAAATTAGAAGTGATTTTAGCATAAGGTTTTGAAAAGTGAGTGGCGTATATATGTGTTTGTTGATCAGGAGTCAGGAGAAATTGTTTGGAGGAAATTATAAAATAGTAGCGTTGAGGAGAAAAATTTGGTCGCATCCTGCTAATTGCTAGTCTGGATCCTCTAGATTATTGGAATTATTGACAAAAAAGTACTTAAGGATATTAAAATTGCAATCAATTAGTTTGAATTTGTTCTCCCTTTTCAAGTCGTGGCCTATTAATTAAACTAAGATAAATATATATTTTGATATATATAACTTCTTTTTTTACAAGTTTTTTTCAAAAATCTTCAATTCAATTATATCATAATTAAAATTTTGAATTCGAACTCTAAAATTTATTTAAGAGCTAGCTTTAGTACCAACTAACCTTAGGTACATATAACTTTTGTGAAAATCCTTTTGTTTATAAAACAAAAACTTTCACTTCAACCTTTATCCTTATCATTGTTTTGAAACCATTTCGGTAATAAAACAAATACTTGTCACTTCATGTGTGTATAATTGATGTAAATTATTTAAAATATTTCTTTGATATAAATAATCAACTTTTTATTTTTAGCCGAGTTCGTTAGGAATAATTTGTGAGGGCAATTTACATTCACTACTCCTGAGGTTTGGTACAATATCTAATTAGTCCATTTTGTTTCATCAATTACAAAAAGTTCCTTCGAAAGTTCATTATTCATGTAAATTTTGTGAAAATGTGACAAATAAAGGCTTTGGTCGACTTCGATTAATGAGGCTTTAACCTACATCGATTCTTACACCAATGGACTGCAGGAAACAAGACGCTTCAGCTGGTTGTCTGAACATAACCAAAATCCAATTAAGATGTTAACAAGAATTATGGAACTTAAGAAGTATTTTTGTAATTTTTAAAATAAGACGGACTAATTTGTAACTTAATTAACCAAACCTGAAGGGGGTAGATATAACTCTCCCTAATTATGATACATACGTTAAGGTTTTGTCACATTATTATATCCTTAATTAATTGCTCCATAAATAGGAAGGAAAATTCTAAGAAAAATTTAAATTAATACATAAACAATATATTTTTAGTGAAGATTAAACTACACAGTAGTGATGAAACCTACAATTTACTCATATGCATGACTTAATTCAAAATTTTGTTCTTAAATTATAATTATTCGTGTTTGAGTCGAGAATTGAACCATTATTATATAATTAATATGTAAAATTCTCTCTATCAAATAATTAATTTTTTTGGAATAATAATAATAATAATAATTGCCCTTTTCTAATAGACTCAAAATTCAAAGACTTGGTTGGAGTTCAAAATTGAGTGAATGTATAAAATTCAAAACTGTCTGTCTTATCCATGGCATCCCAAATATCTGGTGAAGATCTAAAAACAGTACTATTTCAAGTGATTAACGGAAAATCAAATCAAATCAGTTATATTACAAGTGGCAATGTTTTACATTACATCAAATTAGCTAAGCAGTAGGAAAAGACTGGCATAATTTGTGGTGTACTGCGTATACTATTTGCAAACGTTTCAGTGGGAGAATGGGGAATGAGAAAAGTTCGAGAAGTTAGGACCCAAATTTCATGCTTTATTTCCTTGTGTTGACCATTAATTGATTCTTTCTAAAAATCTTAATTATTTCTTCTGAATTGAATTAATGAGTACGTGTATGTATTATCAGCTAGCTAGACCCATTCAAATTAATTTCGGTCCAGTCAATCTTAAGTCCTTTTAAAGTACGTAGTACCTTTTGGATTTGTTGGAACAATAGACAAATTTGGTATGATCTTGCGACTTGCAAGTATTGAAAATTTACACGTACACACGTAAGTATGCTTAACCTAGCCTGCTTGTCAATATATCATTATTTCGATAGAAGGCTTTTAATTAACTGATAAACATGAAACTATATATCCAATTATTATTTTTTTGATTTTCTAATTAATTTCTTTTTACACAATAAGGAAATAATTAGGTGGGACATTGAAATAGTATATATTTAAGTTGAAAGTACTGCACGCAGCTGGATCCAGTACTGTTTTCATGCAGTCATGAGTCTACGAAAATATTGAGATGATCATGTCTGATTTTTGGGCGTTCTATTGTCAATTCCGTTGCCAAACGAACATTGAGTACTAATTCCATAATTATTTTTTTTATCACATTGATCTGCTCTGAAAGTAACTGGGAATATTTTATGCTGGTTAGGGCCAGCTGACCAGCTCTATTAATTTCCAAAACTTCTACCAAATACGATGGAGCTATAGCATGCAAACACAATAAAAGTTGCATGAAAAGAACACACTAACTAACTAAAATCCTTAAAACATATATATATTATAAAATCAATTAAACAAGTTTAATTACATCATAATACCTGGCCTAGATAAGAAATTAAAAGCAAAAATAAATAGAAGAAATTACTTACCCGGCCGAACAAAAATTGTAGATGAAATCGTACAAGAATCTGATTTAGGGCTCATTTTTTTCAGCTCAATAAGAGCTGGTATTTAGATTAATTTTTTTTTAAAAAGAATTAATCGTCTAAGAAAGAGTTTTAATTAAAGTGATGGGTGCATTCACCATGGTGTTTATATTAACATGAAAAAAAATATAAATTAAAAAAACTTTATTCGTGCAAATTTCTGATTATATATTTTGTACTAATTAATTTATTAATTAATTCCCCATACGGAAATAGCGACATTACCAATTTTTGCACTATTTAAAGATAAATTTCCTATAAGGACAAGAAGTTGGACGGGCTGCTTTTATCAACAATTATTTATCAACCACAAATTATTGTAATTATTTCCCTTTCGTTTTGGGTAAACTATAGTAATTATTTTTCAAACATCCAGGTTCTCATTTTGCTATTGTGTCCGTGAGATAAAAACGCGTTTCCAAACGTCACGCTTTTAGTTCTATCTTAAAAGACAAAGAAATAAAACGAAGTTCTTGCGTCCTATGTAATAATATTTAATTTGATTAATTATGGCATCACTTTGATAAGTATCAAAATATATATTATAATATATTGTCATTCTCATCCTAGTAAGAGGTCGAAAAATAATAGTTGAAAGCTGGCATATATATAGGCAGAACCAATACAAAAAGTGTCCTTGTTAGGATAATTAATAAATTTCCCCTCGAATAAATTATTATAATATTTAATAATAATGTTAGCATCATTCTCTCGATAATCCAGTTTAATAATTTTTCTTTTTTAAGAAAACAGTTCAGATTATTCGAGCGATTCAATGTAACACGTGGCTAAAGAGATGCAAGATGGTCAATAAATTAATATATATATGTATATATGTTGAATTGAAAAATCAAAAGAATCACATCAAATGATAATATATTATTATTTTAAAATTAAAAAATAGTTGTAACACTGGATTAAATACTTTAAAATATATTTCAATACAAAAACAGCTAAACAAGAAAAAGAATTTATTATTATGGATTTAGAATTTTCTGATGTCAAATCGTCAAACACGATTTAGTGGTTGTTATTTTCTTTTTTATTATTTTTTTGATAGGTATAAAATGTTTGACAATATATAACTCATGAACTAATTATGTAGACCTATCTCTATTATTATGAAACCTACACGTTATTGAGCTATTGGATGTTGAAATTTCATTTGCTTCAGTCGTAACTCGTAATAACTGATATAATGAAGAAGTTAACTGGGCTGATTCCTTTTCGTTTGAGTTTGTTCATAGGGAGGTAAATTGTATTGTCTATTCCCTTATTAGGAATGCAGCTTTTGATCGCGTTAGTTCAACTGATATTCCCGAGTTTGTTTGGGGTTTTGTTTCTGCTGATTTAGAGTAATAATAGTTCTTCGTTTCCTTCAAAAGAAAAAAAGAAGTTAACTGGGTCGCTTTTAATAAAATAAACAGAAGTTAACTGGACCGGGGTGGACCATAATATTGGATGTGATCCTAGTTGGGTCTACATCAAGAACTGGGCATTGAATTTCTTCGTGGGCCCTAATCCCAATATAGAGCAATATGAAAAGAGAATGGGTTTGTATTGGGCCTGTACAGTAATACAATCCGAACAACAATTTTTTCCAGCACAATTACATTGGGTACAAGTTATAACATAATGGGAGATATTTTTGATAAATAAAATAAAGGGAGATAAAAGAACAAACCATAACACATTATTATTAGAAGATTTTTCTACTAAGTTATTGTAGAAGATTCTGCTTCCCAAACGGTCAAAATTTATTTGCAACATATATTATATGAAGGAAGTAAGAGGATCTTCTAAAGTTTTACCTAAACTAAATACACTGTCGTCAAAACATCGTTATCAACCTTTTTGGAAAGAGGAAAATAGGAGAACTTTTCATACTATGCCCGATTCTAAAGTTGCAGAAAATGTTGATAAAAAAAATTAGTTACTTGATTACTTATGTAAGATAGCAATGTTTCCAAGAAATTACCATCCCCTTGACTAATCTTTTGTCATATTTCTTACAACCACAAAATCTAAATAGTTTATTTTCATGTTACTATATATTATATGTCTTAACGTTCACTAGGTCATGTATAAGTCATGCTTATGTCATGTTAATTTCTTTTTTCTTTTTTGAACATATGTGATCATCTTATGTTTAATTAGGCAATGTTGTATTAGAGTATATATATGTAATATGTATGGTATACCTTAATCTGGTATCAATTACAATTTCTAATTTTCCATGTGTGACATCATCTTGTGTAACAATTTTCTAAGATTTAATACATATTTCTTTGTCCTAGTGGTGGATTTTTGTTGAAGGTTTTCACTTCAATAATTGAATTTATTGGTTTTGGCCTCATAAATATATGAGGTTTATATATGTGGTTATTGGTTGAGATTATTAATTATATATCAAGAATTTATGAGGTGAAAGTAAGTCTGAATTGTGGACTTAGTGGTGAAAGCGATTTGTTGTGTTGTGGAGTAAAGTCATTAAGTTTTGTGGCTAAGAAGGGACAGTCTGCTGTAGCTCTACAGTATAATTATTGACTAAATTAGGCTTAATAAATGCTCTAAAATGTGAATGTTAGCACCTTGCAGAAAAAAATATATCCAATATATTAACCAAGCGAATCGATTTAAGCATGCTTGCGCTACATAAAAATAATATAATCTTCAAGTTTAAGTTTGGCACATTTCCTAGCTCATTAGTGAATGTTATTAAAGGGAGGGGTAGCGCCATATGCAAAAGGACGAAGATACCTATAAATTATAAAATGACATAATCAAATAGAACTTCTGTATGTTTATTTGTATATAAGAAATTCATATGATTCAAAATTTACTAATGTTTAGCCGTTAAAGTTATATAATTTATTATTTAGGTAAGACCAAAATAGGAAATTCTCAACAAATGAGGTGGATCCAGGTCAGATAAGGGGATAATTGTAACTTAAAATTTCGCCAAGGAAGTTATTTGTAATATTTTATCTAAGAGGGGTGTAGCATGTAATATTTCAAACCTCCTGTGAGTCCAAATGTATTTTTGTCAATTTGAAATTGAAAATTTCCTCACCCCAAAAGCACATCCTTAAACCTTAATCAAAGCCGTCTAACGCTGATGTCTAGATATTGATGGATAATTCTTTTATGACCCGGCTCATATAAGAAATTCTCCATATTGATTTCAGAGGCACATATTGTGCTGTCTACCCAAATGTGAATCTAATGTAAAAAACTAAAAATTGTTTCGATTAAAATGTACTGATATAGTAAGTGAAAGGTCGAATAACTGTCTGGCCTCTCATTGTAATTTTGTCTACTTTATAATTAATAATCTCAACATTTGATGATTAATATTATAATTACTAATGTTTTTCTGTTTTTTTTTTTTTTTTTTTTTTTTGTTGTTGCTAATTTAATAATGATGTGATAACCAATTAATTTACTGAAAAATGACTTGTCTTTGCTGGTCAATTAATTCAGCATTATTTAACCCACAAATTAATCACAATCTTGACTTGACTTAGAGCCTAGAGGTAACTCACTGTAGTCAAATTTGGATTTAGTGCATGTAGCACCTACAGATCTTTATTAATTCTTTACCTAATTAAATTTGCTGTCCCATTAATTAATTAATTAGAATATATATTGTTAGACCATTTCAACCTGTTGTTGCTGCCATAATTTCTCTTATGCATGCATTAGTCTAAAAAGGACTGCACAAAAGTATGAAACATCTTTAATTAATTTCTACCACATAAGATCTCAACAGAGACTAGCTACGTACGTGGACGATATTTCATGAATACTTGTTAATGATTTTACGTAAATGAATATTGTGATCTATTTTTACTGGATTGGTCCTTTTACATATATTTATTAACAGATTATATTGTTTTGCTAAAGGCATAAAATAATTTTTAAACAAATTAAGATTCAATCAAGTATATCAATATGCCCACTACGTACCTTGATGTCATATTGTCATATCGAGTAACATTAATGTCAAAATTAAATTTCACGGAAAGACTAGCTGGACGTGGGACTAATTAATTAACTGTTAAATTGACTTTGAAATAGACAGCAGCGGACGAGTACCATACCAACATGCGTCCCTTCAGTTAATGCGAGTTTTTTTCTTTTTTAAGGAAATGCATGCGAGAGTTTTAACGAATAAATATTGTGATTTGCATAATATTTTTTAGATTTACTTATTAATTAAATGGGTGGCTTTGTTGAAAGAAAAAAAAAAAAAAAAAAAAAGAAACTGATCACTTTGATTGCCACGAAATAGCAGTGGCATTGCTATCCAGTGAATTTATTCGTCCTGTCACCCCGCAGCTTCTAAGACATCCCCCATTAATCACAAGCTAGATATATCTAAATAAATATATAATTGACTATGATATATAATATATTAGTACTATCATGCATAATTATTAAGATTAAAAAAAAAAAACAATATAAATGACCAAGACTCTCAAGTATAGGACAAGAATGTCGTTCAGAAGAAACAAATTTACTTAGTTACACCAAATTGTACGAAAAAACATATTTTTCTTTTGGTAAACAATTATATATATACACACAGAATATATAGAAGCAGAAAATACACATACGGTGGTCTATACGTAGTAACCTGTGATGTATGAATACGATTAAGACGATATAGATAAAACACAACAGTGATACGATGATACAAATTTCTTCCGTTTAATTAATTTGTTTTAATACGTTGTAAATTGTATTAATTAATAATGACCGCTCCCATAAAAACAATTATACATTTTTCCACTTGATGAGACAAGTTTCAAATATATGCATGAAGATGATGATCATGTCAAACAAAGGACAAAACAAATATTAATTTGATCAACTGTATGTCTCATCAGCCCCAAAAATGGTTTAATAGTTAATATCAAATCTATATATGAGCAATGAGCCCACACTCACATGCACTTCTTAACCACTCCTAGCAACCCTACTCAATTATTAGCTACTTCTTATAATAACTTTCTTCCTCACAACACATAAACACCTCCAAATATATTTCCTTCATCCAAACAGCCACTTTATTGGAGCTTATATCAATCTAGTGAAAACCCTAATTATATTTTCCTTCACAACTAACAAAAGAGAAGGAAAAAAGAAGGAAGAAAAATTCTAATTTAGTATGGGAAATTGCATTGAAACATGCAAAAACTGCAGCCCACAAACAGATACATTGAAACCCCATGAAGAATATCAAGAAAAGGTAGGATCTGAAAAAAGTGATGACAACAACAACAAGAACATGAGAATTAAGATTGTGTTAACAAAGGATGAACTGGAATGGCTAATGTCCGAGCTGAAAAATACACAAGGAAAAAGTCTTGAGGATGTGTTGGGAGAGATACAGAGAAGCAGAGAAAAAGCTGCTGCTTGGAAACCATCTTTGGATAGCATAATTGAGATCCCTGAAGTTCCTGAAGGAATGGATAGATAAGCCCTTTTATGCCATTTTTATTTTAAAAGTTGATCTATTTATCTTTTTTGTTTTTATTTTTTCGCCTCTTATTGTCATGTTGTAGCTGTTCTTTTTAATGGCAGTATGGAGATCTAGGAGGCCTTAATCGTAGTTTTGATTGTGGTGGTTTTGTATGTCTTATGGATAAGTGGATGAATTAATGTGGTAGATCAATGTTGGATTTTTCAGCTGCGATATTTTCGTTTCTTGTTCGTTTTTTAAGTTTTAGTTATATATATTTTATTTTTATTTTTATTTTATAGTTGATATCCAAATTCATTTTTTATGGCTAAATTTCTAATACGGTGATGATAATTAGAACTTGATTCGAGGAGGGAAACTATATATAGTAAAATATAGAGTACATTTTAAGTCTTTCAGCCACAGAAAATTCTAGTACATACTCGGTTTGGTTAGATCCCACCAATTACATGATTTTTTTGGTTAGACACTATATGATAAGTGTATTACATTTATTGTATGTAATTGGTCACTTTCTCTAAATATACATCAATCACACGACAAGTATAAAACATTTATTATTCTGTACAGTTATTTAATAGAGCAAGATCCGAGCTAGAATTATTGGATAAGCCACTTGGATTGATGCCTGTCGGTAAGAGGAAACTCAGGGTAATAATAATATAATATTCAACTTTAAGAAGCAAGATATACATATAATCAGGATCATACATTAATGTTCTGACTTGTGAGCATTTTCTATTTCTTTCTTAATTTATTTTTTAGGAAACTTACATCTTTTAGATATTTGATTAATTTAGTTTCCATTGTTGATAAATCTGAAAAATTAAAGAGAAGTATATTTATTGCCTTGTTGAAAATGTAGAATTATTTTCTAGATAAATCCCACTAAACTATTTCAATATATCATTTCAAAACAGTACAAGAAAAAGGCGATTTTATGATTTCCTTAAAATGGGCCTGGCAGACAGTACATCTCAGTGGGCATGACAATAAAGCAAGTTAATAGGCCTAAGTTAACGGCCCGTACTATGTCAAGACCCAATTTATATAATTTCCACGTCCAGAAATTACTTATTGGTTATTACTTATTACCCATGTATTGGTAACTTCCCACAAAGAGAATACATTAAACCCATTGAAAATTTGATTTTTCAATCTTTCACAACTGAATAAGACTTCCAATGCACACTTTGTCCCATCACATGTTTAGAATTTAGCTATTTGGAAACTAGTGTAGTGGCTTTAATTTCCATTTCTTGTAAAGTAATAATTAATTCAACCATATATATCTTGTCAAATATACACACACCAAACATGATCTATGTGGAGAAAGTTTTGTATGGTGTCCAAATGCGGCATGTTCCGTACGGGTACACGATATATAGTACTGACCATGCAATCTCAATTCTCAATTCATAGTAAATACGTAATTTAGTGACATAATTATACAATTAATTTAAAATAAAATATTGTTTTACAAACACCAGCTGGTGTGACATTTTCGTAACCTCCCTTTAGGGCAATTTACATTAATTCTATATCCTTAAAGTTTAAATAGTTAAAGAAAAATTGTGTATTGGGTCAAAGATCCCAAAGGTCTAAATTAGCGATCATGCCTCTGTAAAGCTATGCTAAACATGATTTTGTGCCAACTTGTTCTGTTTGAGGTTTAATTCAGTGGTCTACAATGCAACTGTTAGCTTAATTAGTTTCTACAATCTACAAGTCTTAAGAATCTAACTTACGTACAAGCGAGATCATCAATCTTTTTTTATTCCAATTTTTGTGTTTCATGATTTTCATCACTTTGTATTTTTATTATAATATTAACGTTAAATGATAAATTTTAATTAATGATAAATTAAGAAGAGGCTTTAAAAAAAAAAAAAAAGAACAACACACACATCTTATAACATCCCTCTTGCTATTTCAAAATATATAATTAATATATGAATATATTTCCATATGTTGAAATGATTAACGACACGAAATCAATCATGATTGATCCCATTTAATTCATAATACATTAATTTACTCATCCCATGTAAAAATAATCCCACAATTCATGACAATACAAGTCATTCATCTTTTTTATTGAGAGCAAGTACACAAACTGCATTATTTCCTGGTATTTCTTTGAGATATTGAGAAACATCACTGAATTCAAGTTTCCCACCATCTTTGCACTTTGAAATTAGTTCATCAGCAGCTTCTTTTCTCATCAATATCTTCACTCTTATTATCCCACTACTTTTCTTCTCATTCTCATCATTTTCATATTTCTGAAGCAAAGGGCTCGATTCAAAGCTCACTCTTTTCTTAACCTTCAATGGTACTGATGGCTTCAACTTACTCATCTCTTTTCTGGGCACAATTGTTTCACCCTCATTCAACGATGGGAAGATAGCATAAAGAAAATCCAACATTTTTTTGGTACTTAATTAGTCGGAAAAAAAATCAAGAACTTCTGTAAATTAATGCAGATCGAAAAGCGAGAAATAAAGAAGTGATATAGAGATAAGTGAGGTGGTGAAGCATGCAGTTGATGAATTGTATAATTTATAGGTAAAACATATATATATATATATGCATAAAAATCTATTTCTCTTTTAACAAATTATTAATTAATATTGTGATGATGCATGTAAACCGTTTACTAGTGGTTTGGGCAGATAGTCATGAGAAGTCCCTAATAGAAATGAACCATCCCATGCTGGATATTTATTTAATATATAAACTAATTAACTGGATTTGACCTAAAAACAAGATCTTTAATCTGGCGAGTGAATTGATTTCATTTATTAATATAGCTAGTGTAATAACATTCACCTCACCAAATAATTAATTGAGCATATCAGACCCGTTTTTAGCAACGTTTAATTGCTTGTAATTAAAATATTATAATACTATATATATATATAGTAACTATGTACCATAAAAGATGATGAGCTTGATCAATTGCATTAGTCCTAACTGGGCATTAATCTTGCAAGTTGAGGTAAAGTCGGTAATTTCCCCGGCTATCCACTTGCAATTGCAAGATTTTAAAGTGAAGGATAGGAATTAAATAGCTCAACATATTACGCACTTGTACCAAGATTTTAGAAAATTAGCAACAAGAGTATGGACGGAATCAAATTTAAGTCTTCATTCTTCAAGCAAAAATATTAAAATAATAATAATAATAAAAATAATAAATAATAATTAAAGAAATTCATTCGAGCCTAGCTTGTTTCAAGTCATCTAATCTGATTTCAGTATCAGAGCATTTAGGGATCACCTGGTTATAATTTATATACCCATCACTTTTTATAAATCTTTTGAGTAAAGTTTTCAGAAAATTAGCAAGGACAGTATAGGCGGAATAAAATTGAAGCTAGTCAGCAAGCAAAAAGAATTAAAGAAATTCATCTGTTCCCTGTTTTGAGTAATCTTACTACAAGTATTTTTGGGTAATATAAGTTTATTATTTTTCTTGTGATAACTAAAATACTACTTTAAATTTGTAATTTAATAGGAATATATAAGATTCATTTGAGAGTCTAATTTATTTAAAATCTTATTATATTTTACCAGTTATAATAAATATATATATTTTATCAATCATAATAATATAAATTAAATCAAATTTCTATTCATTTCAGGCCAATCACAGTAATATATTAAAGATCTTACCAAAAAAAAATGTAATATATTAAAGAGATCTTAAGGCAGCGGATATGGTGCAAATGTAATTTTCAAACTTAAAAGATTTTAAAATTTCTTATTAAAGTTTAAGAATTTCTTTTAATAAATTAAACAATGCTCGCGCGTTTCACGAGAGCTCCATCTCATATTAAAAAAGAAATAAAATAAGCATAAGGACCGACTCTAAAGCAAATAAAAAGTGCCGCCTGGGCTCAACTAAAAAATTAGGTAGTCCAAGAAAGCAGCGAAATGGGCCGTTCCGCCGCCCGTTCCTTAAGTAAACAAATCACGTCAACCCACTGAGACAGAAAGTCGGCCTTCAACTCAAATTCCTGCAGAACATAATTATCACGCTGGTGGGCCCATGAAAGAAAAAGCCCATTAAGCCTAAAGAAAAAAATGGGCCTTCGAAATAATCCAACAAAAATCGGCCCACACAGTAAAATTATTGGCCTGCACAAAATATAAGACAGAGCAGAGCAGCCGCCGGAGTTCCTCCAAGCTAAATCAGATTCGCAGCAAGCAAAAGAACTTTCCACAGCAACAAAAACTAACTTCTCCAGAAGCAGTTTAACACAAAAAGGATGAGAACCCAACTCAACATCCCCATATTTCTACTGTTCAACTGATCAACATTAAGATTTAAGGTTAAAGGTTAAAAGATTTAGGATTTAAGGTTTAATTAAGATTAAGGTTAAAAATTAAAGTTTCAGGGTTTAAGGTTTAATTAAGGGTAAGGTTAACCTTAAGATTTAAGGTTGAAGATTAAAGTTTTAGGGTTTAAGGTTAAGATTTAATGTTGAGTCTAGGATTCAAGGATTAAGGTTAAGGTTTACTATTAACGTTTATGGATAAGGTAAGGTTTGTTTAATGTTTAGAATTGTTTAGAATTTAAGAAGCAAAGACTAACTAATGTCCCCCAAGTCCGTACAGTTAAGGTTAATGGTTTAGGATTTAAGGTTTTTATTATTTATTTTATTGGTATAGGATTAGGATTTAAGGTTTTAATAGGGAACGATATAAACTCCCGAGATATAATCTTCCTACTCACTGTTCTGATCTCCTTTGATTTAGGAATCTGTTTATAAGTTGTTGTATCTGATTAAGTTTGTTGTACTTAGTTAGATATTTAATTTCCTGTTGAGATAATTAGGAGATATTGTTGTACGTGGCTCTATAAATACTCTTATACGTAATGAATAAAATCAAGTTATTTTTCCTCAATCTCCACCATATTCTTTAGGTTTAAGATTGTTAATGTTAAGGTTTAAGGTTATGTTAAGGTTGAAGGTTTAGTATTTAAGGTTTAAGGTAAAAGTTGAAGTTTAAGATTAAGGTTTATTAAGGTTAGAGATTAATTTAAGGACGTTTATGGTTTTTTTTTTAGTTTTAAGGTTATGGCTTAAAGTTGAAGGTTTATTGTTTAAGGTTAAAATTTAAGGTTTATGGTTAAGGTTTGAGGTTTAATTTTTAATGTTCCATGTTTAAGGTTAAGAAATCTTCCCAAAAAGAAGAAGGAAGATAGTATGTATAGGGGAAATTTTACTTGTTGAACACGAGTAAATAAAATGGAAGCTAGATAACATTACACGCAGAAATAAACAGACTATATATCTCATCAAGAAAACCAGTATGTCCAAAAATATATATAGTATTATGACTTGTATGATCTATCATAACAGAATTAATATATATGAGCTGCAACTCAAATTAATCAATACATGCATATATGATCTCAGCAGCCATTAATCATATATCTTTTTTGCCTGCAGACGACGACGACACTACGATGACTCGATTATCCGGAATCTGAAATAACTCATTAGCCACATCCTTAAATCCAATACAATTCTCTCCATCTTTACATTTGGACAACAATCGAGCAGCTTCTTGTTTTGTCATCAAAACTTTCACTTTGATACAAGCTGCAGATGTCTCAGAATTAACTATTAATTTCTTCTCATCAGCTAATTTTGATTCAAAATGCACTCTTTTCTTCATGACCACCTTATAATTAGGGGCTGTTTGCTTCTTGTTCAACTCGTCCCTGTATATCAAGCTTTGCCCCAATTGATCATCTTCTACTACTTTAGGCTTAATAAATGAGGTGGTACGCTTTTTTGAACATTTAAGAAAGCTTTGCAGGAAATTATCCATGAAATTAATAATAATATCTTATATATGGAGCTATAGCTAACGAAAGAATATATGAAGAATTAATTTGGCGGAAATTAACGTGTAATTTTGATAGTGTTAATTAAGAATATACTAGCTAGCTAGTCCTACTATATATACACTAAATATTCTTGGATGGGAGTGGGATGAAGTGTAGAACACGGGCTAATTGACATGATATATGTTGAAGTGGACTAAGTACACATGACCATGCATGTCCTGGAAAATTTCAACACTATTTTGTGGTCAAAAATTTTGGTAATTAAAAGGGGTTGGAGAAGGGCCTAAAAGAGATATATAAGATACAAAATCTAATTTAGTTTGTTATTCTCATTCTCAAACACATTTTCAAATTTTTTATATTTTTTATGTTAACTACCTTGTTATACTTTACACTCTATGGGTCGAATCAAGTCGAACTATTATATTCGAATCTAAGATCTCTGATTAAGCTAGCAGAGTGTCAAACAGCTAATTAAGCTACACCATTTGGTGGTCCCTCGGTGCTTATTTCAAATGCATAATATTGAAAAGGGTTTTCAAAGTAATTTGTATGCACAGTACGGGAAGATTATATCGTTTCATTCAATTATTAAGATTATAAGAGAAGAAATATCTAATATTTGATATATGTTTAGCATCTGATTGGTTAGTCGATGTTCTAATTTCCAAACACGGTTTGATTTCGCAGGATGCAAGGTTATTAGGAATTTGGGAACCAGTCAGTCAATAACTTGATGATTGAAAGAACCATGAGTGGATTAAAATTAAAAACTATGTTGAATATTAGCAAATTGCATTAAAAAAAAAAATCTAGATCAAAATTATTAGTCAAGAACCCCCAAGAAGTGCTAAAAAGTTGTGTCCAATCACAAGCAAACATCTTATTAATAAGAATATTCAAAGAAAACGAAAGGATACAGAAAAAACTAGCCAAGTTAAACAGTGATTTAGTTAGCGATATTATTATTATTAGTAGTCCAAGCTAAAGCATGGGCTATGTGGCCCGTACCTGTGATCTTCTTGTAATTTTTTTTACCAAAAAAAAAAAGATATATACAATCATTTTGTAGTGCTAAAACCAACAATATTTTTATTTGCAATTTTGCAGTCTTAATTTCCTAAATATTTGTGGTTTTAGATTAAATTGAATCGCTCATTATTAACAGATTTAACAGACCTTTGTAACTTTAAGTTTCTCGAAAGCCCATGGTTAACTTGGGCCTAAAAAATATATTACTGCATTGGGCCAAACTCCAGGGTCTCTTTCTGCATAACAAATGGACTTCTACTGGGCCCAAGTAGTAGTTTGTTTTTGAGTTGGTTCCTGAAATTGGTCAATATAAATCTTATTTGTTAATTTAATATCACATCAATATTCATTTCTTCGATCGCTCTTAAAAAATTAATTTAAATCAATTCAGAAATAATAAATAACATTTTCCCCCGGAAAGAGTAAGGTAAACGCGTTTCGAGAAAGTGGAAGAAAGTTCTTCACCCGCACAGTGAGAGACGAGACGCAGAAGCAGAAGCAGAAGCAGAAATGGGGCCAGGGCAGGCGATGAAGAGAATCCCACTTATCAAATTTCCTCGGAGGCATCCAAAAACCTCTGGTACATATCTCTTTATATGCATAATCTGTTCGATTTTGTTTCTTCTTTGAATTGAATTGCTAATGTGTGCAGAAATTCCCTTACTAATATAATCAATTTTCCATGGTGATAATATGCTAATTTTTCAATATGCGTAGCTGCTGTAACTGCTTTGAATCTGAATGATTTATTCGCTATGCCCATAACGTAAAGCTGAATCTGTTTTATTTTCGTTTCTTTTGTTTAGAATTTTCCTTCCTCCTAGAAATCCTGGTTTTTTATGGACGAGTAGGTAACCTTACCTAGGTAAAAGATGTGTGGAACTTGGAACTATTTCAGTCGCTAATAGTTGCCTCTCCTTTGAAGAGAAGCAGTATTCAAATTTGATTTGTCTTTAGAAACTTAGGTATAGTTGTGTTCAATTCTCTGTTTTTTGTATTCTTTCTACATATAGTTGCTTTATCATCGAAGAATTTCCTTTCAATGTGGAGACCTGTAATTTATGAACTTTAGTTCCTATCTGAAATGATGTATTTCTGATCAAGCTAAGAAGTGATTTGTTCGAAATTAAGCTACTCCAATATGATGGTTCTTAGTTGTATAAGGGTATTTGCTAATGAGATCAGCTTGACTGGTATCCATTTTTTGTTATCAAACAAATAGATTTGAGGAAGTATGAAAAGTATATATGTATAATTGTTTGCCTATGCTTTGGTAATCAATCATAATTACTTCTTACATGACAAGCAAATGAATATGGGCTATTATTATTATACCCATGAAGATTTTTGGTGAATGTAATCAAGGTTTTTGGATGTAAATTAGATTTTAAAGCTTAAATCATATCATATACCATGATTCAATATGGGCTGTCAATAGACCTTAACAAATGTAGGAGTTAGAAATTACAGAAGCACCCCATAATTTTTGTGAATCCCAAAATTTTGGCATAAGAAATCTCTCTAATTCTAATGTTTTGTCCTTGTTCCTTGTACCACAGGCCAGATTGGAGAAACATCTGCAAGTACTGATGTTCACAAGAACGATGATCTCGTTCAGAAGTTTTTCTCTAGGACTCAATCCAGCACATCTGTAGGAGGAAAGGCTTCCGATCAGCCCAAGCGAACTCCAGTCACCCAAGAGGAAATTGAATCTGTTATGGTATGTCTGAAAATCAATTTTTCAGAATGATATTTTACTTTTATTTGTTTTGTTTGACCACCATTAACTAGTTGTTTCAGCTATTCTTTTTCTGATTCCTTGGATTTATAGTTTTAACTTTTTTCTGTTTTTCTTATTTTGGCAGTTGGGTGGATGTATCTGATCCCTCACCAGGAGAGCCTTGCCAACAGAGAGCATCTTGTAATAACATACTGAACATCATTTGCAGAAACTCAAAACTATGTTGGAATTTCATGTTTTACTTTACGGCTTTGATTGCCCATTTTCATAAATTCATGAATATACTTGATGACAATCCCTAAAGAAACTTCCCGTAGTTGTTGAATTCGGAATCCCTTAATTCTTTGAGCTTGGATTATGAAATGTAATGTGCTGAAATTTGAGTGTGCTTTGAATGTACTTGTTTCAAGGAATCGATCCTTTTACATTATGCAACCGTTTCTCTATGGTTTGTTCATATTATTTCTCTAGATCTGTGAAAATTGTGTTATGGGTGGGCATGGCTAGTGGTCAAATGTGCTAATTATATCAGCTAATAATCAATACAAATCTGTCCACCTCTCTGGTTGGAGGTTTTTGTTTATTTGAAAAGGTTATTGTACTACAAGAAAAATTATGATATAACGTGTGTAAAAGAAATATAATTCTGCAGTATTAGAAACAATTCTTGTATGAATTGAACATTTAGCTCAGCATATGAACCAAATTATCAAGATTTTACCACGTTTAGTATTTTGATTATGTATTATTTTAAAAAATCTGATGAAATCTAAATGTTTGGTTGCATGAATAGAGCAAAGATCAATTGCATGCAAGAATGTCTCCAATATTAGTGATGCAATGGTCATTACAATTGGTAAAATTCCTCATTTTTCAATATATGGAACCCAAACTTGAAACTACTAATTGGTCTGTTCTTTGTGAGTCTAACCTAACAAGTCTTAGATTTATGCATTCATAGGCAAATAAATATATAATTACCGGAGAATTACTTCTTTATTTTCCGCTGAAAAAGACTCAAATTATTGAGTTTATGTACACGTAAAGAAACAAACACAGAAGCCAGACAAGCAAGAAATCATGAATTCTTGTTGATCTCCATCATTTCTTCTAGAATTACCGATCTCGGATTGGTCATCGGCGGTCCCTTCTCACGGCGCTCAAGCTCTTCAAGCCTGAAAGTGACGAGCCTATCCCAATTCCCACCTTCAAACAGCACTCCAGCTTTTCCATCAGTTATCCTCTGCACAATCCCACAATACATGTAAAACGGATTGTTCCGATTCTTCACTATAGCAATCATACCAGGCAAAAGCAGCGGCAATTCTGGCGCCTTCGGCTTCTTCGCATCAACGCCAACATAATTAGCATTACCTTTAGTTTCAGTTTCCTCCTTTTTCGGAGGTGGTGGGTTTTCTTCAATGAATTTTCTCAGCCCCTTTTCCCCCCCTGGAAATCCGCCTGTAAGCCCTAATAGCTCCTTTTCAAACCCTTCTTCTGATATTTCTAAAGGTGCTTCTGCCGCCTTTTGTTCTGAAGATGATGCTGTTGAAGGTTCTGCCGATGATGATGATGATGATTCTTTTGTGACGGTTTTCTTCAGTTCCCGTTGGATGCCCTCTTCGCCATTGCAGAGGCCGCGGCCCCCTAAGATTTCGGAGATGTTGAATTTGGCTGTTGGGACGATGATCTTGAATGAGGGTTTGTGGAGTAGTGCCGGAGATGATTTTGCAGTGGAAGTAGCGAAATTTGTGTGGCCGAGAAACTGGGATTTGTGCTGAAGGCGGCCGTGAAGGCTTTGGAGATGAAAAGAAGCAGCCATGGTATTTTTGTCGAACAGGTGGCGGAGAAGAGTGGAAAAGAAATAGCAACAAAGATATGGAGATGAAATTTCAGCCACAAATGAGCTTGTGCCAATATCTGAATTGATTATGTACTACACCAATTAATTTGACTGAAACCATATCTCATATCTCTCTCATGAGGAAAAAAAAAATGTGACTTTTATCCTTACTGCTTGAATTGATTATGTTTTGTGAAATTCAGTATTTGCGCTTAAGTTTGACGCTCAAAACTTTTGAGTGCGACATTGTGATGTGCTAGCTTCCAATGGCGCCACAAGATGGATAATAAGGTTTATGTGAGTGTTTGAGTGCTTTGGATAATTATTTGGACTAATTAATCAGACAGATTTAATAAGTGTGCCCATTAAAAGTAAAATATTAGTTTATTGTATACATTAATTTTGAAATAAAATTATAATATTAATATATGATTTATAGTAGGTAAAAATTGATTAGACTATTAGGTTGCATGTTCGAGTCCCATGAATGCGAGCTTTTTGTTCTATTTATTTACTTATTTAGTTCTATTGTATAGTAGGACTTGTAATAGTTTGTTTGCATTTGGATGATTGGAAATTAGTAAGTTTATTTTTGTGGTAAGTGTAAAAACTTCTAGAGTTGCGAACTATGCAATACTAAATAAGAACAATAATTATGACCACAAAAAAGAAGAAATAATAATAACAATAATCGCTAACAACAACTACTATCAGATCCAACTTTTAGGATTCAGTGAAAGTCGTATATGTATTGATGTTGGAGATAAGGATTTAAAATCAATATTAACTAATCCATTAGATTACTTTAAGTAGTTCTGACGAGTTTTAAAGCATTTATTTCCGACATTTTCGGTCATTATGACAGATCTCTTAAGTTTTTAAAACGTACAGACTAATTTATCTAATCACAAACAGTGACAAGACAACACAGAATATGAAAAACCATTCAAATTTGGAACTGCACAAGATGATGGGCTACATTTCCAAAGGAATGAAATGTTTTGGGGCGTAATCTAATAATTGAAATATTCGTGTGGATCTGAAATTATATAAAATCATTTTTCTTTTCTTTTTTGGAGAATTAAATACCAAAAAAATCTTATAAAAGTATTTAATTCCATTTTGCATTTTGCCCAAAATAGTGCCAACCAAACAACCAAGAATATTATTTTGGATATAATCGAACTTACTCTATAGCCAAAAAGACAAGGTTGAGGAGAGAAGCCAAAATCGCCATCAGCCTCAACTTAATACTAAATCCAAAAATATCACTATTATATTTAGAAATGCGTTTTTCACTAAAAAAATAATCAAAATTCTTATCCAGAAAATGGAAAAGGCAACTTTTTAAACCCTAACCACTTTTATAGCCTCATCCCCCAACGAAAATAAACAAAGAACAGCACAAGTACCTGATATAAAAAAGGACTTCAGAGGCCAGTATTCTGAATCACCTCCTGAGACAGCTCCAATGTACCTTAAGCAACGGTTGGATCTTGAATTTTGGTGAGGAAAAGCAAAATAGATTGCACAATCACGCAAACAACGATATAATTTGAAGTAAGAAAAAACATTTTGACTATTATTTTCCTCACCAAAACCCAAAGACCAAGCATATTTCCACCTAGAAAGGAAAACTTGGCAGAGAAAACCATATAATAACTCGAGAGTTTTATTCATTAACTAGATAAAGCAGCAGCAGCAGCAGCAGCAGCAGGAGCAACCACAGACAGATACCAAAAAATAACGAAAGTTCATTTCAAAAACTGAAAAAAATATAAAGTCTCAATGTGTACTTTCAGGAGAATGATGTATCCGACTTAGCACGACTGACTCTGGCATCAAAATTGCCTCAGATACCTCCTCAGAGGACATCGACATCATATCAGAATTAAGAAGCATTGGAACACACTTAGTATCATCTACCAACTTCACTTCCTCATTCTTACTAACATCTTCAGTATCAGATCCTTCAACACTTTCTGCAGACAAAGCCGTCTTCTTCTCAACAGAACTCACCTCCATGTTAGAAACTGGTTCTACGGAATTTTCAGTTATATTAACTGCTGGTGAATCAGCCTTCTGTTGTACAGTGGTTTCAGCACACTCATCAGCCTTACTCTTAGCATCTAATTCCATTTCAAAGGCTGGAAGAGATTCCTCAGCATCCTGCTGCATGATGTCGTCTTTTGGAGACAGCTTCTCCATTTTATCATCTTCGATGTTCTCATTCTCCTGCGTAGGATTTGGAATAATGGACTCACACAAGACTTTGAGTTTCTCACCATCTTCATCCCAAATGTTTTGTTTCTGCCTCTTGTAGAGGGACATTGATTTCTGCAATCATGAAAATGTCAATAGTAAGCAAGGAGGTAGAAAGGAACAAGCCAATCTATTATGTTACACTTGCACACTTAATGATAGCCATTCAAAAAAAGTACAGAATCAACGGTTAACACTCTGGGAGACAAAGCCAGGAAAAAAGTGAGGCACAATTATGCATTAAAAGGTTTCAACAACCATCTTTGCCCCCAATATACATGATGTACAAAAATCTTTACATCTTTCTCAAGATCCTCTAGCCATGTCAAATATTAAACAAATAAATTTGCCAGCAGACAGTCCTCAACTTTTTGGAGATATAGCGTTCACAAACGAGTAGTTTAACTACGTTACCATAAAAACTACAGTAATAGGATAACAAAATGCAAATGAGGCATTCATAAAATAGCCCTGTATTTGGTGCATATATGAGACACCTAATTTATTGTATCATCACACAGTCATTTGACTTGCATCATTGCATATAATAGTAGTCCTAAACAGATAAGCAAATCAGTGTTCCATAACATAAGGATTGAGTCCTAGCAGGAAACCTATTACAAGAGAATATCTTCTTTTTTTTAACAACAAGTGCACGTTCAATGTTCGCAACAGATATACCTGGAAAACAGAATCATCAGTAGATGCAAACAGGGCATAGCTCAGAAGTCCATGAGATGACATTTTAGCTTCTAAATCCTGTCAATACAGAAATGACAATAGTATTAGAACTAACTCTGTTATAAGGTAAAGCACATTTCAAAGCGAACTTTACCTCCATATATAGGACTTTACAATCGTCCACATCAGAGGATATGCCCTGATCCACATCAACAAAGTCTGTGCACTTGTCAAACAGCTCCGGTTCAGTAAGATCAGCAGAAATGTCAACCTTGGAGAAATAAATATGGCAGACGGGCACATCATCCTTTGCTGTTTTAGCAACATCATCACCCGTATCATCAGGAGTAACAAGAGGAGCCAGAATGTCATTCTTCTCAAAGCTCTTTGCTGACTGATTAATGTCAGTGCTATCTGCCTGCTGATCAGCTCCAGGTTGCTCATTTTGAGCAACAGACTGACCACCAAAAGTTTCATCCCCACTTCTAATGGAGTTATTCTCTTTCTCAGAAGATGCCATCTCCAGGCTTGCAGTTCTATTTGGCCCTTTCCACAAATCTCCACTATTCTCCCAGCCTCGATTACCAGAAATGTTTCTAGAATGGTCCCAATCTGACCTCCCATAAATGTGCGACTCATCTCCAAACACAGCATTACTTGCATCCCAACCATGTAATGGAGGACATGAATCATCAACCTGATTGCGCCACCCCATTGGGCGACCAGGGCCAGAAAACCTGTCACCATCAGGCATATGGTAAGGAGAAGGATGGTTCAACTCCATTGAAGGTCTGACACCAAACATTGGTGGAGCAGGAAAAGGCTGCATAACTGAGTGAAAACCGACAGGTGGCGGAGCATGTGGGAAAGGCAAGAAACCATTTGCAACAGGAGAAGGCCAGCCTGGAACACCTCTCCAAGCATTTCCTTGAATTCTTCCCATGTTTGGATCAACCATCGTCCTGTAACGGATATTTGACTTATTTCTAGTGTCATCTTCACCTGAGCCCATCATTGAGGGGCTATCGACACCTGTCCTGAAGGGTGGAGGAGGTGGTAACGACTTGGAACTGCTGGAGAAATGGCTGTTTCTCACAAAAGGTGAAGAAACAGATAAGGTATCTGCATCAGCTTGAGAAGGATCTTCTCCAGGAAGTACTTCCATGCCCAACTCCCTGTTTGACCTACTTTCCTTACCAGAATATTCTTTCCAATCTCGAGAACCACCACTCCTTTGTGTAGATTCTTCAACATCAATATTCCGCCTTACGTCTGGCCTACTGAATTGTCTCCTATCAGTGCTCGATGATGGAGATTTATCGACTAGCTGCAAGGGTGACGAGCGAATATCAGACTTGAGACGCCTTTCAGCAGACTGGTCTCCAAAATGGCCATCATCTTTCTGACCAAGTTTCTCCAAAGAGCGAGATGAAGAAGTCTTTTCTACACCAGCATAATCTCTAGTTGAAGTAATGGTGTGCCGACCTCTCTCTTCGTAATTATAATCTCTATACTTGGATTCTTCCTGCTTCAGGGCCCTGAAAACATTAAAAGCATGTGTAAAAATGCATGCTCAGGTTGTAGCTCATATAAGAAGACATAAGAGTAACCATTCAAGCAATTTATATTCTACAACTATGCATGTATATCATTGGGTTATGCAGAACAAAAGAGAAGGCCATGCAAAGTTCACAAAATGTTTATCAACCTAGAAAGGAAACTATGATCTCTATACATACATCTGAATTCTTAACTACTGCACACAAAAACCCTACAAGTTGAATCATTCTCACTCTCACACCATAAAAAGCAATGGAACAAAATGGACCTCAAAAATCTTCCCAGTCCATCCATGGAATATGATCGCAAATGATATACTACAGATTTCAGTACATCCTAAAAACAGCACTCAAATCCCAAAAAAGGGGTGGAGAAAGATGAAAATATGCATTTGAGCACTGCACTTTATCCTCGCTAGTGCGACGAAGTTCATTTTGCAAAAATAAAGTTCACATTAAACCAAACATTCAATTGAAACATACATCACCCAGCATACATATAGCTATCATAGACATGCAAATTATATTTAGATATAACAAAAAATTTGTTGCAAAATAAAGATAGTCAAAGCTTGACCAATTAACTTGTGACAATTGTAAGATTCCAATGATCTCAAACTTAAAACTGCATGCCCTTGAAAACATATTTGGACATAAAATATTGAAGAAACACATTACGACATCATTGTAATCTATGTTTCTCATTTATGTTACGTTTCTGCAGCAAGCAACTCTAAATTTTATCAGATAGCATATTTGTTTGTTTAGGGAGCAGAGGGGTGCGGGTAGGGGGACATCTGCAGAACCTACAGGCAACCAATTTTTAGTCCATCCCTTACAGCAGAAGTAGACATGTCAATAAAGGTTATGAAGAGAAGTTTTTGCATAATCAGGCAGACAGTAGTTTCTAATTCTGCAGCAGAGTGCTGAATAAAGTTAGCCAAATAAAGCAACACGAATGATGCCAATGCATGTATACAAGTACCTATAATGATCCCTTGGAGCATGAGAACTTGAGGTGGGCGAGCTTCGCCTTCTGCTGTGGCTAGAAGTAGGTTCTGTATCAGCATTTCTAGAAGTAGATCTCTGATCCATTCTCGCACTGCTTCCACTTTTCTTTTCAGCATCAGATCTCTGATCCTTCGTGCCTCGAGATTTAATATCACCATAGTCCTCCTTATCATTAGTCCTTCTCCTAACTTGATCGTCTCGGTACCTGCCTGTTCGATCATCATGGGGTGGGCTATCATCATATGCACTTAATTTTCTTGCATGATGATCAGCAGCATAACCATCATCGCGAGAACGCTTAGTATCAGACTTATCCCCAGAACGGTCTCTATCTCTACACTTACTATCTCTCGATCTCTTTTCTCTATCAATATCTTCTCGATATTTCTCTTCCTTGTGCCTATCTCTATCAACATCATCTCTGTAACTACTATCCCTTCGCCGATCATCTCTATCTCCATCCTCGTGATATCTGTCACCATCTTCATGATATCGTCTGCCATCTCTATCACCATCTTCATAGTACTTATCATCTCGATACTTGTCATCCTTCCTCCTGCTTTCTCTCTCAGCATCATCACGATGTTTTTCATCCTTGCGTCTGCTTTCTCTATCACCATCTTCACGATGTCTGTCATCTCTACGCCTACCATCTTTCTCACCATCTTCCCGATACTTATCATCTTGATGTTTACTATCCTTTTCGGCTTCTTCACGGTACTTATCATCCCTACGCCTGTCATCTTTGTGGCCATCTTCCTGGTATTTATCTGCATAACCTCCATCCTTGTGCTTATCATCTCTGTATTTTACATCCTTGGCACGATCAGCTTTCAAGGACAAGCGTCTCTCCTCAATTTCTTTAGAATCATCATAGTGTTTCTCTCTCTCGCTAGAGCTGTCTCTTTTCCTGCGTATCCTCTTTTCAACTTCTTTCTCCAATTCAGG